>LPNX011048422.1:389831-421508 GCA_001517045.1 Pseudotsuga menziesii
TCATAGATCAATCCCTACAATTTAGGAAGCAACTGGGAGTGCCGAAACCAACCAAGGTCAGTTCACTTCAGTTAATGACTAGTCAAGCCAAGTTAGGAGTCAGTTACATTCAGTTCTAGCTCTCTACATTCAGTTAAATAGTGGTTTAATTAATTGCACACATGTGGGTCATTTTTCTCACCTACCACAGTCATTTAACCATTATTTAATACTAAATGTAACACTTGGTTGTGTTTTAGAACTCCGGTTATGATTTAGACAAGGACAGTTAACTACTGGGTCCTTAACTTCAGTTGATGACTAGTCAAGCCAAGTTAGGAGTCAGTTACATTCAGTTAAATAATGGTTTAATTAATTGCACACATGTGGGGTGCTTTTCTCACCTACCACAGTCAGTTAACCATTATTTAATACTAAATGTAATAGTTGGTTGTGTTTTAAAACTCCAATTGTGATTTAGACAAGTCTTGGTTACCTACAGTCAAGTAGAGTCATCAATTCGAACTTCCTCATGTGGATTCGAATTGCTTGTGGCTATTAAAGCCATTTTACATCATTGTAATTATTATCTGGATTACTTTTTTGATTAATGAAAGCATTCACAGCTGCAAGCCTTTTGCACTGTTTCATTATTCAATGGTTGAGTAAATTGTGAGATCTTCTTTGTGAGTTGTGTGTTTGTCTACAGATCTATATGCTCAAATTTAACACCCCTTGCAAAAAAATTGAACCCTCCTACCATCTAATTCATTTCTTTTATACCTGTTACATCTCAAAAACATTTGCTTAATTTTCTAACTAACTTTAGGTCAAGTCCTTGAACTGCAAAAAACAATTACTTAACTATATAACTAACTTCTAGACCGAGCTCTCGAAACTACTACAAAATGATTGCTTTACAAAATATACTATTAATATTTTACAGAAATTGACTAAATGACACCTGTCAGAAATGATCTTTTTAAAGATATTTGGCTGCTTCAGCTAGAAGTCATATTCCTTCTAGATCCTGTGATTTTCTTCTAGTTCTTTGTTGCTCAACTTCTAAGTCTTCAACCCTCGTTGACAATTCTTGATTCTGCTGAGTTAAATCTTGTATTTTCTGATTTAATTCTTCAAATTTGCTTTGTGTCTACCTCTTGCTTTTAATGCTTCTTTTGAAACCACAATCAACTCCTGATAATGAGTGTTAATATCTTCAAGATCTTCTCTTAACCTCCTGTTTTCCATGACCAAACCTTCATTTGCTTCATTCAGAAAATCAATTTGATGCTTGTAGTGTTTAACTGTCTTCTGAATATTTTCATTCTCTGAGTCTATTTAATTTCCTCAGATAACCAAGGGATATTTAATAACCTGAAAATTTTCTCGTCATCCTATTTATGCTTCTTTGTTTCTGCTACAGGAACATTTTTATATTTATCTTCTTTAAAACTAAAATCTTTGGATTGTTCTTTAACTATGTATTTCACTAGAGAAGACTTCTCAATCATTGAATCTTCTCTTTTATTATCTACTTGCTTAGACAGGTCTTTATCTTCTTCTAAATTTTCTTGAGATGAAGAATTTGAATCTATCACAATAATCTTCTCCTTAGCCAATTTTGGATTCAAAAGATTTTTCATATTCAGTCTTAACTTGTTCTTTGGTCTTGTTTTAGGTCTCCAATTTGACTCACCTGTCATAGCATAATACTTGCCACGAAAATTTAGACTTGAAATCAATACACCTTCACTTTTTACTTCAACCCTTGACTTTCCTTTAGTTTTTGTACTGAGATTCTGTATGTTATCCACTTCAATCTTGGTTGGGACAAAAACATCTGCCATGTATTCTTGTATATCATTGACATTCTGATCAAGTTCAACTGATTTTTTTTCTTCTTTCTGTTCTAAAACTGCTGCATGTACCTCCTCCACATCTTCATAAATTTCCAACTAGTTATCTTCATCAATATTCGTTTTCCTTCCATCTACAGGTTCTTCAAGTTTCTGTACTGAAGATTCCACTTGAGTAGTCTCTTCTATTGCTTCAATAATTACCTCTTTCTTCAATTTTTTAACTAGGATGTGTGATTTATTCATCTGTCTCTTTTTTTACTGGTCCTCCTTTTCACTCTGAAACCCTGACCAAAACAAAAAGTAATTCCAAGTCTTACATTTTCTCTGAAGCACAGTACTAATGATCAACTTAATTAATCCATGGTGGAAAATAAACTGTTTAGTATGATCTTCATGTCCCCTTACCCTACTTGACATCTTCTACATGCTTTTTAGGAAGAAAAAGGGGAGATTCATCTTCGATTCCTGACTTAGATGTTGTAGAAATCTGAAATGCTACTTAAAAATAGAAGCAAATCTACCTTCACAAGTTATATAACTCTATACAATCTTAATAGGATCCCTCCATTCAGGCTTGAAATTCTGTATATGCACACCCTTGCTCCAATCTTCTACAACATCAGGCAACAGGAAATCCTCTGAATTAAAGGTAAATGGCACCTTCTTAAACCAAAATTCACCCGCATCTTCAATTGTTGTTGCTTCAGCTATAAGGTCTCTTGTTAATTCAATTTTAAGGGTATTGAACAGAACTGTATCCTTCTCTAACCCTTGGGAAAAATTATATGACACTTCAGAATGATAACCATCAATAATTTCGAAGTAATTATACCAAACAGCTTTCTAGAATAATTTTGCACATCTTGGAAAGCTTTTAGCCCATGCCATATCAGAAGGCTCAACCTTGTTGATATTGCCACTCCTCTTCATTTCTTTGTACTAAACCCTAACTATGTCTTTCCTTCAGAAAATAGTTAAACTATCTCGAAAGTATCTCACTACAGCAATAAACTAGAGGTTGAGAAAAATCCAGACCATAACTTGCAATTTTTCAATTTCCCCTATCAATATTAACCCTTTGTTAATGCAAATCATGATTCAATTAACATTTTCTATATCTTGTTACATACCTGTCTCCATAATTATTTGTAATGATGGAAATACACTCTCTTGTCCTCATTCACATCAGACAATCCTCCATAGTTCCATCTTTGACAGCCACGATTACACCTAGGTTATTTAATGATTTTGTCAAACTTAGAAAAGAAAAAGGTGAACCCACGATGTTCTCAGCTTATCATACGCCCATTAAATTTGCCACCATCTCTAAACAAACTTTGTGGATGCCCTATCATAAATACTTAAGCAATTCCAATCTTCAAGACTTCGGATAGTTGCGATTTACCTGCATAATCCTTACCATATAGCTCACACTTATCATAATGCTTATAATGTCTTTACACGTATCATTCTGTTTTTACACATGTAAAAACTCCATCATTTGCGATTTTGAACACCAACGAGCTGATATTATAATTTTTAAAGTGCCCCGATTTTCTTGTAGTGCTCTAGTTCACGGTCCCTCCCTTTTGCGCTACAGGAATCTGCCTAACCAATATTTTGACACATGACTCCAAAAAAAAGGGTTAAGGAATATGATTTAACTTAGATCACACCTTATGATAGATTTTTTCGACTTCTTAGAAAAATATACTAACAAAATAAAATAAATTCAAAAAGAAATGACATGAAATCAAATAATAAATAAGCTTATGATTCTAATACCCCAAAACCAAACTCAAAATTAAAAGAAATATGAAAACAATACTTTGGAAAAATCATGTAATCTAGAAACAAAACCTAGCTATAGCATCTGGCTCCTACTGTGGGATGAAGTCCTCCTTGTGAGGCTTCAAGAACCTGTAGATCAGTGCCTTCTGCCACTAAACTGAACCTATCTGCTACTCTGCAAAACATCCATTGGGATATGGAGTCTTTATTCAATCTATGTCACACCGTTAAACTTTACTTAATCAAATTGTAATCCCATTTCCATTGTAACCAGGAAAAAAATTCATCAACCAACCAATTGCTTCCAACTCTGAATATATGTATAATTAGAAATATTGAAAAAAATGAAGAGCAAAGATCGCGGCAACTTGTACTCACTTTCATCAAATGGTGTCTCTAAGATAATAGATTTATAATTTAGTGTTGACTCTAAATAATCTGCCACTGGATCATAAAAAAATCCTAAAGTTACCTCTCTCTGTTCTATGAAAAAGATATCCTATCCATAAGAATATTTTGTTCCATGAATATCAAACAGGCATTGGCAATAAAAGACATCAGGATCAGCCTGAATTAGCTTCGAAATTTATTGGACAGTGTCATCAATAATGGAAACAAGCCGAACCTCCTTTTTCACACTCTCTTCAAATGGATAACTATGATACATCGGCTCTGGTTGTTCAAGGATAATGGATTGAACGCATTCCTGAATCTGCTGATCTGATTGTGCCATATCACACACATCACACATTTCAAGGTATTTCTTTTCAATTTCAACATCATATTTATAAAAAATTAGAGCATCTTCATAATGGTTTTGAACAATAGATTTATCATAACCATGAATATAAGAAACTTTTGATATAATGTTAAAAATGTCAACAGCCTGGATTTCATCAATTTTAGTATCAAAACGAAAAGGAATAGAATATAATTCATCACAAAATTCATGTCCTGGAACCTTAATATCTTCATCATAATGAGGAGCATTTTGGGAAATTTCAAATGATGATGTTGAAGGTTCGTGTTTTTCTTCAATACATGGAAGATATTTAGTATCAATGTTACAACTTATAATATTCTCCTTTTCCAGACATAGCATGCCATTTGTATCTTCATCACTGAAATATAGCATGGAAGAACCCAAATCCTTTTCTACAGCATATAGTGGATGATTTGTTGGATTCCTATCATCAATAACAATGTAAGCAAACTGTAATTCTCTATACAATCTCCTATTCTCACCTCCAAAAACAGGAATTGTAGCATATGATAAGTCCATCTGCAAGGTACCCCCTACCTTCTTAACCCAAGACCTAGAAAGCAACATTCCAAATTTAGGAGCAATATGATATATCTACCACCACAACATCCATGATGACACTCTTCATGGGTAACTGTGTTAAATTCACCACCATATCTTTAATTACTCCCAAACATTTAACAACCCTAGAATCAAAAGCATATAAATATTGATAGGGTTTTGTGATACTTAACCCTAAATCCTCCATAACTACCTTAGGAATCAAATTGTGCGAAGCCCCAGAATCAAGTAAATAATTGCGAATCATCTGATCATGGATAGTCAATGTTATATAGACAGGTGGAGATAAACTTGAATCCTTTTCAGTTTTGTCAGCTAATGCAAAACCAATGAAAAATATAGGTTGTTCTTCTTGTAGGTTTATTGTATCTGATGGTATTTGATTAGTTGTTGAGCCCATCATTTTCAAAACTGAATTCTTATAACAAGGATTTTTTATCAGCTCAGTGAACGGCATTGAAATTTTAATTTTGCACAACTCATTTTCAAAATTAAAATTATGTTGATTCTTATTTAATTCTTCAACTTCAATTAACTTTTTTGGATGACCCTGATCTTTCCATTTTTGTTGTGCTTGACTGTCTGATTGCTTAGGAGGAAGAATTGCTTTCTTTCTAGGGTTTTGTACAACCTGCTTTGGTCCCGGCCTTAAACCAATAGTCCTTTTGGGTTCAAACTGGCATATTTCTGTTGTTATATCACAACCTAAATCATTTTCTATCTGAAAAATATTTGCATCATAACATTCAGAATTTAAATAATCTTCTTCAGTTAAAAAACCTTCTGTCAATAGTTACCCAAAATGATTTATGTCCTGATTTGTATCTTCATACTGCTCATCCTCCTCTGCTTCTCCTTCATCAATGACATTGTTTTGAAGTGGTGGTGGCACCTTCTGATATTCAACTTCTCTTATCTCCCTTTGTATATCATTATTCCTTCTTTCTCTGGGAATAAACCTAGGTGCAAACTGACGTCTAAACTGATTAGGATTATTAGGGTTTCTTTCCCCTTCTTGAGGAGTCTTGCTTGTATTCTTCTCCAATTCCAATTTGGTTAATTTTGCTGTCAAAATTTTTTAGTAATTTTTCCATTTCATCAATTTTACTATCAGTTGATTGTGATGTTGAAACTACTGGAGCATCCTCCTTTTTACCTTTTCTATCATAAGTTTGCTGATCTGAATTTACTTTCAGTCTATTAGAAGCTAGAATATTTGATTCTACCTCTAATGTTGCTTCTTTCATGTTCAATAGACTGATTGGTCTTCTTTCTCTCAGGTGTAAAGAAAAATCATGATCAAAAGCATTTGCATAGGTAAGTTTTGCTGAAGTTTCAGAAGGTTTGCTTTCTGCCGGAATTCTACCATACATCTTGTTAAATCTTTTAGAAAAGTCTGCTAGCAGGTATAGAAGGTGTTAACCAGGATGGATCTTGTTTTTCTTCTTTGAAAAATGAGAAGGGTGATAGTAGGTCAAATTGATTAAGGCCACATAAAAATGTGGATGACTGTGATTTCTTAATTTTCCTAGATTCTTTCAATATTTGCTATGGGTATGAGACACCCAAGTGTAATGGTGAAGTAGGTCTCGCTCTTGTCCCAACCTTCCTAGTAGCCACTATGAAAACTATCTGGTGAAAAGTAGTCTAAATGATTTGATAGTTTTGTCCACCTCTCAAAACTAGTTGAATGATACAACCCAGGGAATGTATGCTTCAGCTTCTTCCCCGGCAATGGCGCCAAAGATGTTAGCGCCAAAAAAAATTTCCAGACTACAAGAAGAACAAGCCAACACAATCTCTAAAATAAAATAAACTAAAACTGTCTTTTTGTATTGTTTTTGGTCTGAAATTTTCATAAACAAGAGGGTAACATAAAACAAGCTAAAGCGTGTACTAAATCATATAAAAATCAAAGACTGAGATGAACCATATATAGAAAATAAACCAGAAAACACAGAGAAATCTAACTGAGTTTCACCCACAACCTACAAGCACTTCATGAATAATACATTAGACAAGAAATGAAATTGCACATTGAGCGATTAAACAAATAATAAATGAAACTAGGAAATGAAAATAATATGGGATTATTAGTGATATATATCAAATTAGTCATGAAAATTACATGAGAGTTTGGATCTTAGCTTGACATAGTAGCTTTTGAGCCTTCCCTTGCAAAAAACTCGAACCCTCTGGAACAACCGAATCCGGTTGATCCGTTAGTAGTCGAATCCGACTATCATTTTAAGTAATGAAATAATATGAATAATATACTAGATTATTGATAATTACAAAGGATGCTCGCCTTTATAGGATTTGAGCGTGTCGAATGAAGGGTTACACCCTTTCCTATAATAATTAACTAATCTAATTAATATTCTATTTTACATTCGTTACATTGCCACTCCCTTTAAGGAAGCTTTGTCCTCAAAGCTTAAGTATTTTCCTAGTGTCGTTCTTCATTCTGACTCAGTGTCAGTATTAGAATCGGATGAGGTTTCTTGTGCAGAGACTTGTACTTCCTTTCCATTGATGATTTTTCACTGTATTGTCTCATTGTTCCTACATTTATGACCAAGGGTCCAATCATCACCGCATTGACAACATATGTTTTTCTTCTTTTTTCTATTATCAATGTAAATGTTAGATGAATTTGATCTTTTTTCCATTTCATAGGCGTATGATTGAGGTTTTTGGCATTGATGGCCGGGAGACCAAGTATCTGCACAGTACCTACATTGTGTCTCTTTGTCTTGTCGATAATGGCTATCGCCTTTTGTTTTTATTCCTTCCAATTTGCGTTCTGCGGCTTTTGCTTTACGTCTTACTACTTCTACGTTAGGTATGTCATGTAACTTTAACTCTTTTTGGAGGTGTGGTTTAAGACTCCCTAAATAGGTTTCGAGTCTTTGCTTTTCAGACAACCCTACTACTCATGTTCATAAGGATTCCCATTGATGAGTGAATTCCTCAACATTTTCGACTTGCTCTAGTCTGGTAAGTTTACTAAAAAATTCATTTTCTTTGATTCATTGAAAGCTATTAAAAAAATCATTTTTGAACAAGTTCCAGGGGTAGGTAAAATTATCTCTCTTCCACCATAAGTACCAATTATAGGCATACCCTTCCATATGCATTGACGCATATTTCACCTTCTCCTCGTCGGATTGAATGTTGTAAATGTCAAAGTATTCTTCTACTTTGTTTAACCACGCAAGGCATTGGTATTCACTCCCATTGTATTTCGAAAACTCTATTTTTGCCTTAGGGGTACACTTTGTAAGGGCGATGTTGATTTCTTTTTTCCTTATGGTTTGATGGTGTCTCGGAACTACTAGACGATGAAAGTGACATATCTGAATTGCTTCGTTGTTGGCGGTGATTTTTAGTTTTTATTTTCTCTACTATTTTACTTATAGCATCTATTTTGTTGTTTAATCGTGCCTCCATATATGGAAGTACTTGTGTTTCTATCTCTTGCTTAAGCGTCGTATTGTTAATCTTTATGACGCATATTTCACCTTCTCCTCGTCGGATTGAATGTTGTAAATGTCGAAGTATTCTTCTACTTTGTTTAACCACGCAATGCATTGGTCTTCACTCCCATTGTATTTCGAAAACTCTATTTTTGCCTTAGGTGGGTACACTTTGTAAGGGCGATGTTGATTTCTTTTTGCCTTATGGTTTGATGGTGTCTCGGAACTACTGGACGATGAAAGTGACATATCTGAATTGCTTCGTTGTTGGCAGTGATTTTTAGTTTTTATTTTCTCTACTATTTTACTTATAGCATCTATTTTGTTGTTTAATCATGCCTCCATATCTGGAAGTACTTGTGTTTCTATCTCTTGCTTAAGCGTCGTATTGTTAATCTTTATTTCTTTTTGCAATTCTTCTTGATTCTTTGCGAGTGTTTCCTGGGTGGCAACATGAAATGAGGCATCTAGCATGTGTGGACCGCTGACTTGGCCCGGACTAGGTATGAGCCTTTGTAACATCTTTATTAATGTATTATGGTCCTGCGTCATGGTGCTCATGTTCTGTGTTAAGGTGTTTATGTTTTGCGTTATGGTACTCATTTTGTCATCCACATCTTTTGTTTTTTGTTCAGGATGTCAAGTTTGTCGTCGAGCCTTCTTTCTAGTACCAAAACAAGCTCGTCTTTGAGTAATGTATTGTTATTTTGCATCTTTTCCTTCAAGCCTTCTTGGTTAGCGACAATGGACTTTATGTCCTTCTCCATTTTTTCGATCTTCTCTTTCAGTTCCTCCATAGTCTTGGACCTTGTATACGGAGGTGTATATTTCGACGTTATTTTCGCTTTTGAGGTGAATTGAATAATAATATATTAATTAATTAATTAATTAATATTATTACTATTATATTTTTCATAAACTATATTTTGTATATAGTTTTAATTTTTATTTTTTTTAAACAAATATTATAAAAAATATATAAAATTTGTTTTTTTAAAATATATTATAATTAATATATTACAATATTATATTATAATATAATATAATATATTGTTTGTTTTTTTCTGTTGCGGGTTAGGAGGAAGAGGCATGAATAGGGGCTGAGGTAGATGGAGGAGCTACGTAGAAAGACCCAACGAGAAGGTAGCAATAGTGGAAGGGATCGATGTGGAGCAAGCCGGTAGGTGGACGAGAAGTGTGAGCAGCATGGAGCGGGCTGCCTACATGGATGTCAACGAGGTGGATGGGAAGAGGAAGACAGTTAAACAGTACAAGCATCAAATTGATTTTCCGAGTCTATGAACTTTCCTTCCTGGAAAGAATAAACTTCCTCAGATAACCAAGGGATATTTAATTTCCTAAAAATTTCCTCATCATCATCTTCATGTTGCTCTGTTTTTGCTACATGAACCTTTTTAGATTTATCTTCTTTAAAACTGAAATCTTTGGATTTTTCTTTAACTGTTTCTTTCACTAGAGAAGACTTCTCAATCACTGAATCTTCTCTTTTATTATCTACTTGCTCAGACATGTCTTTATCTTCTTTTAAATTTTCTTGAGATGAAGAATCTGAATCTATCACAGTAATCTTCTCCTTAGCCAATTTTGGATTCAAAAGCTTTTTCATATTCAGTATTAACTTGTTCTTTGGTCTTGTTTTAGGTCTCCAATTTGACTCACCATCATAGCATAAGACTTGCCACGAAACTTTAGATATGAAATCAATACACCTTCACTTTTTACTTCAACCCTTGACTTTCCTTTATTTTTTGTACTGATATTCTGTATGTTCTCCACTTCAATCTTGGTTGGGACAAAAACATATTCCATGTCTTCTTGTATATCATTGACATTCTGATCAAGTTCAACTGATTTGTTTTCTTCTTTCTATTCTAAAACTGCTGCATGTACCTCCTCCACATCTTCAGAAATTTCCAACTGGTTATTTTCATCAATATTCTTTTTCCCTCCATCTACAGGTTCTTCAAGTTCTGTACTAAAGATTCCACTTGAGTAGTCTCTTCTACTGCTTCAATAATGACCTCCTTCAATTCTTTAACTAGGCTGTGTGATTTATTCATCTGTCTCTTTTTTACTGGTCCTCCTTTTCACACTGAAACCCTGACCAGAACAAAAAGTAATCCCAAGTCTTACCTTTTCTCTGAAGCACAGTACTAATGATCAACTTAATTAATCCATGGTGGAAGATAGACTATTTAGTATGATATTCATGTTCCATTACCCTACTTGACATCTTCTGCAGGCTTCTGAGGAAGAAAAAGGGGAGATTCATCTTCAACTCCTGACTTAGATGTTGTAGAAATCCGATGTGATACTTAAAAACAGAAGCAAATCTACCTTCACAAGTTATATAACTCTGTACAATCTTAATAGGGTCCCTCCATTTAGGCTCGAAATTATGTATATGCACACCCTTGCCTCAATCTGCTACAACATTAGGCAATAGGAAATCCTCTAAATTAAAGGTAAATGACACCTTCTTAAACCAAAATTCACCCTCATCTGCAATTGTTGTTGCTTCAGCTATCAGCTCTCTTGTTAATTCAATTTTAAGGGTATTGAAAAGAACTGTATCCTTCTCTAACCCTTGGGAAAATTTATATGACACTTCAGAATGATAACCATCAATTCTTTTGAAGTAATTATACCAACCATCTTTTTGGAATAATTTTGCACATCCTGGAAAGCTTTTAGCCCAGGCCATATCAGAAGGCTCGACCCTGTTGGTCTTGCCACTCCTCTTCATTTCTCTATACTAAACCCTAACTATATATTTCCTTCAAAAAATAGTTAAACTATCTCGAAATTATCTCACTGTAGCAATAAACTAGAGGCTGAGAAAAATTCGGACCATAACTTGCAATTTCTCAATTTCCCATATCAATATTAACCCTCTATTAACGCAAATCATGATTCAGTTAACATTTTCTATATCTTGTTGCATACCTATCTCCATAATGATTTGTAATGATGGAAATATGCTCTCCTATCCTCATTCACATCAGACAATTCTCCACAGTTCCATCTTCAGCAGCTACGATTACACCCAAGTTATTCAATGATTTTGTCAAACTTAGAAAAGAAAAAGGTGGACCCACGATGTTCTCAGCTTATCATACGCCCATTAAATTCGCCACCATCTCTAAACAAACTTCGTGGATGTGCTATCATAATAACCCAAGCAATTCCAATCTTCGAGACTTAGGACAGCTGCGATTTACCTGCATAATCCTTACCATACAACCCACACTTATCATAATGATTATAAGGTCTTTACACGTATCATTCTTTTTTTACACATGTAAAAACTCCATCATTTGCGATTTTAAACACCAACGAGCTGATATTATAATTTTTAAAGTGCCCCGATTTTCTTGTAGCGCTCTAGTTCACGGTCCCTCCCTTTTGCGCTACAAGAATCTGCCTGACCAATATTATGACACATGAAACCAAAACAAAAGGTTTAAGGAATATGATTTAACTTAGATCAAACCTTACGATATTTTTTTTTGACTTCTTAGAAAAATATACACCTAATAATCCCATTAAAACTATAAAACTAACAAAATAAAATAAATTCAAAAAGAAACGACATGAAATCAAATAATAAATAAGCTCATGATTCTAATACCCCAAAACCAAACTCAAAATTAAAAGAAATATGAAAACAATACTTTGGAAAAATCATGTAATCTAGAAACAAAACCTAGCTATAACACCTGCTACTCAGTTATTAGAGGGACCAGAACTAGTCGTGATGGAGGAGGAAAAGGAAAACCTGATGAATTAATTGCTGGACTATAGAGCGAGGATACTGAAATTCGCCGATAAGGAAAAGCAATGGCAGGAATACATGACCTCAGTAGTAGAAAATGATAAGAAATGGAAGGAAAGACACGATGAGATAGAGAGGAAGCTGCAAGGGAAAGAGAGGGAAGTGGAAGAAAGGACGGCGGCTCCTGTAGCACAGATAGGCGAACATACCATTGTAGAGGCTATGTCTCAGGTAAGTCTAAAGGATGTGGAATTAATACGGTTAAGACATTAGAATGGGGTCTTGGAGGATATGGTCGCGCAAAAGGAGCAGGAAAGGAAATCATGGGAGGCCAAGTCTCGGTACTGGGAGGCCAAATGAAAAGAGTTGAGAATGAAGAATGACAAGTTAACCAAACAAGTGACAAGTCAATTATAGGTCCAGGGAGAAAAACACCTGATTTGGGACACTATTATTGAGGAGGCCAACAAGTTCAGGCCTTACCTGGACTACATTTTAGACAAATAACTGGTTATCTACCCATGTAGACAAGCATTCACATTGGCAAGGGAGAAAAACAATAAAAATCCAATCGAATATGCCAATCAAATATGCCAATAACGCCATTGATTTCCTAGATCGCCTGTCAAAGAATGACCTTAAGAAAGTAAATATCAAGTATAGGATTTCCATCATGACATGGGAAATAAAGGTGATAAACAAGCATCACCATGTGGATACGGTCCAGGCGAAGGTCGATGTTTTGGCACAATAGGTGAAGAAATTCATTGAATATTTTGACTCCCTGACCAAGAAGGGACTCCCCTTTTTCTTGCGATAAGGGTGCACAATTCTGACCAAGCAAGAATACCACTAAATTTTGATTGTGTGCAGGCAGGACCACCTGAAATTCACAGATAAGACTTAGTCATTGACAGGTGGGATCATAGTGGATAATCTTGCTAACGAATTCAAAGTTATGTTATCCTTAAGAGAAGCACGTGCTCACCTTCAATTTTTTTCCTACCAAGATCACTTTGAGCTACACATATTAGCAAAGGAAATGGTCGTCATGGAATTACCAACTCCAGATCAATGGAAGACAGTCGAAAGATTCAACAGGACAAGGTATCTTCTGAGCACTCCACCTAGGGGAGGACCAAGCTAAACTGAGTCAGCAGCATGCAGCTAGGAGTTTTCCTAGTCATCATTGTTACTGGAAATGAGCTCAATCCCTGTCACCATCGTATCA
Organism: Pseudotsuga menziesii; assembly: GCA_001517045.1. Classification (NCBI taxonomy): domain Eukaryota; kingdom Viridiplantae; phylum Streptophyta; class Pinopsida; order Pinales; family Pinaceae; genus Pseudotsuga; species Pseudotsuga menziesii. The sequence continues at coordinate 403,294 of LPNX011048422.1, forward strand.
GTATTTTCAAGCATGCTAAATATTCCTCACTGCCAGGCTTATGTGCAGAAATAGGGCGGGCACCCTACCTCACCGATGTTGGAATATATTGTAACTGATTCGAGATTGAGTCCTCAATTTTGTAAAACCTAATTAGGATCTGTTTTGGGATTGGTCCCAGGGGCCCTCACATTATAAATAGAACCTCCCTTGAGGAGGATAGAGGTTGGACTAATTTTCATTTTTGAGGCTGCAGCACTGGTTTTGTAGTTCTGCGAACAATTTTTGGGAGATTTAATGAATATATTTTTCTTCGGTTATGAGATTCATCATGGTGTTGGGGTTTAGTCTATGCTTCCTATTTATTTCATTTACATTTGTGTTATTTCTTCCAATACATTTCTAGATTAGCATGCAGGAATTCACTCTTAGTTAACCGCTCCTGCATCTAAAATCATGTTTGTAATGTGATTGTAATAGCTGCTACAGAAATCATCCATACATAGGTGCTATGTTTTAGTTGTTTCCCTTTGTTATTTTTCACTAAGGGTGTGCTCATAGATTCATCATTGATAGATTCCTCTATTCTTCATTGGGCTCTTTCCTCATTTCTACTTGTCATCGCTATGAATCTATTTGACTGAATTTTGCTCTTACTTTGACTCATAATATGTAAGAGAAATCCCTATTCATTACATGATGTAATAGCCTTAAACGTTTCAATCCGTGACTCCATCTCCCAATGTTTTTTATTTTGTTTGTCTTTTCAACCTGTTTTATTTTGTAACTGTCCTGTTACTAGCAGAAATCTAGTCTTCTGCGTCCTCGTTAAGGATAAATGTGTATGTGAATGCTACCGTGACAAGAGAGAGCCCTCTCTGACTGCCTTGGCTAGAAGGAAGTCTAAAGCTGGTTTGAAATGGTTACCCCTGTGACTTCCTACAAAACCATAGGAAAATTATAGGGTGCTAACATATCCTTACGTACTTTGTAAAGGACTTCTTAAATTAAAAGAAAAAAAATATGTTTTTAACTTCTTTATCATATCTAGATTTATTTATATGCATTCATAGTTGATTTGGTCGGACCCTGTGGAGGGTAATTACAACTATACTAAAAATTTTGCTTCAATTGCTAAAATGAAAACCATACTTCCACTTGTTGCATTATATCAATGGAAAATACACCAAATGGATGTCAATAGTGTTTTTTTGAATTATGATCTTTATGAAGAGATTTATATGCAATAGTCACCCATCTTTATCACTATTGAAACTTCAAGTTTAGTATGCAAATTAAACAAGTCTTTTTATGGTCTTAAATAGGCACCTAGAGCTTGGCATGAGAAAATTGATACTTATTTCTTGAAGAATGGTTTTAATTAGTGTATATCTAATCCAAATATGTATGTTAATAACTTTGATGATGATTTCCTCATTGTGGTACATTATTTGGATGATCTTATCCTTCATGAAAACCATTTTACATTTATACAGGAAATGAAGAATAATCTTAAGCATCAGTTTGAAATTATTGATTTAGGCCTGTTGCGTTATTTTTTGGGCATCATATTTGGCACATGGTTGATGATATATTCCTTTCTCTTCATGAGTATGCTACATATTTACTACCACTTATTCATCTGATTGATTGTAAGCCTTCACCAAACCCATTTTAGTCCGATGTAAAGTTAATTGTTGATTGTGATAATCATCTCTTTTATGCCACTTTGTATCATCATCTTGTGGGGAGTTTGATATATTTGACACATAATAGGCGTGATATCTCTTTTGTATTTATCATGGTTTTGAGTTTCATGAAAAAACTACATGACAGTCATTGGAAAGTAGCAAAGACAATTCTCATATATCTACAAAGGAAATTTCAGTATGGTGTTTTCTATTCTAGTAGGGAAAGCTACAGTTTCACTTCTAATTAGTTATACATATTCCGATTGGGAAAGGTATAATTTAAATGTAATCTATAATGCAAGGTGCATCTTTCAACTTGGTTCGAGCCCGATTTAATTGTCCAGTAAGAAGTTGAGAACTCTTAATTGTTGATTGTGATACTCATCTTATTTATGCCACTTTGTATCGTCATCTTGTGGGGAGTTTGATATATTTGACACATAATAGGCATGATCTCTCTTTTGTACTTAGAATAGTTCTGAGTTTATGCAAAAAATTTATGATAGTCATTGGAAAAAAGCAAAGACAATTCTTACATATCTACAAAGGAAATTGCATTATGGTGTTTTCTATTCTAGTAGGGAAAGCTGCAATTTCGCTACTAATTAGTTATACGTATTCCAATTGGGAAAGGGATCATTTAAATGTAAGATATAATGAAAGGTACATCTTTCATCTTGGTTTGGGCCAGATTTCATTGTCCATTAAGAAGTTGAGAACTCTTTCTCTTTCTTCTTATGAAGTGATTACAAGGCAACTAAAGAATCAATGTGGATTTGACATTTTCTTACAAAGCATAGACTAGTTCAGAAGTCTCCTATTGAGTTAAGATGTGACAATCAAAGTGAAATTGAGGTAGCATACAATCGAATGTATCACTCCAAGACTAAACGCATTGACATTAATACTCATTAAATTCGAAATCTTCTTGCAGATGGTGTTAGTTATTTGGAGTATTTTCCCATAGAACAACAAGCAGCCAATACCTTCACCAAATTCAGTAAAGAAGCAAAATTTGTGTATCTTGGAATTTTGCTGGGAATTCAGAATGTTGTTATCAAGGGGGAATATTATTGTAATGCCACCACCCTCCATATGTTTGTTCTCTCTATACATCATAAAGGGGGGATGTTGGAATGTGTAATGTCAATATTACATGTGTAACGTCATCTAGTGTGATGTCGTAAGATGTTATGATGTCTTATCTAGAAAAGGAAGGTGCAATTGTCTATATGTTATGTAAAATTAGTTATCACACATGCATGAAGGATAGATATTCACCTATTACCATTCATTGTATAAGGAGGTGGAAAAGAATTTATCCCACATGTATTATGGGATGTCAATCTTCCATACCTCTATATATATAATAGAGGTGAAGGAAAATCTTTGTGTATTAAGTCATATATTGTGATGTTATTGTAAGTTGTGATGAGCATATGTTGAGTGGAGCTTAAGTGTAAGATATGAGATTTATGAAGAATAGGAATCTAATATCTTCCCATGGATATTTCCCCATTTTGAGTTTTCCATGTGTATCTGGACTATTATTTATTTTTCTCTTGTCTCTTACTTACTATTTTGATTATATGGTGCTTGTATAGATGGAAGGATAGACTAGTAGATTCTTTCTATTGATTTTCATGCAGGCAAATATATTGGTATATGTTTGTGCATATTTATTAATATTCTAACATGGTATCAGAATTGGTTGCTATGCTCTACCTTTTTCAATAATTTTTGTTAAAAGAAAATTGCAAGAACTAAGTTCTTAAAAATAAATTATGGCCCTCCTTATCTAGTATATTTTCCATCAAATCTATCAAACTCTTGTATTTTTTCTTTAGATATAGGCATTTTTCTGCATGTTTGATATTTTTCTCTCAAAACCCTAACCCTCACTTTAGATTTCTTTTCAAGTTTTTCTTTATTTTTTTATAGGTATAAGTTGAAATCCATTGAATACTAACTTGTTATCAAGTATTTATATTTCTTGCAATATATATGATTGTTTTCTCATATTTGGTTGCATTGTTTTGTAAGTTTCTGTATAGACGGTTACTAGTATAGCAAAATTTCAGTTTTCGAAAGTTGCATGCACCCACACACCTTTCCTTCATTGGTAGTGCACACACACATGCCCTGTATAAGTTATCAAAGTGCAGGGATGATGTTGTCCACACAACCTATCCAAATAGAAATCATGTGTGCCCTATTTATTGGAAAAATTTCGTTAAGACCTGTCTTTTTATAGTTTCTAATGTAGCTTCGCAGATCCGTCATTAATTTCTTTTGAAGATTTGTGTTTGGTGAGAGAATTCCATGTTTTGTGCACTTTTAATCTTAATCGTCTTCTTGTGTTGCTGCATTAGGGTTTAGTTTATTGTTTATAATTATGAGTTATGACGTATCTTATGTTCCTAAATTAGTTAGTACTAACTCTCTCTAGACTTCCAAAAGAAAGTTGATTAACATTCTCAAGAGTAAGAATCTATGGCACTTAGTTAAAGGTGAACAAAAGAAACCTATTGATTTTACAGACTTAGTTGTATGGTATTATTAGTATCATCGAGCAATTGGACTCATTAGTCAAATTGTTTCGGATAGTTTACTAGTACATACTAAGGCTAGAGATAGTCCAGTTGAGGTATGGAAAATTTTTGCTTCCTTATTTGATTAATCGGATGACATTTATGCTTCCTATATTGAAAATAATATCCATGAGTTAGATCCTAAATATTTTCATATAATAGAGTCATTTCTTGCTTAAAAAAACACATAATGAAAAGTTAAATAATTGTTGTAGTGATTTCAATAAAAATGATAATGCCCTTATTATTCTTGTATGTTAAAATAATGTAACTCCAAAATATATTTTATTTTTATTATTTTTATTCATCCATTAAGAGATTTCCTTGATGTAATTGGTCATGTACAAGTCATGAGATAAAAAATTTGTTGTAAGTCGAGGTAATAGTACCCACAAAAGTATTTTATAAATATTATTTTGAGTCTTCCTAGGTAGATCGACCCTAATTAGAGAACCAGGTCAGCCTATTTAGGTAATTAAGTTACTCAACTTATAAATATAAATAGGTCAAGATCCTCATTCATTTTGTACACTCTTCACTCAAGCAAGTTCAATATAGAGAGAAGAAGAAGTGCACCAGAGAGAGAGAGGAGAATTTATTTTGGGGGTTTACATCGCCTTGGTTGAGTTCTATACTAAGGAAGTTTTGCGGGGTTTTATCCCTTGTCGTTTACCCAAGGAAAATAATTGTGTTCTATGTTTTCTTATACTTGTTGTTCTTTCAGTGATCCTACTATTGTAAATTGTTTTAGAATATCATCTAAGAAATTAAGAAAATTTAACATGGCATCAAAGCCACCCTGAAAGGAGACATTGTGCAACTATGGTTTGTTATTCCAAACAAATCCCTTGATGGATTAACAAAAAAAAAGAGGGCTGAATCAAATCTCCCTAGGAGGGTGCATCGTTCTATGAAAATAGAATTGAATTATGAGAAGTTTCATTTTTGGGCCCTACACTACTGCCGAGAAGAGCTAGGGATTCATTTTTTTGAAAGTTCCATAATCAATCTAAGAAAAAGGAAGATACAATATAGCGTGCCTTGGGGGGGTGCATATTTTCCACCAATCATCCCTACAAGTGATCTCAACTGAAAAATTATTGTTTTATCATCAAACCCTAGGTCATCCCGAAGAAGGTCAGCTAAAAGCAGTCTTCTACAATTAATTATTATTTCTTCTATTTCCATTTGAGTTTCTCATTCTGTTAAAGATGAAAAACAATACCAAGCTAGATGAGAATATTGAGGGTGCTGAGAACTTCAAAGCATGGAAGTATAGGATCATTCTCATCTTAGAAGAGAATTATCTAGAAGGATTCATAAAGGAGGAAGTTGTAGAAACAGAAGGAGATGAAGCAAAGGACAAGCACAAGAAGGATATGATCAAGGATAAGAGGATCATAGATGACTCCATCAAAAATCACTTGATCCCCCAAGTATCTTCAAGGAGAACACCGAAGGAAAATTTTGATGCCCTATCCAGCCTATTTGAAGGAAAAAGTATCAATAGGAAGATTACCTTAACAAATCAACTCAAAAGTGTGAAGGTTTAGAAGTCAGATACCATGCAATCATACTTCACAAGAGTATCCCAAATAAAGGAGAGACTGGAAGCTATTGGTGACATGATAAATAAGAAGAAGTTGCAATGACCACCTTGAATGGTCTCCCAAGAGAATGGGAATATTTCATTCGAGGAATATGTTCCAAAAGAAAACTAACCATATTCCAAATTTATGGGAAGAATGTGTTCAAGAAGAAAAAAGAATAGAATTTAGAGAAGAGAAGCTAAATGACATCCCATACAAAAGGAAATAACAAGAGGAAGAGTTCTGATCATCCTACCAGAAAAACTCGAGGGTATCACAATAATAAGAATATCAAGAAGGACTTCTTAGCCTATGAATGCTTCACTTTCCACAAGATGGGACACATCTCCATAAAATGTCCCCCGAAGGCAGAAAAAATCAAGAAGAGGAACAAAATATTCCAATATTATAGAGCTTAAGATGTTGAGAAGAGAACTAAAGAAGATGAAGATTCATATGAAGAATATGTTTTGGTTTCAACACTCACAAGTTTAGTTTCACCTGGAAGTGATACTTGGCTAGTAGATAGTAGTGCCTCCAAACGCATAACAAGTTACAAGGATTCACTCTCCTGTATTGTACAAAAGGATTCCCCACATAAAGTAATGCTTGTAGATGGTTCTCAATATCCCATCAAAGGGATGGGACAAGCCTCTTATAAGATGGACTCCACAAAGTCCATGAAGATGAAGGATGTTTTATATGTACCGAGGCTAAAGAAGAATCTCCTTTCTATAAGAAAGGTATCAAAGTTGCTTTCGTAGATGGTGAAGTCCTCATGTGGACAAAGGAGAAAACTATATATGATGCATAGGTGATTTGAGTTGAAGAAGGAGGACTTTAAAAACTAAAGGGGCATGCAGATTCATCCTTGATGACTAGCACTGTAATCCCATGTGAACTATGGCACAAAATAATTTCTCATATACATTACAAAGTATTTCCAATTGTGAGCAAGGTGGTGACAGGATTACCAGATATCCAAATAAACCATGAATTTGTGTTCAAAGGATGTGCACAAGGAAAGAACACCAAGAACCCTTTTCCAAACAATGACAATAAAGAAAAAGGGATCTTATACTTTTTTCACTCAGATGTATGCGGACCAATGAAAACTACTTCACTAAGCAGGTATGTTTACTATGCTTTCTTTATTGATGAGTACTCCCACAAAATTTGGATCGATTTCTTGAAGAATAAATATGAATTATTTCAAAATTTCAAAAATTTTAAGTCTCTTGTAGAAAACCTCTCTGACAAGAGGATCAAGACCTTATGATCAAATAATGGAGGTGAGTTCACATCAGGTGAATTCAATGAATACTAAAAATAAGTTGGGATTAAGAGGGAGCTCACCATCCCCTATAATCCTCAACATAATGGTGTGGCTAAAAGAAAGAATAGATCTATCATGGAAGTAGTAAAAGCCACGATCATATGATCAAGATCTACCTATGTATTTGTGGGAACAATCAACTAGAATAATAGTCTATGTACATAACATAATCTCTCACAATGCTCTTGGAAATAAGAATCCACAAGAAATGTTTACCAGAGAAAATACTGAAGTCAGTCACCTGAATATATTTGGTTGTGTGTTATACATACACATTCCCAAGGATAAGAGATCAAAGTTGGACCCTTCAGAAAAGAAGGGATTGTTTGTAGGATACAATGAGCAATCAAAGGCTTACGGAATCTATATCCCACAATACCTTCAATTAGAAATTAGTAGATATTTAACATTTGACAAAGATACAACCTTCATAAAATCAAGGAATACTATGAAGATGAAGAGGAGCATGAAGCTCCTAGAGCTACAGAAATTTCCAAACCAATCAGAAATGATGAGGAAGAAAAAATACTTGAGGATCATGAAATGATAAAATCTCAGAGACCTGAGGGGTTTCCTAGTGATATGATCTCACACAAAAGAAGGCCTACTTGGGCACGTGAAATAATTGAAGAACCAGAAAAATATAGTGTCCTAGAAGGAACCATCTGAGAAAGTAAGAAACGAAAGCCATACCCCATTTATGTGGGTTTTATGTGCAATATCTTTGACAAAGAGCCTACATGATTTGAAGAAGAAATAAAGAAGAAGGAATCGGTAGATTCCATGGTCAAGGAATACCATTCCATTATAAAGAATGATGTATGGGAAGTAGTACCAAGACTGGAGAACAAGTCAATAATATCCTTGAAATGGATCTACAAAGCAAAGAATACAACAGACTGCGTTATAGATAAGTACAAGGAAATATTTGTAGATTGAGGATTCTCTAAGAATGAAGGAATTGAGTATGATGATACATTTGCACCAGTAGAAAGGTACAAATCAAGCATAGCCATCCTTTCCTTGGCATATGTTGTTGCCTTTCACACACCTGGGTTACGTGGCAAAAAATTTCAAGCCACTCAGTGTGTCCTTGGGGGAAAGTCTTGAGTCAAGGCTGTCACCTTGTTCTTGACTCCTCTGTTTAGGCTCAACTCCTAATGAAGCCAAGGGGGGTAGACCCTATTAAGTTACTAAGGCAAAATTATTTAGTATGATGATGGTATTAAAGAGTAAGTTTTTTAGGAGTTTTGATTTAACAATTGTAAACAACAAATAACATGATGAGATAATCACAAGTAAGCACAAAAATGACACCCAATCACATATAGATTGAAGGAAATAAACAGTTGACCAGTCCCTTGAAAATGGAATTGAAAAACAATTAAGAGTTTTTGCAATTGCTGGAATGAATGTTGTGCAATTGTATCTTGGTTAATTTTAAATTAATGTAAGAAGATGAGTAATTTAACTTAGGCGAGGGGACTCCAGATATACCGAGGGGGTACTTGAAGTATGTCCAAAACTAAACCGTCATGGCTACCTACAAGGAATATGTGGGCTGAATGGAGTCTCTAAGGCTGTTGTTCATAATGCACTCGAAGGTGTAACAGAGATCGGCGCCCCGAGGTCACTTTTCAGGAGTTCCCGCTTCCTTTGGGTATTTTGCCACCGTAATGGTTTGATCAAGGAATTGGATTTTCTCCTGATGGTTTGTCAATTTGGGGAGAGTGAATCCTAATTATTCTAGTCAATCAAGTTCTTTTGATGCAGCTTGACTAATCAGATGAACCGCAGCCAAGTACAGAGCATACGCACTGGAGTCTTTGTTATTTTTAGTAAATTTTAAAACAAGTGTTCTTGTTAAAAGAAAAACCTTCCAGGAACCTCTTTCGATCCAAGTGGACCTCAATAGGGGAATCAAGGAGGGGTTGATTTTATTATGACTAATGAAACAATTAATGAAAATGGAATCAAATATACGCAACACCGGTTTTCTAATTAGTCCTACCACGCATCTCTTTCCCCTTGCAGGTCAATCGGGAAGTCATGGGGTAAGTAGTATGATTACTTTTGAAAATAAAATATGGAATAATGCAAAATTATATCAAAGTATACAATCCTGCATGTCAGTACTAAACTAGAGCAAAAACAAGGGAACAATGCAAAAAAAGTGAAACGGATGCAGATCCGCCCTGGGGTGATGGGGAGCGGGCTCGAAAGAGCCTACTCAAAAAAGATTTTCTTTTATTATTATTGGTTACAATATCAGCAAACTGAAATATCAGAAACCTCTTGGTCCTTATACAGGATGAAACCAAGATCTTACAACTCTCCAAAAGTTTTGAATTTTAGTGAAAGGGGAGACCCCCGGGGGGATTTGAACACTCCCGAGGCCAATTTTGAACAGCAGATTCTATTCTTTTCTATTACACCTGATAAAAACTAGAAATAATGTTAGAATAAAATATGCCAAAAATCACTTTAAGATTACCTTTGGATCATCCTACCTTAACTCAAAAAAGATTAAGTTAAAACTAGCTAAACAAGTGAAAAAGGAACCAAGGAAAGCAAGCTTTCATGGGATCTTGGCTTGTTTCTTGTAAAGACAATGAAATATGCACTGATTGCTGGATTTGATATTTTTAAAACATAAAAGGAAATCTAGAGCATGCAACCTACTGATTTTCTTTAACTTGCCATGCAAAACGGACGATTTCCTTATGCTAGATATAGAATGCTTAATGATACTTTTCAGAATTGAGATCTAGATTGTGAGCTTTGAAATAGCATATCTATGTAAATTTTACTTTGATATAACATATACAAATGATAACAAAGATTTAGATCACAGTAACCAGGTAAGAAAATTGATTTTTTAAAGAAAATAGAAGAAGAGGAGAGAAGGTCGACTCGTTGCTTGAATGGAACAAGCTGAAAGGAGGCCCGTTTGTGGAGCGTTGAGGGACGGAGTCTTGAGCTTATTGGATAAGGAATGGCATAAATCTTGATCCACACCTTAAACCAATCAAAAACCTACAACTAGATAACACAAGCATGCACAACACCTCGTGAGATCTGGATATAGATGTATAAAGCAACAAAAATGAAAGATCATGCAAAAATAATCTTATTTAAGCATATAACTGAAATTGTTGAGAATACATAATATGGATAAACAAGAGCAAGTAATCTAACTTTCCTAGTTTACACCCTTACTTGATTCAACCAAATCCTTGAATCCAGAAAACACAAGCAGCACAGAAATTGGAAAGAAATTGCAGTTACCACATTAGTAGCATGACACTAAGAATCCACACAAACACATGCACTACACGGTATAGCCTCCAAAGCTTCTTTATTCATAATAAAAATATAGCAGTATTACAATGGCAACAACTCCTCAATCCAACTCTAACTAGCTTGAAAGAGGCATCCTGAGCTTTATTTATACAAAAAACAGGAGATCCATCCCAGGGGGGCACAAATCCCAAGGAGATAGACCACTGCAGCTGCAGCTGAGGGAGAGTCAATCAATGCTGATCTGAAGCCAAACTGAGCCTACCTGTCAATTGGGGTGCTTATTTAGCTAACACATCAACCCACAGGCTGACACATCAATCCGCAGAGCTTCCAGGAGATCCCACACGTGTGGAGGAGAGAGAGAGGGTGTAATTCCCCATAAAGGATGTTGAAGATCAACTCTGGATCTGTCCAGATCACCTCCTTCAGTTAAGGATTTGTCAGATCTAGCCAATCTGGTTCAGATCTGACTGATTTCAATCAAATCGGCTGAGAATCCACTGATCTAGGATTTTGGATTTGCTCCATTATTCATCAATTTATTAATTAAAATAATCAATAATTGCTTTTGGGGGTTTTCTGACCTGAGTGATGGAAAATCACTCAAAACCTGAAAAAAGTGGGTCCATGGGTTTACATGGTGCTCTTAGCTTGAAAATGAGCACCTGCATGACTGAAACTGATTATTTGGCCCAATTTTATTACAAAACCAATTTTTCCAATTAAACTATTAAAAAATAGCCTACGTTTTGGAAAAATTAAATTTTAATAAAAAACACTAAAAAAATTAAAAATTTTAAAAAGTTGAAAAAAACTAGGGGTACTTAGACATGTTCATATGACTCGACCATGATGCCTAGCATGTTTATACATTGACACATAGACTCTAATAACCTCAATAGGCCTAAATGCCAAGCCGACCACCCCAACTTTGGAGATATTGAGTTAAAAACTTAGAAGTTATCAATTGTTTATTCAACAACCCATAATAACCAAGGGAAAAAACACCCTAGGCTGATCAGATTGACAAATAAATTCTAAGAGACTGAGTCTTTTACAGACACCATCATTCTAGAACATTTATTACAATTCCCCCATGGGGTATGAACATGCGATATAGTACAAGAAGCACTTCCCAGAAGTAATTCCGAAGGTCATCTGAAGTCCAAACAAAGAATCCTTGTCCAGTTCACCAGGCTCACTTGATAAAAAACCACTAAGTACAACTTAGGTGGTAACATTATGGCTCCATCTAGGGACACATTATCTGACAAATCTTCTGTTCAATGAAGAGGATGTGAGAACTCTGAAATCTCTGGGTCCTGCATAGCAATTAGAGTTTGTCAGTAACATGTATATATAAAAAAAAACAACTATAAAAGCAAACTAATGTACAGCATTAATCTATGATGTGCAAAAAGGGAATATTTTACAAAACTAATATACAAAAGAAAATTTTCAAGATTAGTAACATGGTACAAAACACCTATAATACAAGAATCTCTATAATACAACAATATGATATATTAAATTTAAAAAAACATGCAGGGCAAGGTTTAGAAATTGGCCCTGAAACCACCGATGCCAATCAAGGCATCAAACTGTCTCGGTGAAGAACATCTTGAGGAGTAAACCATTCACTGGAAGGCTCAACCTTTCTCCTTCTAGGTCATTTAGATACAAAGAATTCGTTCCTACTACTTCATCAATGATGTACGGCCCCAACCATAAGCTGTTGAACTTTCCGTGTTTCCCAGGTTTCTCCCGTCGTTTGTCCCAACACAAGACTATGTCACCTACTTGATAGGATCCCAGCCGGGTAGATATATCAAAGGTTCTCTTGACCTTGTCTGAATTTCTGATACTTTGGTCAAGGGAATTTCTTCTACTCTCATCTAACTTGATCAACGGGTTTATTCTATTATGAATGGCCTCCTGATCTGAGCTGAAGGTCTGGAGAAGCTGATACACTGGAAGCTTTAAATGGATCGGTAAGGCGAGATCTATTCCATAGACAAGTTCAAAAGGGTTCCTCTTAGTTGAACTTTTCTTTGTGATTCTATCGGCCCATAATGCAAATTTGATTTTTCTATCCCAAGCCTTCTTATTGTCACCCACAATTTTCTTGATTATGGCCATTAAGTTCTTATTACTTGAATCAGCTAGACCATTCCCCTGGGGATAATAATTGGATGAATGGGATAGGACAATGCTGTACTTGAAACAGAAGGATGACATCTCGAAGGAAACAAAGCATGGGCCATTATCTATGATGATTTTGGCTACCACACCGAATCTTGTGATAATCTTATCTTCTAATAAATCCATGACTATAGCATCGGTTGCCTTCTTGGTGGAAATCGCCTCTACCCACTTGGTGAAATAACCAGTGGAGGTAAGAATCCAAGAATAACCATTGCTCGATTTATCTTTGAACTTACCAATGAAATCAATCCCCCACTGTTGGAAAGGGGCTTCGACTACTATTGGATTTAAAGGCACGACTTTCATTTGTTGCTTTCTAGTGAATAACTGACACTGGGGGAAAACTTTGATAGCCTTGTACACATCTGAAAATAGGTTCGGCCAATAGTAGTCTGCTCTAAGGATTTTATGGGTGGTTTTTCTTGCTACAAAATGTCCACCACAAAATCCTGAATGGAACGCAACCATGAATTTTTTGGACTCAGGTTCATTGACACGTCTAAGTATTAAACCATCAAGGTTTCTCCAACCCAAACCATCTTTTGTTAAACAATACTTAGTTACTTTTAACCTTAATGCTCTTCTTTTATGGCCAAGTAAGTGATCGGGGCATGTAAGGTTGCAGAGGAAAGATATGATGTCGTTGTACCAAGGGTGCTGCTCTAATATTTCAAGCTCGTCTGATAAACTTTGTTCTAAATCACTATTCTGGTAGATTATTCCTAAGGCCTTTTCATTTCCTTGGGTCAACATCTTTGCAAGACCTTGTCCTTTAATTAACTTAGTAGGTTTTATCTCTAAATCATATTCTTGAATCTTTGAAACCCACTTACCCCTAATTCGTAGACAATCTTGTTGAGACATGATATCCTTGACAGTTGCATGGGGTACATACCCAATGATTTTGGAGTAACCTACATAAGTTATGAAATGTTTAAGGGACTTGACAAGAGCATAAGCCTTTTTCTCCATGGTGGTATACTTCAACTCTAAATTTCGCAAGGCTCTACTCATAAAGGCTATAAGTTGCTCTTGTCCCTCCTTATTCTTTTGAAGCAAAACATTGGAAATGGTGTCTTCTGAGGAAAAGGAAAATATATAGAATTCCTTGGAATAATCTGGACTGATCAAGACTGGGGACATGGATATGGCATTTTTGATAGACTTGAAAGAAACTTTCCCTTCATCCATCCACTCAAACTTAGCATCTTTCTTTAATAACTTTTGTAGAGGTTTCATTAATTCTGTTAAATTTGGGATGAATCTTCTTATGAAATTGATCTGACCATTGAAATACTGGAGAGCTTTTAGATTCTAAGGCAAGGGGACTCTCTTAATGGCTTCAACTCTCTCAGGATCAACCTTGACACCATCCTTAGAAATGATGTGCCCCAACAGCTTGCCTTCATCAACTCCAAATATTGACTTGGTCGGGTTCAAGGAAATACCATATTTCTGACATCTTATGAAAACCTTCCTAAGATGACTTATGTGGTCAGATCTTTCCTTTGAAAAAATAGTTAAGTCATCTTGATATATTTCGATTATTTTGCCTACAAGTTCTTTGAAGGCAAAATCCATGGCTCTTTGGAAGGTGGCACCAACATTCAATAAGCCAAAAGGCATTCTTCAAAATTTATAGGTACCCCAAGCTGTGGTGAATGTAATATTATGTTGATCCTCCTTATTTACCAACACTTGGTTATAACCAGAAAATCCATCCAACATGGACATCATTCTTGATCATGTTACTCTTTAAAGTAATGTTTCCATGTCGGGTAATGGGTAATTATCTTTAAGGCGTGATGTATTCATATTTCTAAAATATATACATATTCTAATTGACCCATTCTTCTTTCTGACAACAACTAAGTTGGAGCACCAAGATGCATGCTTGTAGGTTCTATGATCCCTGCTGATACCATCTTCCGAAGTTCCTTCTACATAATGGGGGCCAACTTAGGATTTATTCGCCTATTTTTTTGTCAAAATGGTTTGACCTCCTTAGCCTCTTCTGTGAGGGGAATAGTGTGTTGAAACACATCTTCCCAATAGGATTTAAGCTCATCATAACTAAATGCCAACACATCTCTATACTCTTTTATTAAGTGGATCAAATTGTTCCTTTCCTTTTCCGAAGTACCTTTTCCATTTTTTATTAACTTGGGGTCCTTATCAGTTCCTATGTTTATTTCCATATAATTCCCAATTTTTATTTCTTCTTTTTGTTTTTTATGATGATCCTATCGATCAAAAAGATTCTTGAAAGCTATAAGGCTACTCGGGATGTGATTCCTTACATTATCCTCGCACTCCTGATACTCTTTAACCTCTTGCTGATAACTGATCTTGCAACCTTCAAACTCTTGTAGATTGTGGATGAATCTCAAGAGTTGCTCATCATCTTTAAACACCTGCCAGTTATCTATATTATCTAGAATTGAAGGTCTGAAATTAATTTCCATCTTTCCATTCCCACTAATCATTTCATCTGATGGCTGGAGGGTGGATGCTGCTACTGCCAATTTATCTTCCAACCCATTCATTTCCCTATGGATCTTTTGAATGTTAAGTGCATCAAACCACTCCATAGTGTCCCATGTGGAATTTCTATAATTTCTTAGTCTATGATTTTTGCGTTGATACTGATTCTTAATCTGGAGGACAACTAAGTCTAAATCACCTTTTATGTTCAACACCTTTATCCCCATATCTTTAGCGGTTTCTAACCCCAGAAGCAATGCCTCATACTCGACTACATTGTTTGATGCTTCAAACTCTAACCTGAAAGCAAAGTTGTAGACTTTATTTGAAGGAGAGATGATCACGATGCCCTCACCTTTTTCGGCTTTGGAATAAGCCCCGTCAAAGTACATTTTCCAAACTTCATCTATCTTTTCATTTTTAATGTTTTCCTTAATAGGGGCCATGAAAGTTGACAAAATATCATAGTTTCCAAAGTTATCAGTGAAATGAATAAATTCATTTCCGGGCTTCTTAGGGTTTTCTACATGTCGTTTCCTTAGCTTCTCTCTATGGAGAATCACCCTAGTGTTTTCTGATGCAGGTATAGTAGCATATGTCCAATCCATTTGAACGTACCCACCAAGAGTTGTGGCCCATTTTCTAGATAATAACATACCCCAATTACCTAGAACATCTATCAAACATCCATCGACATGTCGATATCAGAATACTTGGCCAACTTAACTTGTAAATTTAATATTATCCCTACCACTTCAACTTCTCTTGCATCCATAGCACAAACATTGTGGTAGGGTTGGGTGACCCTTAGATTTAGCTTTTCCATTACTTTTCTTGTCATGACATTTGATGAAGCACCTGAATCTAACATGCAGATATGAAGGAGAAGGTTATCAACTAAGAGGGAGACATAAAAAGGGGGGTGGTCTCCTCTTCTTGGATCAACACTGTTGAGGACTATAGGCATATCTATAGGTTAAATATGTTCAACTTCAAATATAGCATTATTAGTAGGGAGAGGATCCTCTTTGATGATATTATGAGTTTTACTTTGACTATGCTCTATGGCTTTCAACAACTTTTATTTTTGACCAGGAATTTTAAAGACATAAGTTACATAAACATGAATCTTAGCACTACTTATCCATTCTCCCATATCAATATTTGATTCAGGGATAACAGGGGGATCTAGGAGAGGAGGAGCGATTACCTTTGGCTTGTATTGTTTAGACGGTGATGGCTTCTCCTTTCTTTGATAAAATGCACCCTTGAATCTAGCCTCCTTCATTTCCTTGATTGTTTCTGGAGAAGGCATTACACCATAAAAGTTGGAAAGGAGATCCTTCTCATAACTATAATATGTGGCCTGTTGCCAATGCTGGTTTGATAAAGGGTAGGTTTGTCCTACCATGTACACGTGATCAGACTCACTTGATGTTGTTTCCTGATTACTAACCTCGGTCATTCCATGTTCTATAATTTGGTTTGCGATATAGCAAGTGTTTTATAGGTGGAATTGATCACAAGGTCTACACCATGGAATGACTTCTTCTACCATGTTAGCTGAGTCTAACTAGTTTGGAATCCTAGGTTCTTGTTGAGGAGCTTTCTTCTAATACATCTGATTCTTTTTAGGCTGAAAGTTCCTAGGTCCATTATTTCTTTCCATTGTGATTATTCTATTCTGAATATGATTCAATTGTGCAAAATGATTTTCCATAAGTTGGTTTTGACTAGTAACCAAGTCTTTTATCATGTCAGTTACCTTTTCCATGGGGTCTTTAGAGGTTCCCTTTTATTCTAATTCAACGGCTTTTCCCTTCTCTTTGTTGTATGAAGTGTTTCCCCTAGTGTAACCTAGAATGTTGGATTTTCCTGAAGAATGCATATTCTTTTCTATTTTCTCGGCCAATTCCTGAGTAGTTTATAGGTTGGCCGGCTCTTTGTCTCTTAACTGGTACCTCAAATCACTAGTGAAAGATTCGATGTAAGATATGAGGATGGAGGCATCCTTTGGCTTGATTTCTTTAGGGAGTTCCACAACCACACACCTGAACTTAGTGTTAAATTCATCCATGGTTTCATTCTCCATCTTCTTTATGTTATGAAGAGCAGCAAGCAGATGTCTTGGTTATTTCTTTCCCCCCCATTTCTTCTTAAAACCCTCTAGGAATTCACTAAGAGTTTTATATGAATCATCACCTAGGTCAAATTACCATTCCAGAACATCATCCTCTAAGGATAAAGCAAAGAGCTTCATTTTGACATCTTCATGGTTATGGGCAACATCATTGCAATAACTGACCAGGTGCTTTTCAAACTTTCAGATGTGAGACTTGGCAGTGATGGCATTGTTTCCCTCGAATATGGGGAGCTTCTTGATAGCATCATTTGGAATGTCATGGGGATTACCTGCTATCTAAGAAAAGTCAAGGGGTTTGTAGCATTCCTTCATTTCTTGAGATTGGTAGGTATGACTCTCTACAAATATGTGATGGACATCTGAGAGGGATTGGTCTCCTAAATCTTCAACATTTCTACGGGAAGTATGCATATTCAATCTTTCCCTGATAAACCTTTCGGGATCAGGGAGAGTATTGAATAATTGTTGGCGGTTTCTTTGGGTAGAAATTCTTGAAGGGATGTTAGACAGAGGAGTCACCAGATGGATCGAGTTTTAATTTTTATGTTTTTTAAAGACTAGATCAATCAAAAATTTCTATCTTTTTAGTTGTTTAGAAAAAATTTACGCTAAGTCATACTCAGGATAAAAAATATTTATCCCCGGTAACGACACCAAAAAGTGTTGCCACCTTTCACACACCTACATTATGTGGCACAAATATTCAAGCCACTCAGTGTGTCCTTGGGGGCAAGTCTCGAGTCAAGGCTTTCACCTTCTTCTTGACTCCTCCGTTTAGGCTCAACTCCTAACAAAGCTAAGGGGGGTAGACCCTATTAAGTTACTAAGGCAAAATTATTTAGTATGATGATGGTATTAAAGAGTAAGTTTTTTAGGAGTTTTGATTTAACAATT
>LPNX011048422.1:421522-511697 GCA_001517045.1 Pseudotsuga menziesii
ATAATCACAAGTAAGCACAACAATGACACCCAATCACATATAGATTGAAAGAAATAAACGGTTGACCAGTGCCTTGAAAATGGAGTCGAAAAACAATTAAGAGTGCCTGCAAGTGCTAGAATGAATGTTGTGCAATTGTATCTTGGTTAATTTTAAATTAATGTAAGAAGATGAGTAATTTAACTTAGGCGAGGGGAGTCCAAATATACCTAGGGGGTACTTGAAGTATGTCCAAAACTAAACCGTCACAGCTACCCACAAGGAATATGTGGGATGAATGGAGTCTTTGAGGCTATTGTTCATAATGCACCCGAAGACGTAATAGAGATTGGCGCCTCGAGGTCACTTTTCAGGAGTTCCCGCTTCCTTTGGGTATTTTTCCACCGTAATGGTTTGATCGAGGAGTTGGATTTTTGCCTGATGGTTTCTCAATTTGGGGACAGTGAATCCTAATTATTCTAGTCACTCAAGTGATTTTGATGCAGCTTTACTGATTGGACGAACCACAGCCAAGTACAAAGCATACACACTAGAGTCTTTGTTATTTTTAGTAAATTTTAAAACAAGTGTTCTTGTTAAAAAGAAAACCCTCCAGGAACCTCTTTCGATCCAAGTGGACCTCAATCAGGGAATCAAGGAGGGGTTGATTTTATTATGAATAATGAAACAATTAATGAAAATGGAATCAAAGATACACAACACCATTTTTCTAATTAGTCCTACCACGCATCTCTTTCCCCTTGCGGGTCAATCGGGAAGTCGTGGGGTAAGTAGTATGATTAATTTTGAAATTAAAATATGGAATAATGCAAAATTATATCAAAGTATACAATCCTGCATGTCAGTACTAAACTACAGCGGAAAAAAGGGAAGAATGCAAAAAAAGTGAAACGGACGCAGATCCCCCCTGGGGGGATGGGGAGCGGGCTCGAAAGAGCCTACTCAAAAAATATTTTCTTTTATTATTATTGGTTAAAATATCAGAAAACTTAAATATCAGAAACCTCTTGGTCCTTATATGGGATGAAACCAGTATCTTACAACTCTCCAATTTTTTTCAATTTTAATGAATGGGGAGACCCTTGGGGGGATTTGAACGCTCCTGAGGCCACTTTCGAACAACAGATTCTTTTATTTTCTGTTACAGCTGCTAAAAAACAGAAATCATGTTAGAATAACATATTCCCAAAATCACTTTAATAGTACCTTTGGATCAGCCTACCTTAACTCAAAAAAGATTAAGTTAAAACTAGCTAAACAGGTGAAAAAGGAACCAAGGAAAGCAAGATTTCCTTGGGATCTTGGCTTGTTGTTTGTGCAGCCAATGAAATATGCACTGATTGCTGGATTTAATCTTTTTAAAACATAAAAGGAAATCTAGAGCATGCAACCTACTAATTTTCTTTAACTTGCCATGCAAAACGGACGATTTCCTTATGCTAGATCTAGAATGCTTAATGATACTTTTCAGAATTGAGATCTAGACTATGAGCTTTGAAATAGTATATCTATGTAAATTTTACTTTGATATAACAGATCCAAATGATAAAAAATCTTTTGAACACAGTAACCAGGTAAGAAAATTGATTTTTTAAACAAAAGAGAAGAAGAGGAGAGAAGGTTAGCTCGTTGCTTGAATGGAACAAGCTGAAAGGAGGCCCTTTTGTGGAGCGTTGAGGGACAGAGTCTTGAGCTTATTGGATAAGGAATGGCGTCAATCTGTATCCACACCTTCGTCCAATCAAAAACCTGCAATTAGATAACACAAGCCTGCACAACACCTCGTGAGATCTGGATATAGATGTATAAAGCAACAAAAATGAAAGATCATGCAAAAATAATCTTATTTAAGAATATAACTAAAATTATTGAGTATACATAATATGGATAAACAAGAGCAAGTAATCTAACTTTCCTAGTTTACACCCTTACTTGATTCAACCGAATCCTTGAAGCCAGAAAACAAATGCAGCATAGAAATTGGAAAGAAATTGTAGTTACCACATTAGCAGCATGATACTAGGAATCCACACAAACACATGCACTACATGGTATAGCCTCCAAAGATTCTTTATTCACAATAAAAATATAGCAGTATTACAATGGAAACAGCTCCTCAATCCAACTCTAACTAGCTTGGAAGAGGCATCCTAAGCTTTATTTATACAAAAAATAGGAGATCCAGCCCAAGGGGGCGCAAATCCCAAGGAGACAGACCACTACAGCTGAGGGAGAGTCAATCAATGCTGATCTGAAGCCGAATTGAGACTACCTGTCAATCAGGGTGCTGATTTAGCTGACACATCAACCCACATACTGACACATCAATCCACAGAGCTTCCAAGAGAGCCCACACGTGTGGAGGAGAGAGAGAGGGTGCAATTCCCCATAAAGGATGCCAAAGATCAACTTTGGATCTGTCCAGATCACCTTCTTCAGTCAAGGATTTTTCAGATCTAGTCAATATGGTTTAGATCTGACTGATTTCAATCAAATCGGCTGAGAATCCACTGATCTAGGATTTTGGATTTGCTCCATTATTCATCCATATGTCCTAAGGGAAATATGATGAGATTCCATCACTATGTGTTGATACCAACATTTCCATGTTGATGAAGATGATGAGATGTAGACACTCTATGTTGATACCAACATTTCCATGCTGATGAAGATGACAAGATGCCAGTACTCTGTGTTGATTCCAACATTTATATGTTGATGATATTGATGTTGTTTCATCATTTCTATGTTGATGATGATAATGTTTTTTCAATAATTCTATGTTGATGATGATATTTTTGTTTCAACATTTCTATGATTATGATGATGATGATGTTGCTTTAGCATCTCTATGCTGATGATGCAAATGATGATCTAGCATTTATTTTTTTATGATGTTCATTTATTACTAAAATGATAATGATTTTGTTGTTGTTCCAATATTTACATACTGATGTTGTAAATGATGATTCAGTATTCACATACTGATATTGCAAATGATGATCCAATATTCACATTTTGATGTTGCAATTGATGATCCAATATTCACATACAAATATTGCATATGATAGTTTTGTATTCACATACTAATGTTGTGGATGATGATCCAGTATTCACATATTGATGTTGCAGATGATGATGTCCAAGTATCCATATACCGATGATGCTACAGATGATGATGATGTCCTAGTACTCACGTACTGATGACGATGATGATGTCTCAGTATCCCGCATACTAATGATGATGATGATGATGCAGTTCCAGATTGATGATGAAGATTTATGATGATGTTCCCAAACTTACTACGACATATAGAGATTCACCAGTAAGTTGTACAGTTGTTGTTATGGTTGTTGCTGATGAATAATACCTTCATAGTTAAGAGGGAGTGTTAAAATAATGTAAACTTCAGAAGATATTCTATTTGTATTATTGTTATTCCTCCATTCAGAGATGTCCTTGATGTAATTGGTCATGGAAAATTCATGAGGTAAAACCTTTGTTTTAATTCGAGGCAATAGTACCCACAAAGGTATTTTAAAAATATTATTTTGAGTCTTCCTGGGTAGGTCAGCCCTAATTAGAGAACTTGGCTGACCTAGTTAGGTAATTAAGTTAATCAACTAATAAATATAAATAGGTGAGGTGCCTCATTCATTTTTTACCCTCTTCACTCAAGCAAGTTCGCTAGAGAGAGAAGAAGTGCACCAAAGAGTGAGGAGAAGTTATCTTGGGGTTTTACACTGTCTTGGTTGAGTTCTATACTGATGAATTTTTGTGGGGTTTTCTCTCTTGTCGTTTCCCCAAGGAAAATATTTGGGGTCTTTGTGTTGTTGTGCTTTTTGTTATTTTAGTAATCCTACTATTGTAAATTGTTTTAGAATATCATCTAAGCAATTAAGAAAATTTAACATTGTAGAGGAAAAGTTACCTTAAGCCTTTGATATGTTCATCCAAACTAGGAAAAGGGCCATTGAAATGTCTAAATGTTGTATGTCAACCTATTTTGAAGATAGTTGTAAATTTTTCATATGTGAGGAAGATAGATTAATTACTTTTGGTCTGTTAACTAATGGTAAGTCTCTAATCGCACATAGTAAAAAGAATCTTAATAAAATCTTTATTAAAAACCTTAAACCACACTATACAAGATAAAATCATCACTCTTATAATAATACCTCTAATGATGATTATAATAAAAAGTAACTGTTCAATCCTTGCAAGTATTGTGAAAAAACCTACCACCCTAAAATATTTCCTATAAATGGAGAACTGAACTTGCTAAAGCCAAGAAAAATTCCTCCAAAAAACACTAGGTATCCCTATGTGCATATTCTATTCACCCAATAAAATCTTCTTATTTTGCGGAACGGATAATATATTTCGGTACTTCTAACCATATGACAAATATAAATTCTTTATTTCCTTCTTATGACACCAATAGGAATACACCATAGAAAGTTTCAATTAGTGCTGGTAAATATCTTTGATCGTGCAACGGTACGATCAACAAACTCTTATGTACGGACCTCGAAATTCATGCTAACACCTACATGAATTTCAACCTTGAAATCCATACATGTACGATACTATACTGTCTGTACCTATTGTACATCTTATCAAACTTTAGCCTCGAAATTTGTGCATGTTCTGCTCTATGGTTTTGTCTTGGAAAATGTCCCAAACATTATGCTCTTCCTCAATTTGCAATTTGTGCAATAATTTTTCTCCCTCTCTTTTTCTGTGGAAGGAAACCTCTTCAAACTCTTTCCTTCTTCTCTTTCTCTTCTCCTCTTTCAAACAATCTATTTTTGTGAAAGTGAACAATTGATCTCTCTCATGCCTTTTCCTGGACTTTTGGTTTGAGCAACCACCATCTCAAAATCAATGGCCTAGATTAAAAGAACTTAAATGTTATCTCAGTAAAAGATCACATCTCATTTTTCTCATTAAAAAGCATTTAATAACTTTTTAAATATATAATGTGAGACATTAATTACACACCCACTTTGTTAATATCATTAAAGTCACAAATAAACTTTATAACACAACATTAATTTATAAAGTGACTTTATCATTATAAAGTCAATTTCACTTTATAAACATAAGCTAGGGACCACATTTAAAATGTCCTTGTCCACCCAAGGCACAAATGAATCCAAGAAAACACTTCTTTGGTAAAATCTCAACACTCCCTCTTACCGAGGAAAGTGTTCTTTACCACCCCCATCTTATCTCTGAAATGAATATGCTTCCCTCTTCCCAAAGACTTCGTGAGAATGTATATCACCTGCTCATCAATAGAAATGTATTGCAACTCCACAACTCCTCTCTGAACATAGTCTCTAATGAAGTGATATCGTTGCTAGGAAAAATGTACCTCTTGCGGACAAGAGTTATTCCTCTAGTCGGAATGGTTCAAATATAGAACAAATGAGTTACAACAGAGATGGAATACTTCCCCTATAAGTTGTGGAGATATGGAATGAGTCCTTTTGATGGATTGGTGTAGTTGTTTCTTATGGTGATGGCTCTTCACGAACATACCTACACAATCAAATGAAACAAGAAAACAAGATCAAAAGCACCAGAATATAATCCACAATTCTATGTCAGTGACTAAGGAATCCAACAGTAAAATACATGATTATAACACAATATACTTTACGAGAAAGGAACCAACTTTGCATTAAATATGAAGAAGAAATATTACAACCTTCGCCTTAGTGTTGTGATGCTCCTTCACATGCCAATTCCTTGTCCCCAAAAGCTCCAACTTGCTCCTTCTATGCTCACCCTACTGATTTGGCCAGAACCTCAATGCAACAACATAACTTTGCTCTCTCTCAACCATGGGGTATGAGCTTGGTTTTATAGGCCTTTGGAGGATAGGGATAGTTGAGTAAATGATGGGTGAGGTGGAAGGGAGATACAAAAAGGATGGATCTCGAGTCCAAGTGGTCCTAAGGAGTAGGGATGAGGGTGCCACAAAGCCTTCCTTCGAGAAGCTTTGTGGAATCTTCTCTTTTTCACTTTTTACCTTGGGCACTGCTTCTCCTCCACTATGACAAAGCGATGACAGGGTAGAACCGCTCATTGAACAAGGGTAAAAAGCGGTGGAACCACCTACTGTTAAGATATAGTGAGCATTACTGAAGAAGGTAACGCTTCTTGCCTTAAGGGAAGAAGCAGTGCTGGAATTTTGTATGCAAGATTGAAGTCAGGGCCAGTATTTTCCCTTCATAACTTGGGATTTAGGGCAATAAATGATGTTTGGGACCTCGTCACATGATGATGACAAGATTTATGTGTAATAGATATCTGATCTCAATATGCTTTAAGCTATCATGAAACATCGGATTCTCAGAGAGCCTGATGCAACTATGATTATCACAATGAATAATAGTAGGCCTCAACTACTAACCAAATAAGTCTAACATCAACTTGTGAAGCCACAATGCCTCGCAACTAGCCCTATTGGATGCCATATACTTAGCCTCTGTAGAACTCAAAGCAACGAGCTTTTATTTTCAACTGAACCATGAAACAACTGTCGATTCCAAGCTGAAACAAAAATTGGAAGTGCTCTTTCGATCCAAAGCACTTCCTACCCAATTTGAATCTATGAAACTAACCAAGATCACTCTGTCCGACCTACTGTAGTCCATACCATAGTCTACTATCACAGCAAGGTATCTCAAAAGTTTTTTGTGGCTATCTAATGCACTCTCCTAGGATCCAGCATGAACTGACTAAGTGTTCACCATAGAGCTCATATCTAGTCTGAAATTGACCAGATACATCAACAAACCAATAAGCTGATGATACAAGGTAGGATCCACCAACTCTCCCTCAAAAGCATGAAGATTCTTCCAGTTGGTGATCATGGGTGTGGACATGGGCCTACACTCCTCCATCTAAAATATCTTCAGAAAATATTCAACATATTTTCCTTTCCCCAAGAAAACATTTCCATCCTCCTACCACACCTCCATGCCCAACTAGCAATGCATCAACCCAAGGTTTGTCATCTCAAACTCCGAAGCAAGATATTTCTTGAATGCCTCAATCAAGTTCTCTCCTCCTGTAATGAATAAGTCATCAACATATAGCAAAAGAATGAGAGGATCACCTCCAACTAGAATGAAGTATAGGTTGGGATCAACCTCACTTTCTGAAACCCAATCAAAATCAAATATGAATCAATCCTTGAGTACCAAGCCCGAGGGGCTTGCTTCAAACCATACAAGATATTTTTCATCCTGCACACATGAGACTCCCTCTCATGAATCTCAAATCCCTATGGTTGCTTCATGTATATCTCCTCCTGTAGAAGATCATCGAGGAAAGCGATCTTCACATCCATCTGACAAATTCTCCAACCCATCTCTGCAATAATGGAGATCACTACTCTAATCAAAGAAAATCTAGCAACTGACACAAAGGTCTCATCATAATCAACTCTCTCTACTTGTGAGAATCCACATGACACAAACCAACCTTTGTACTTCTCTATGCTTTCATCTGTAGCATGCTTTATTTTATACAGCCACTTGGAAGTCACAATTGACTTCCCCTATGATCTCAGAACAATATCCCACACATCATTCTACATGATGGAATTGTACTCTTCCATTATGGCATCTCTCCAAAGTTGATGTGTGGAATCATCCTCATAAGTAGCAAGCTCATAGTCACACTGCAAGTTGGTCACTTGTTCCATCTAACTAGGAAATATCTTTGGTGCCATGCTCTCTTTCAACTCCCTCCAAGGTGGACCCACCAACTCCTCATCTTCCTTCATAAGCTCCTTGAGCCAACTTGGATTCCTCTTCTTGGAAATAGAATCATGTGGTAGATCCTCCTCTACATCCTCATTTTACGATTGTCTCCCTGAAGAAGTACCTATGGTCTGAGATCATGTACCTAGTGAACCTAAACCTGAACTATGTTTGTCTGAATAACATGAAGGTGAGACCTGTGAACCTATGATTCATGAACTTGTCCCTGTACCAGAAGTCCTTGTAGGATGTGTCCCTAAAACTGATGAACCTGTAACCTGTGACCCAATCACTCCCGACACATGTGACCCTCTACCCTGACTTGCTGAACTCTATGATGTTGTCACCTATGGAGTAGCAATTTTTTTCTACTCCTCCTCTGACTCCCGATACTTTCTAAAGGCATGCTCCTCAAATACCACCTCCCTCACCACCACAATTTTCCTCTGTGTAGGAAGGTATATGCGGAAATTATTTGAAGTCTCGTCATTTCCAAAAAAAATAACCCTCCAGTAGCCTCCAAATTTGTCCTCTTTTCAGAAAGAATGTGGAAATATGTAGGTCATCCAAAAATGAGGAAGTGTCCTATCTTAGGATTTTTCATGGTGAACATCACCTCAAGAGTTTTGCACCCTAAGGCACAGTGTAGACTCCTATTATGAACAAAAACAATTGTGTTATAGGCCTCATCCCATAGGAAGAAAGGAAGACTTTGATCATGCAACATGGTTCTATATGCACTGACTATGGCACGGTTCTTCCTTTCAACCACTCCATTTTGTCGTGGAGCATAAGGAACTGTCAACTTCCTCCTAATACCCTCTTCTCTACAAAACTCATCAAATGAATTAGAGGTATAGTCACCCCCATTATCTGATCTAAGCACCTTGATATTTTTTCCTATTTGGTTCTCCACAAGAGATTTGAAATCTAGGAACCAAAGCAAGACCTCCTCGGACTTCTTGCTTCTTAGAAAGTAGATCCAAGTATTCCTAGAATAATCATCAATGAGGCAGAATACATGGGACCACACAAATATGAATGAATCAAATGAAGCACTCCCTCTAATTTGTTGCCACTGCTTGGAAAATCATTCTTGGTGTAATTTCCCAAAGAACACCCTCTGCATACACCACTCTCCTATGTACTGAAATCTAGCAAACTTGTATTCATGTCTCTCAACATCCTCAAAGTTGAATGATGAAGACGGTCCATCCTCCTGTGCCATAACTCACACAACTCACTATTTATTTGTATATGTCAGTGAATCATGTGGTTGGAAGAGAAGCTTGTACAATTTCCTGCATCTAACTCCAATTGCATATGAAGCAGATGGTCTCTATGTTTTAGGAAATATATACACTTTCCCATCAATGACATATACCCCAAAGCCTCTGTCCTTAATCGTGGAAATTGAAAACAAGATTCTTCTTCATCTCAAGAACGTACAAGATATCCTTCAGTAACATGGGCTGAATGGAATCCCTATCAAATCGAATTGTCCCATGCCCAACTGCTCTCACCACTATATCATCACCCAACACAACCTCCAATTCCAAGTCTATCTCCGAAATATCAGTGAACATGTCTCAAACACCTTTCATATGACTCGAAGCTACATTGTCAATATGCCATATGGAGGGAGTGGTGGGAACAAATAGTGAATGCCTAACGATCATAGAATGCTCAGTTTGGAACTCAATATCCATGTTGGTGATGGATTATGCTCTCTCTCTCTCTACAACCTCCTACAAAGAGAGAAAAATCTCTCTCGAATCTAGCAGCATACTCATGAATATTTGATGACATTATTGTTTGTTGTTTCTTTTTCTTCTTGTTTGGGCATTGTCTAACATAATGCCCAAACTTCTGACAAGAAAAGCATTAGAATTTTATCATTTAAGAAATATGATCTTAGGATCTTAACTGAGAGAATAACATGCACAACAATCAATCACAAGAGACAATAGACACAAAGATTTTCCTCAGGGAAACCATAAATGAGAAAACCCTACAACTTCCTCAGAGATAGAATGAGCACCAATGGCAGCAGTAAAACCCAAAGACAGAAATATGATCTCCAACAATTGTTCTCTCTCTCACTTGTGTGAGCTCCTCTTCTCTCACCTATGCACTATAGTTGGGTGAGTGTGTGTGAAAAATAGAGAGTCTCACTCTCTGTTTATACTAGTTTCCAACTTGACAATTACTTACCAGGGTCAACATCTCTAGGAGAGTCTAATAACCCTAGTGCTCTCAACTGTGGGGACTTTTCCCCCTTGATCAACAAGGAGGTTTAACCTCAACTTGATTGTGGGGACTATTTCCCCGACTTACAACAGATGGTTAACCACATTAAATTTGCATGACTTTATTATATTAATGACTCTCCCGATAGGAACATCAGGGTACAATTAAATACAAATGATTCTCCCGATAGGAACATCGGGGTATAATATAAGTTAATACATTCCGAAGTTACAAATACATCAACAATCCCTCTTAACTAGGAAGGTATTCTCTTGACACAATTTATCAGCACAAGTATTCATCACTGGATCAAATCTGGATCATCACTGGATCATCATCATCATCATTGCTTTCACTATCTCGATAAAATGGTGCTATCTCTCAATTCTTCTCATCATAGGAAGTTCTACAGAGACAACCTTTTTCATGTTGGTTGTAGGCATAGCCCCCATGTAGGTCTTCATTAACAACGCTTATATCATCGGCATGGTAGGACACACCTACTACCATCCAAGAAAGGCTTCAGCGCTTACATTCACCAGCATGGTAGGACACACATACTACCATCTGTGAAAGGGTCCAGGACTTACATCCACTAGCATGGTAGAACACACCTACTACCATCCAGGTAAAGGCCCCAACACTTACATCCACTGGCATGGTAGGACATGCCTACTACCATCTAGGGAAAGGCCCCAACACTTGCATCCATTGGTATGGTAGGACATGCCTACTACCATCCAAGGAAATACTATTCACTTACATCCACCAGCTTGGTAGGACACACCTACTACCATTTGTGGAAAGGCTCTACACTTACATCCACCAGAATGGTAGTATACACCTACTACCATCTGTGGAAAGGCCCTGCACTTACATCTATCAGCATGGTAGGACACACCTACTACCATCCGGGGAAAGGCTCAACACTTACATATGACCATGGGAGCAGCCAATACTACCACCATGTCAGAAGGGAACAACACTTACATCTGGCCATGGGAGGAACCAATCCTACCACCATGTCAGAAGGGCACAACACTTACATCTGACCATGGGATGAACCAATCCTACCACCATGTCAGAAGGGCACAACACTTACATTTGACCATGGGAGGAACCAATCCTACCACCATGTCAGAAGGGCACAGCACTTACATATGACCATGGGAGGAACCAATCCTACCACCATGTCAGAAGGGATCTCGGACTCATCACTTCCCCTTGGAAGGAACCTCGATCTAGAGAACACCCAGCTTCTCCCTGAAGTACTCAAACTTCACTCTAGCCATTTCTAGCATAGAATCACATCAGGGTTGATTACGTCCAAGGATAACCTGTGATCTTCGCCAGGACTGATTGCATCCAAGGAAAACCTACAGGATTGTTTAAGTCTAAGAAACCTACAAGCTACACTAGTATTTTGTGCTCAGATAACCTGCCTCACTGGCTATGCTAGAAATCATCACTCCCTCTTTCAAGAGATATCAATCTGGATCACATACTAGAACTTCATTGCTCCTCTCTGCATCATACAAAAATGTAAGTCAGATCATTCAAATCAAATAGTATCTTTCAAAAGAAACATACTACCTCCCAAATATCCCAGCAAGTGGAAACATATTTTTCCTCGACTATACTCAAAGCCATGCAAGACTCCTTCCCGCTAAACCAAGAGATCACACCTGATCCCATACTAAAGTAGCAACCTGAAGTGCTCTTTCTCTCAATGGCACTTCTTTCCCAATCCATATCCACATAACCCTCTAGGTTAATGTTCTGATTCGCCTCATACTTGAGCCTATCATCAACTATACCCTTTAGGTACCTCAGAATATGCTTTGCAACAATCAAGTGAACATGTCTTGGATATGTCAGGAACTAGCTCAATGTGTTCACAGCAAATCAAATATCTGGTCTCATATTCGTCAGGTACATCAATGAACCAATCATATGACGATACATCATATCATCAACCGTCTCTGATGAAGCATCACTCAATAGATTCAAGTTCGATGCCATGGGTGTGGTCATGGCCTTGCAGTCCATCATCCTGAACCTCTTCAGGATCTCCACTGTATACCTACCTTGTCCCAGGGAGATCCCATCTACATTCTACCACACGTCCATGCCTAGAAAGTAGTGCATCATCCCCAAGTCCTTTATCTTGAACTCGGCAACAAGTCTCCTTCTTGCAAATTTAATGAGTTTCTCTTTTCTGTCAGGAACAAGTCATTGACATATAACAGGAGCATCACTAGTCTTCTGCCTTCAACATTGAAGCAAAGGTTGGAATATGCTTTACTCTCAGTAAAGCCTAGAGCCATCAATAAGCTTTACATCCTTTCATACCATGTCAAACCTCAAGATGTTCTGTAGTCAATCCCTCTGAAGAGAAGCATCATTCTCCCTCTACCTTCATACTCTATGAATTGAAACATTCTATAACGAAGTGACAAGTAGCTTCCTCTGCTACTAATGTTCTATGAATCCATCTAAGGTCACTGGATACCAATATCCTCTATCTTGAACCTTTTCAAAAGTTCTTCTCGCACCCATATGTTAGCTTGTCATCCTCTATAGGATTTCATCTTCAACCTTGTAGCAAAGGTTAATATCTTCATCACTCTAGGTGATCTCCAAGCTCCTCATTTATGTTTTATCCCATGGGTGCCTTCTGAGCTCGTACAAGGCCTTCTTTTGCACACATGAGTCTGCCTGTCAAACTTCTAGTGGCTGCAAATGTATCTTCGTAGTCTATGCCTTCTTTCCATGAGAAGCCCCGTGCTACGAATCTTGCCTTGTATCCCACAATGTTGCAATCTACTACATGCTGGATATTGTAGATCCATATGGAAGACATTACATACTTCTCTTTCGGTCTCGATACTGCATCCTAGACATCATTCTTCTTGAACTGGTACTCTCCTTCCCTTTCTTCTTGGCTACTTCTTCATAGCTGGAAGGCTCTGCATCAATGATGTCGCTCAACAATGTCACATAATTGCACTGTGTTTGAGACCTCTTCTTTATTTGAAAGTATCATCATATTATTCTTCATCTTGGATTATTTCTTGAATTGTCGTCACTTGTTCTTTGGAACAAGTCTCATCCTTCTTTGCTTGTAGGCGATTGTACGCAATCTTTCCTACAAATCAGATGCACCAGTTGTATGGTTAGAAACGTTTCATAAGGCATATTCATAATGGAAAATTATTATGCATAAAGATATAGTCATGAAACTATTTATCCAATACAACATTCATCCATATCTCATGGAAATCTTCTAGATACCTTCCATCACAACAGGATTTGAACCCAAAATCCGACGGCAGAATTCGACGACATCCGACGTATCATACGGATGTGTCAGACAACAATGATGAAAAGTACTAAGCCTTTTGAATTATTTTAGCAACGTCAAATTTCAAACGGCGTAGGTGTAGGTTTTTCGACAGCGATGTCGTCGAAAAATGTGACATCTATATCATCGGATTTCCAACACTAGTGCATAGGTTTTTTGACGGATATGTCATAGTAAATTCGACGACCTTGTAATAGGAAATTCAACAACCTTACGTAGGTTTTTCGATGGATATGTCATAGGAAATTCGACGGCCTTGTCGTAGGAAATTCAACGAACTTGTCATAGGGAATTCGACAGCTTTGTCACAGGAAATTCTTCTAACTATTATAAGAATAACAATTTAGATAACATTTGTCCTTATAATGGCTTAGAACATTATATTTCTAGTTTTAGAACATTAGAAAATTTTGTTTGGTTTTGACATCTTAAATGACCATTGACCAAAAATATTGGGTCATACACCTTAAATTGTAACTCTCAATTTTGTCACACATAGCAGTCCCATAAATAATTCTCATAGCCAAAAGTACTTAATCTTCAAGAAAAATAAACCTTGAAAATAATTGTAAATCAACCAACCTTGTGCCCCAACTATCTTCCTATGCATGTGGTGAGCTCGATTCCTTGATGATGCGATGCAGTATGCGCTAGTGTGTTAGATCACACTATAATAAACTTAATATTCTTATGACCATGACAAATGAAATTTAGGTGCTTAACTTTTTCTTTGTTACACAATAGTATGTTTCCATTTACTTTCTATTTCTATTGTCGCCATCATCCTCATCCTCATCATCACTGTGTTTATCATCATTATAGTCATCATCGTCATCATCGCCATGATGATGATGATGATGATCATCATCATCATCATCATTATCATCAACATCATCATTAGCATCATTGTTGTCATCATCCCATCATCATCATCATCATTATCACCATCATCATCATCATCATCATCATCATCATCATCATCATCATCATCAACATCATCATTAACATCATCATCATCATCCATGTTTCCATCATCCTCATCCTCATTGCCATCATCCTCATCCTCATCTCCATCATCATTCCTCATCACCATCATCATCATCCTTATCCTAATCCTCATCATCACTGTTATTATCATCATCATAGTCATCATCGTCATTATCGTCGTCATCATCATCATCATCATCATTATCATCAATATCATCATCAAAATCATCATTAGCATCATCATCATCGCCATCATCATCCTCATCATCCTCATCCTCATCATCATCATCATCATCATCATCATCGCCATCATCATCATCATCATCATCATCATCACCATCATCGACATCATCATTATCATCGTCGTCGTCGTCGTCCTTGTCGTCATCATCATCATCCTCGTCGCTATCATCCTCATCCTCGTCGTCATCATCGTCATCATCATCGTCATCATCATCATCATTATTATCATCAATATCATCATCAACATCATCATTAGCATCATTGTCATCATCATCCTCATCGTCTTCATCATCATCGTTGTCATCTTGTAGAGGAGGACTCATGAAACCAACCTTTTGAATTTTATTTTGATGAAAAAAGATTTATAGAATTGGTAGTCGGTAGGTGAAGATCGTGGGGAACAACTCAAGATGCGGCGAGTATCATAGTGAATATTAAAAGTTCAATTTTTTATTGTTTTTTTATAAAGGGTCATGGTTGTGGCAGTCGATGGTGGCTACCTAAGTCACTTAGTTCGAATTTGTGTTCGAGTTTGATGAACTTGAAGTTCGACAAAAGAATTCATGTTTTTATCTGGAATTTGGGTGATTGAGTATTTTTCCTTTGTCTCGAATACCCCATTTTTATGCTAATGAAATGAAATGCAAATGGAACAGGAATAGAACTTTAAGAGTAAAAATGTATGTGTGCAACTCAGTTTCATAAAGACTATCACCCAACAATATAGGTAAGCTTCATATGTGAACATATCAATAGTTATCAGTAAGGGAACACTGCTATTCTCAACATCTAAGTCACTTTCATCCCATTGTTCCTCAAAATATTCAATACCAACAAGATGAGTTTTAAGAAGATGAGTAAAAACCCCACCCAATCTAGAAAATCCAATACGATGTGAATCTGCTTTTAGAAATAAGCCTATAGGAAAACTTTGTTTCCCAACCCTGGTGAAGAAATCCTACCCCAGTGTCTAATTTTTGTCTTGACCCCTTGATCAATTCACATGTATCATCTATACCAAAACCCTCAGACAAAAAATGTAGTAGTATTGTGTATGCAGAAACAAGAATAGAGTAACTTGAAAGACCAAGTGGAGGCATGTTACGATCTGCCCCTCTATTCTTCCAAACAAGATGTTGTAAAAAAGTCATGAACATTGAACCTACTAATTGTGATGATCTGGATGAGGGACTGATGTTTATTAAAATTCGACATAGTTCCCACTGCATCTCCCCAACCTGAGAATGTATCAAGAGCCTTTGATCAACCATATTCAAACTCAATAAGCAACTTATAAACTTGAG
This sequence comes from Pseudotsuga menziesii, assembly GCA_001517045.1. Taxonomy (NCBI): domain Eukaryota; kingdom Viridiplantae; phylum Streptophyta; class Pinopsida; order Pinales; family Pinaceae; genus Pseudotsuga; species Pseudotsuga menziesii. Next base: position 437,453 of record LPNX011048422.1, read on the forward strand.
AATATAGCTAGAGCTTGTAGTCAATCATGTGAAAAAATCAATAATCAAATAGTAGTAAAATTCCCATGATTGTATATCACGCAACACAACACGGTTAAACCTCAATGAAGTATAGTTCACTGCTTCATGTAGAACATTCAAGTGAATGATTTCATAATGAAAATGTTGTATTTATTTTGAATAGTAGATAGTACAAAACTTTACCCAGAATATATATATATATAAATCCCATTATATGGAAAACACATCATTTGGACATCAAAATAGGCAGCCTCATGAAAATAGGAAAAAAAAGTTGTAAACCTACATTATAGCTTAGAAGCTAGAATCTGAACGTTGAAAATCTAAAAACAATAGCAGATAGGGTACATGATACATTTTTTTTCCTTGATATTTCTGATTTTTCCTTCAACCAATATTCCATTAAGTAGATAGTTTGCAATGACATGGTACATATTTATCAATCCTTAGAAAATAATAAAATATTCTATACATAAGACTGAATATTACATAAAATGAAAAAAAGAAGGGAAAATGGAAAGTTTGACTAGATGTTGACCAAATTTGACTTAATATGACTTAATATTGACCAAGTTTAACTAATAAGTTTGACAAGAATCATAAGAAATATTGGAATCTTGTTACTATGATCTTATATTCAAGTGGGAATCTTGTTGTCTCCTGGATTAAAAACTAAGCCACCGTAGTAATGACTATATCATAGGCACTATTATTGGAGTATGGACAGTGGATCCCAGAACATCAATTTTCTTCCCACATTTAGACCTTAAACAAGAGAAATGTGATTGTTCTGTACAATAGATGTTTTTTATTCTTGCAACATTTGCATTTAGCACTTGAAAATACACTTTCCTATTCCATTGACTATTTCTCTCTTTTACAAACTATTAAATATACTAAATGATCCAAACCCTACAAAATAATCACATCCCCAGATTAAAAGTTAAAATCCAATAAATCTTAAGGACATGGTGTAGAAAACTAGCTTAGAAGCATTGTGGAATTTCTGCATCAAGTTGCCTTCTCATGGATTATAATTTTGATTGGATCAATTCAATATGTCTAAGCTTCAATTTTGCATTTTGCCTATGAAACACTTATCATAAACATTCAAGTTATGTGCAGAAAAGGCCATAATGGTTCAAATGGTTAGAGAGAACACGGAGAGATGCATGTTAATATGTGGCGCTGATGATGAGGATCATGTTCACGAAGATGCTGATGATTATGAATATGATGAAGATGATGATGACGATGTGGATGATGAGAATGATGTGGATGACGAGGTGGACGATGAGGATGATGATGAAGATGATGAAGACGATGATCATGATGATGATGTTGATGAGGAAGAGGGTGACAACGCTGATGATGATTATCATCATCATCATCATCATCATCATCATCGCCAGCATCATCATCACCATCATCATCATCATCATCTTCATTGACATATTGTGTTATTACGACATATTTCAAGGGATAGGTGGGAAACGATGGAAACAATGTTGATGATGATGAAAATGACAATGGCATTGATCACAAGGATGATGCTGATGATGTCGACAATGATGAAGATGATGAGGATGATGAGGATGATGAGGATGATGAGCTGGAGGATGAGGATGATGATGAAGATCATGAAGATCATGATGATGATGTTGATGAGAAAGAGGGTGACGACATTGATGATTATCATCATCATCATCATCATCGCCATCATCATCATCATCATATTCATTGATAGATTTCAAGGGATGGGTGGGAAGCAATAGAAACGATGTTGATGATGGTGAAAATGACAATGTCATTGATCACGAGGATGATGATGATGATGACGACGACAATGAAGATGATGATGATGATGAGGTGGAGGATGGGGATTATGATGAAGATGATGATCATGATCATGATGTTGATGTGGAAGAGGGTGACGACGCTGATGATCATCATCATCATCACCATTGCCATCATCATCATCATCATCATCATCATTATCATCATCATCATCATCATCTTCGTTAACATATTGTGCTATTACGACAGGTTTCAAGGGATAGGTGGGAAACAATGGAAATGATGGAAACGATGTTGATGATGGTGAAAACGACACTGACATTCATCACTATAATCATCTTCATTGACATCATCATCATCATCGTCGTCAACATAGTGACATTTTCGATGAGGAGGATGAGGATGACTATTATCATCATCATCACTACTATAAAACAAAAACAAAACAAAAATATATAAAATAAAATATATACTAATAAAACAAAACAAAAATATATAAAAATAATATAAAATATAAAATAAAACAAAAATATATAAAAAATAAAAAAATATAATATAATATAATATAATAAAACAAAACAAAACTATATAAATAAAATAAAATAAAATAAATAAAAATGAAAAAAAAAAGAACAGACACAAATTACAACCCCGCCATAAACAAACCCCGCGGGAGCACCAGTGAACGAAAGAGAGGAGAGGGGTCGGTAGATCTCGATGCTTGAGTGGGCCTGACAGCATTAGCGTCTATTGTAATTGATCTCGCCATTGAAGCTTCACCCATTTTTTGTATTGATTCAGTTGTCTGAGCAAAGCTCGCAAGCTAGCTAGTATTCCATGTTTCAGTTGATTCAGGACCATCCGTGACCTTCCATCCATCAGGCTAGCTGGTATTCCATGCCAAGAGGCAAGCAACTCAATTTTGGTACTCCCTGTAGGCCCTGGGAAATTCATAAGTTAACTTCCATGATAATAATATCTCTTTTAATCCCCTGGTTATTTTCAAGGCACCCAAGACGAGGGTTTGTCTTCAAATAATTGAAGAACTTGCAAGAGTAACAATTTGTGATAGGGAGCAAGGTTTTGTGGATTCATATGGATAAACTGAACCCATAACAGCTGTAACCTTGAACTTGTTATAGCCATAGAGGAGGGTTCGAAGAGGATAGGGTCACAGGGGATAGAGCTCACAGAGGAGAGGGCTGCAGAGGAGAGGGCTGCAGGGGACAGAGCTCGCAGAGGAGAGGGCCGCAGAGGTCACACAAAGGAGGATTTGCAGAGGCATGCGAGGCTTTGAAGAGGTCACACAGAAGAGGGTTTGGAGAGGTAGAGGGGGGTTGGCAGAGGTCGCGCTGAGGCCGCTAGAATGCCCCCAAATTGGTGAGTAATCTATGTTTGCTTAAATAATTTTGATTTGGAATTATAAAAAACAAGTTCTCTATGCAGAAAAAATATTTATTTAGCATGGATTTATACTGGTATGGAAAAGCTGAAAAGACTGTGTTCATAATATAGTTTAAAATATGAACTTCTCTTCCCTTGAATTTCCCTCTCACTCTCTATGTGAGTTAAGGGTCACTACTACTACATGACCCAGCCCCTCGTGATGCGACTGTTTCATTTTTTTTGTAACTTGTTACATATTATCACCTTGCTATTGCTGACAAACATAAATTCTAGTGAAATTTTCAGTGATGTTTCCCTGATGTTTCCCATCCACATCCTACTCTGAATTATTGAACAATATTTTGGGCCTCCCCTCCAAGTGTTTCTAGTATCACGTGTATATGGGTGTTACTTGAGTAAGATAGACATTGACACATAGCTAGGAAGTATAGGCTACAAGCGAGGAAATGAAATGAATGTCACTTATGACCTACAAAATTGGATGTACCCCTTTAATGAATTATAATATCTTCCTACATCTAATTCACTTCCTATTTTTGTATTTTCCATCATGCCTCTGTATTTTCTAGATTTTTCAATTTTCCTATGACATCCAAGTTGGAAGCTAAGCCTATTAATACTTTTTGAAGTTCAACATGAAATTGAGACAATTTTTTTCTCACTTCTACTCTAGAATGTCATGACATTGTAACATCCCTATTGGATTCTTGTGGTTCACCTTAACTCTTTAGTATTCCAAGGAATGGGCGAATTATTCAACCATAGATTTCATCCTTCTTAGTAAAAAACATAGGAACAATGAAGAAACTATTAAAATTGTGTTTCTTGTTAGAATGCAGGAAACAAGGGAATTTCCACATGTGATTAGATATAATGACAAGTGGAGATGTAGCTACAAGGTTAAAACTTTCAATGATAAAACATATCCAATTTTTTTTCCACCTCTCTATCCCATGTCCTTCTTGAAAATGGTATAAATCCAAGCAATTTGGACGTGTTTCATACTCTCTCCTTCTGGCATTGCTTCCTTTCCCTATTCTGATATGATGACAACTCACAATATGGTGGCCTATCGTGGCATAACGTGTGCACAATATATGAGAAAAATGAGGCCTCAAAGCTTGATGATAAACATGTGGCCTCTAGTTGTATGCCACATGTCTTCTTGTGCCCGGTGCCCCTCGACATGTGTGCCAACTTATAAGGTAGTGACTTGCTCTAATGCTTTTCCTAAACATGTGTCTGGGTCCATAGCCAACCTCCATGAAGTATGCTCCTCAACCCAAGCGTCTTGAAGTCAAGTATCCAACCTCCCAGGTGTATGTCACATGGTCCCATGCTCTTAGGGCTAGGTGAACTCCTCCGATTGCCTATTCCTCATCCTCCAAGGTATGCCCTTGTTATCATCCCAGTGCGACAACCATGCTTGTATTTTTTATGCATGCCTTGTATGCTCAACTAACATTTCAGGGGCTTGAAAAAAATAGAATGGTTATGTACACTTTATTGAAGCTTTAGGAGTGCTTCATAACATTTGTATGCTTCCATGTTTCAATATTTTAAGGGTAATTTTTTTAGTCAATGGGGATGTTATAGCCCTACATAAAATTCCAAAGAATCCAGAGATCCAATATGGACCAATAGAAAACCAAATCTTGTCATTCATGTATTTCCAAGAGCTTGGGAGCAAGTACAAAATGTCCCCAAAGTGATTGAAATGTATTGGAGAGTAGGGTACATTCCTGGAACGTTTAAGTCATTTTTTAGGAATTGCAAGAGCTAGTTTCTCGTCATTCCATGGTATATCATTTTAGCCTGTAGCATGTGAATGTGATTGTGAGCTAAACAAAAACTATGAGCCTGCTACCTACGAGTGTAAACTGTAATCTATAGTTTATGCATACTAGGCACTTATATGACTACTGCCTAGTACAATTATTATAGTTTATGCATACTAGGCACTTATATGTGAGTCATAAAATTATGTACTAGGAAGTAGGCTCTTTACACTCATATTACATAATAGGCATAAACCATTATGTACTAGGCACTTATATTAAGTGACTGTGTAGGCATAAAGTATGCTTTGATATTGTAAGCATTGTATGCTTTGCATGAAATAAGTGAATGTATTTTTCATTTTCTCATGTATTCACGAATCTTCTCTCTACAATCTTTCTAGGTTTGAAAGAGAAATATGATGAAGCTTTGCAAAGACACGACATGAAAGCAATAGTTTTTATAGGTAATGTAGAAATGATCCTTTGAATTCCATTTTAATATATTATCCATTAGTATTTGACTCTTTCTCCAAAGGGAATGCAAAAGTGGAGAACATTGCATTTTGTTTTTTACTATATATTATGCTAGGCATGTATTCGTTTACTACATCCTATGCTATGCATGTATTTGTTTACTGCATACTAACTTATTGTAAACTTTTAGCTATTGACAATGGTATGTTGAACTTTCATCAAAGGTTCTGCTGGCAAATTCTATGGGGGTTTTGATATAGGAACCTTAGGTGGGACCATATATGAATTCTTAAACGCTAAACAGATAATATGTCCTTCTCTATTTCATTAAATGAGTTCATTGAAATGGATAAATAGTTATTTTCGTTAATCAACAGAATTTGATAACAAAAGTCCATCCAACCATGGTCTAGTTGCAAGTGTGAACACTAGCAACAATGATGACCTGAGTTCAAAAACAGGTGGGCTCACTACCTGTGCTAGTGCAGTCTTTTATTTAAATTATTTCAGGTTCAAGTCCTAGGTGACTTTGACCAAATAGATACCATCAATAGTAGCCACTCATCAAAAGTAGCATGTTTTATCAAAAAGAGCTAGCTAGGTTGGGAAAAACGAGGCACTATTATTTCCCCCACCATAGTTTCCAATTTGAATGTGGTCCATTGTACTCTCTTCCTAATGGGTAAGTCTCACTAGCTCACTAGATACATCATAAAAAGTTCAAGCCAGCCAAAAAAAATAAGTAGGCTTATTTCTTACATTAATTTGAATTTTAAATTTTGTTGGGTGATAAGAAGTGACTGAATTGCTAGTTTCTAGGACTCCACGGCATCGACGGCCCCAAATGTAAGTTGAAGGTGATGTCATAATGAGATAAAATTGCAACCCAACTACCAAAAGTTCCCACTTCCCACCAAACGCCACTATACTCTGATTTTGATTTTCAGCACCTTCTTTACGCTTGGAGTTTGACATCACTACGCCCTCCGGTGTGCACCATTCCACACTCTACCATTTCTCATTCCCTTTATTAGATATATTAGGTTGCATGTTTACATGGAGCTAAGCCCCAAAGAACCTACCATTAGTTGAAGCATACTTTGTCATACTCTTGTGCTTGTACTTGCTGACATACTCTCTAGCATATTGCAATGGTGCATTGAACTATACACTCCTGAAAGAAGGTCTATCTTTCTCAAGGCTAGGCACTAAAATTGGTCCAATAAATAAAGAATTCTTCCAAGACATGATGGAAATTGAAGAAGATCTATCTCCTCAAGGCTAGGCACTAAAATTGATCCAATAAATAAAGAATTCCTCCAAGACATGATGGAAATTGAAATGGAGATAGATTAATAAATTTAAAAAGTAGAATCAAGACCTCATGTTAGCTAAATATATAGTCTTACAAGCCTTATCCTCCATATATCCTACCAATCAATTTCCAATCAAAACTGGGCATTTTAGTATCCTTTCCCAATCATCATTCAGATTCCACATGCCAAGTCTTCCATTTGATTAAATATTATAGTGAGAAGTTTTGAAGCTATCATAGTTAAAGACAAGAACCACTCTCAACCAATGGAAAACCTTAGAGTGGTAAGGATATTGAAGATCTTCATTCTTATTGCAGATTTATTTTTGTGCTTATGATGAGTTGAGCTCTATTTTCATCCCCTTTTTAGACCCATAATCCACTATTGGTATTTTTATTTAACTTTGATGTTGGAAAAGGTAAATTGGGTAGAGTTCATCACCACGAACATACTTCAAGTGCTTCATTGCTTTCCTTTTGGTGATCAAGTGTGCTCATCACCTTTATTCGTAGTTTCCCAAGTGTTTGCTTAGGCTGTATGTAGTATATCTTTGAAAAATGAGAACAATGTTCACATATTCTCGAGATTCAGATAATTCCAAAGGCCTTAAAATAACTTTCAAACTCCCTCAATGACGTGTACCCCTTGGTAAATCAATTCCTTGATCAATCATAAACATAATTCTTGGGTACCATTTGTTTAGGTTGTTTCTCGTCCTCTGCCTACAGTGGATTTTAAGCATTACATTTTATACCTCCTAGATCTTCTTCACATGTATAGAATTAGATGGGTTTGAGTGTCTGATGCAAATTGCCTGGCTTCAAGGTTCTTTCCCAAGGAAAAAATGGTTTTATTGAAGAAAGCCCATTTGCAGCCATGACTTTTGATAATGTTGTGAGCTATAATAGGAAATTAGCTAAAATTTTGATGTTGTACATCTATTTAAATAGAATTTCATTCTGAATCAATTCCTTGCTTGGTCGGGCCTGATATCCTTATGAGTTTATCTGGATTCCAATTCTCAGGCTTAGGAAAGACTAAGAAGGTTTCATGGATTCTCATCAAACAATGCTTTCTTGAGGTTTCTGACTAATTGTTCATCTGGGTAGTTCCCTGGAAGCTGACAGTAATATACACTAAACATAAGAGCCTATTTGTGAAATGCTCTTAGTATAGGTATTTGCAAGAAGTGAAATTTATTCCATTGTGATGGTTTTCAGAACTTCCTGTTTCAGCTATGCTTTCTGGACTCTATATTGGTAACAATATTTTTATCCTTGTTTGTGATTGCAAATTAAAATTATAATGTAGTATCTTGAACTTTTTATATGGGTTGTTGATATAAATTCAAATCATTGGAATACTTTGGTGTGCCTCTGCATTTGAACTGCGGGATTATGTTTATCTTAACCTGTCCTGTGCATTAAAATAATTCACATTTTTTTTCATATACAACAATTATTCATAGCTTATGTCACTAGTAGTGGCATTGTTGACAGTTGAAATATAGTTTGAATTTGATAGCATTCATGTTGCCAAAATATATTTTGCAAGTTTAAGCTTCTTTTTTATGAATGTCTGGTAACGTTATATACTTGTAACCCAGAGTAACATCTAGTCAGTTTACATTACAATAATGTCGAGAAGCAAGCTATCTTATCCAATGTTTTGCCTTTGTGTAGAATTTCATGACTATTCTAAATGTTGGTATTAGGTAAAGAAAGGGATTTCATAATTTTCAACACCTGATAATTTGTGTTGAAATGCTAAGAACAAGATGTAAACCATGCTCCTACCCTAGATTACTCTAATGTTATGTCATTGGTTGTGATATACTTAGAGATGACAATATCAGTAATCACATGTATTTTTGAAGTTGCAATTTAACATCCACAAAAGGCGTAACTACACAGTCATTGAATGAGAATGGTTAGCAATCATGCATAACATTTAAAAATTCTGATATTATTTGCTTCCTAGTCCTAAGACCTTTTGAACTACCATTTTAGAACCTGGAAATAATGTTCAAGTTAGTGTTGAGTTATTTGAGTTATGTGTGAATTTAATAGGAGTTGCAACATAATTTTTAGATTGTATTCTCCATATAGCATTCATGACGGATGAATACAAGTTAGTAAAAATTTAGTAAGTCTTTATAAAAAATTATACAATACATAGTGAATGGGCTTCAGTTTTTGGTGGCATTATCCTTTGAAACATTTCTTTTCTTAGTGTAGCATAACCCAGTTAGTGATATGAAACTCAAGAAGGATGTGGTGACAATCCTGGAGGGTTTATAACAAGCTTGAGAGGTTGTGAGGTCTCTTGTGACATGGGAATGAATGTGTGGAATATTTTTACTATTCACATTTCTTGTGTTTTGAAGTGGATGGTGGAAGAGTGATGGGTAGCTCAAAAGGTGCCAAAGGTTGATAGCCATAATATGCTTCAACATGTCAATAACTTGTAAATTTATAGATTGCTTGATTATAGTTGTGTTGAAATACATGACATAACATGCTACAAAATGTGAATAACTTGTAAATGTATATATTTATCGAATATAGTTGTGTTGCAATACATGTAATTTTGTAAATAGGAATTCCATAATGTGTTGCTAGAACAGTAGACATAAAAGGCATGTACCAAGTTGTGGCTACCAACCTTAGTCTATGGATATATTTAGGGATAAAGGTAAATAGAAATATGCAGCTTACATCCAAGTAGTTTCCATAATATTTTCCAAAAATGTGATGAGGAATCCATAATCACTATCTAAGTCTATGTTAAGGGACAATCCAAAATGAAACTAGATCTCAGAGAAGAATAATGTGGCTACTTGCTCAACTAATGTAATCTTATTACATGGATTTAGATAGCCATTTTGGAGAATATGCAAACCAAAAAAGAGATACAATAATTTTTTATTAGCCTTGTGGTAGGGACACTGGGAAATACATGTATATGGACTCCTAAGGGTGAGAAAGTAGCGATAGAGTTGGTAGAGTACCTACTTTTTGTGTGCTAGTTTTCTTTAGCTGTAAATAACATATGATCTAAAAAATATTTGACCTAATGAGCCGTGGATGGCCAAAATGAGTTTGATTTAGTTAAGTGAAATGATGTATTATATGCTATATGGGACAAAGAAAAGGGTATAAACTATACAACTATTTCTAGTCTTCATAAGAAAGATAAAACATATCCAAAATATGTAATATCTGAGCTATGGGACCACTCAACATATCAACCACATAGTTAGAATTTTCTTTCTTATTTTTTATAAGAAGATGGAACTTTTGGATGTATGATATGTTGTACTATCATTAAATATTACTTATTATAGATGAAAACTATCATATCTCCATTAGTGACATGTATTCATAGCTCGTATCAATCACACTGGTACTATTAGTTACGTCGCATTTATAACATACGTATAAATTGTGTTTCATATACGATTCATAGAATTGTGTAATGATATAATACCATGGATGGACCATACTTATTCATAAGTGGTTGGCCTATACAATATGTATTAAGATTCAATACTAGTATGTAATAGCTTACAACAGAGATTACTGATACCTATTAGAGGTTAAGCTCTTAGGTAGATTCTATGATTCCCATTAGAGTGACATAGTAAGGAATAGTTTATAATGTACATATTATCCGTAATAAGTGATGTAATTAGTTACAACTTCATTTTAAAATGATATCATAGAATAAAATACCTTATACCACCACAAGTAATGACATAGTTTAACTTTGGAAAATATAAATTTGTTTGCTATGTGGAGCCATCTTGTGATTTGAGATGATATTGCCCTAGTTTTTCAATTAGTTGCATTATTTTTCCATCCGTTCTACACCATAAATTGATGGGTTTTGTTTGTCCTAAGTTTTATGTGGTAGATTTGCTTGATCATTTTTTGTGGAAATGAATGCTCTACTTCTTCTTGTCAAAGGAATGAATGCACTATCACCACCTCTCAATCCAATGACCACCTGTAATGGTTGTATTCTAGACTAAGATGGCATGACACCACATAATGGCCACATGTGATTACTACTATGCAGGTTTACACATATTCACATCCGCTTATGCTTGGCATGGCATTGTTTTCTTTTAGAGGGGTGATGCAAATCCTGGTCTTGATATACTGAGATTCAAAGTGATGTACTCCCATGGTTGAGATTTCAACTCATCACTGGGGTCATCAACACAGCATGGTCTAGCATCTGTTGTAACAAAACTAAATCTAATAACAATAGAATAGGAAGCATTGGGTACAAACAGAGGCAACAACAAATGCAAATATTATGGCTTACCTTGAACTTGTTGAACTACCTGAAGCACCTGATGCAATAAAGCTAAGATTTGAACTAAGTGTGACCTTGAACCATCATGAGGCTATGGTATTAAATTTATTTCACCACTCAGGTTTGTTCCACACTTTGACTTGTTGCACACACTTTGGCTTTGTCTAAGGCATGGAAGTATGCTCTAACTATATTTTAGAAACATGATACTGAAATAATTACGAGGAACGAAGTTTCTAATATTTTGAATTAGTATTTTTCATGTTTTTATTCACTTCAACCGCATACAATCTATGTTTTCATATGAGCTATGCTATAATTTTTCTAGCATTACAAGGTTGGTATGAAAAATATTTATATTGGATATAAAAATGAAAACCTACTCACCTTCTCAAATCTTATGTGATGTCCTTTTCCCTATTTGTTGACTTAGCAGGATTCCTAAAAACATATTTTATGTTGCTTTATAATTAGTCTTGTCCTAGGTTCTCTTTGAAACCATGAAGCGCTAGGTCTTTATTTTCTCAGTTCCACCAGCAAAGGAATGAAGTTTCTAATATTTTGAATTAGTATTTTTCATTTTTTTATTCACTTCAACCGCATACAATCTATGTTTGCATATGAGCTATGCTATAATTTTTCTAGCATTACAAGGTTGGTATAAAAAATATATGTAGTGGATATAAAAATGAAAACCTACTCTCCTTCTCAAATATTGTGTGATGTCATTTTCCCTATCTGTTGACTTAACAGGCTTCCTAAAAACATATTTTATGTTGCTTCATAATTAGTCCCATCCTAGGTTCTCTTTGAATCCATGAAGTGCTAAGTATTTATTTACTCAATTCCACCAACAAAGGACCTTGGTGGTGAAGGGACCATCCTAAATAAATATCACCCAATTAAGAAGAAGAGGGGAGAGGAGAACACTGGATTTTCTGATCGTATCAAGCAAAGATACTTGTTTCGCTCTTCTTTTTCTTGTTACGACAAGTGTTGTGAAACAAGTGAAAAAATTAGTGAGAGATTTTCTAACATAATGCTTGAATGTTTTCCTAAACCAGTGCTTGAATGAAATAGCCAGAACAAAGAGCTCCATACGACTAAATATTTATAGAGTGTACGTTAGGCCTAGTTGCAACATCCAAGAATGTCAAGTATCGATCATTTATATGAAGGAAAAGAAGATACGGTCACTGATAGAAAGGATAGGGATAGGGAATTCCAAATATAGACTCACCTTGATTCTAATAACAATATAACAATTCTACTAAGCCCATCATGAAAAAAAATAGAAGCAGAAGCATTTTCACCATTATTTTTAAAAAATATTTATAGTTTGTACTTGGAATCAAAATTTTTTTTTTTTCAGAAGGTACAGAAGGTATTTGGTAGTGTAGATAGTATACAGAAGGTACAAAACGATCAGCTTGGGACTTTCAAATAGTCCTTTGTCAAACTATGATTGTTAATTTCCAAGTAGGAATCAACATGTTTTTCTTTCTCAAGCAGTTTGTAGATCAGTAGATACAATGTTTGATGAATACAATTTTTTTTTATTAATATACAGTACCCCGTCGCTTATCCAATGTTCAATGCCTAATAGATTTTGTCAGATTTCATGTCCATCCGACGAAGTTGCTGTGGCTCTGACAGTAGATTTTCGTTGCAATTTTGACATCCTGGGGCCCTCGTCCAACAACCTTGTCGTAGGAAATTTGACGGCCTTGGCATAGGAAATTCGATGGCCTTGTTGTAGGAAATTCGATAGCCTTGGCGTAGGAAATTCAATGACCTTGGCTTGTCGTCGAATATCCGACGTTATGCAACCAACGACAAAAAAAATTGAGGTTATCGTCGAATTTCAGACATGGCAGCGATCGGATTTTGGGCTCAAATTATGTTGTGCATCTCTACCATGACATCATTGAGATTGTGCACTCATCCAATATGTCAACAAAGAGGTTTCATTCTAGATAAGTAGCAATGGAGAGTTGTTTAGCACCATGAGCTACTTACCCCTCACATGCATATTAGTAGTATACTGTCATTAATGCAAACATTCTATCATGCAAAATACATTAAATGAATATAAACAAATGCATAACAATACAATATCATGAAATGACAATTGAATACTTATCTTTATTTGTTTCATGGGTAGACTCCTTCTTTTAGCTTCATCATCTTCTTCATTCATAACAACATCATTTTTTATCCAAATGCTTAAGATGGATAAGAGGTTCTTCAAGAATTGAGTTCTTCATATTCCTCATCGCTTGAGGGATCTTCTTTGAATCATGAGTGCTTGACCTTCAATTGCTCCCATCTTCTCTTCTCTTATTATGAGTCGAGCTTCATCTTGTGTGTGCTCTTCCTAGAGTCTGCTGAAATTAATCACTTCCTTTTGGCACACATTCCTTGAATGACTGAATCCCATGATCCTAGGAGGCCATTCAAGGTGGTTATCACAACTTCTGCATTCTCAACTTCTTCTTCTACTGTTTCGAGTTTTTCTTTGATTTGAGAGACCCTTGTAAAGTATGACTGTATGGTCTCTGCATTATGGATCTTCACATTCTTCAACTGGTTTCTCAAAGTCATCTTCTGATTTATGTTCTTTCCTTCAAATAGCTTGGTCAAGGAATCAAACATCTCTTTAGGTGTCTTTAGGGAAGACATTTGTGGTATAAGGTGATCCTTGATTGAATCAACAATGATCTTCTTGGCCTTGACCAAGTTCTTCTTGTGTAAGGCTTTTAGCCTCATTTCCCTCTGGAACTAGAACCTCTCCACTTATGCAGGTGTCCAATTCATTTTCTTCAAGAACCAGTGAAATCCTATAATTCCATGCTTGGAAGTTGTTAGCTTCACCAAGCCTGTCATCAAGCTGGTGGGTGCATCCATGGAGGTGGGTTACATTTTTTAGTAAAACGAATTCGGAAAAAATAGAAAAACGTACCTCGATCGAGTTTTTAATAAACCATCGATCGAGGTCTTAACATCTCGATCGAGGGTTTATAAAGCACTTGATCAAGGTTCTGTTAAACGCTCAATCGAGGTTCTGTTAAACACTCAATCGATATTTTTGTAAGCCCTCAGTCGATGGTGCAGAACCTTGATCGAGGGTTAAAAAAAGCTCAATTGAGGTTTAAAGTAGACCTCAATCGAGCATCTTTAATTTCCTTTAAATAGGCAATATGCCCATCATTTAATTGGATATGGATATGAACTTCCTTTGATGGATATTAGTCGCAGAGTAATTGGGTTATAGATGTGATTAATCACATCTATGACTACAATAAATCACATCTATAACTCCAATTACTCTACAACTAATATCTATACATAAAATCTAGGGGAAGTGACAGTAGTAATGCGTTTACTTGTTTTTTCTTCAAGGTATGTACTATTACCCTCAAGTATCATTCTTATAGTCAAAATTATGTTTTATTAAATTTTATTATCATATAATTCTATGTTTGATTTTAATTATATTTGGTTGTCCATATTTGTGTGCACACTCGAATATGTTTTTAGTTAAAGTTTTGAAAAACTCGATTAAGCTGCTAGCTCGATCGATCTTTTCTCTAACTCGTTCGATCAATGGTTTTAAAGACCTTGATCGAACTCATAGCTTGATCTTGACATTGTATTTTCATATGCATCATGTAAAGTTTCATTTAATGAAGTCTTCCAAAAGATGCTTGGACACCTTGTATTTTGAATCCCCATTTGAATTCATGTCATTGAACATTTTCAATTCTTGTCAAAATGAGAATTAGTATCATGTTTAGTTTCCATACTTTTTGTTTTTCGGATCCCACAGTCACCATAACACATTTACTTTTATTTATTTTCCTCCACTCTTATAATTATGAAACACCAAAATAATTAGTCATGTGTTATTGATGTAAATTATAATGTCATTCAATAATTTATTAGCAAGATTAATTGCAAATGTGTGACACAATAACAATTTTGAAAAGTAAACAATGGACATTGATATAACCTAAGGAAATGAGGTCATATTTTTTTTTCATGCTCACATTTTCATCTCTCTAAAGGTATTAAAAATACTTTTCTCCCTTGTATATAATTTTTAATTTTAAAAAACTACAATTATGTGATATGACTCTAAATTTAACACTAATTATTATCTTAATCGTCCTGTTCTATTCTACCCTGGGCTCTGGGCTTTAAATATCTGACCCAAGGATATATATCATAGGTATCGTAACGTAGTCCTGAGAATCCAGGTCGAATGGATACAACTCGCCTAAGTTCAGCTCATCAACTGAATAGCATGCATCATTGCTCTCCTTGGTTCAATGCAAAAAGAATAATATGGCAATGATGCAGGCAATTCAGTTGATGAGCTAAACTTAGCTGAGTTGTGTCCAATTCACCTGGATTCTCAAGACTATGATCTGATACCTAAGATATAGATCCTCGGGCCAGATATTTAAAGCTCAGATCCCAAGGCGGAATAGATATGGACGATTAAGATAAAACTTAGTGTTTACAAAGTCATATCACTTAATTGTATTTTTTTAAAATTAAAAATTATATACGAAGGAACAAAGTATTTTTAGTATTTAAAACCTTTCACTACATTTCTGTAACTCTAATTCTGATCTTCAATTCCCGCCCCCCCACTGCTACTCCATTCCAGCCCTGTTTTGTGTTTTGAAGTAGTTTAATGAACATTAAAAAGCTTTTAACAATCCATTTCTCAAACCCTCGGCCCCATGGCGGTTTGTACTAGGGACTTCTGGTTTCCAAGTAAAATGACGAAAGGTCTATTAGTAGAATAAGCTGACAATGTCATGATTGTTTTTTTGTTTAAATTTCTAAGATATTTATTATTTGCAGAGTTGGTCGAATCAAATGATGTTGAAATTCCTTATGTCCATTTTCTTAGTTGGATCCTAGAAGCCCATTTCTAAAATGTCCTACATGGGCATAATCTTCTAGATAGGGTAGTCATGGTGGTGAGCGTGCATATAAAACCTTGGTAGTCATGTATAAATCTTTTTTTTTAATATTTAATAGAACCTCAATCGAGGGTTTCTGCAAACCTCGATTGAGGGTTTTTTAAAACCTCAATCGAGGTTTGGATAAACCATTGATCGAAGTTATGTTAAGACCTTGATCGAGGTATTTGAATACCTTGATTGAGCTAGCTACAAAGATCGATCGAGGGCTAAAAAAACAGAGAATTAGCCCTCTTACAGGAAAATCAATGTTTCTCTGTGTCTTCCAGGGGTGTAAACGCTTCCATTCATGGCACACAACTGAGCGGAGTTCATACCGATAGATTCATCACCAAATCCTCTATCCATTGAGGTATCATGCATGCATTTTGGCATTCATATGGTTTTTTTAAAATTACTTCTAAAACTTACACTTAGAAAACCTGACAACAACTTCGAAGCAACTCAAAGAAAAATCCACAGGGTAAAAAATACACATCAAAAAATTTCTGAAAAATACACAGCCCACACATCGACACATCATCTTCAAAAGGGTATCTTTGGTTTTTCAATTTTTGAAAATAGAGAAAAAAAAGATGGGATGGACAGACATGTATATAAAATGATGTTGAAATCATATGTGGTCACTTTCTAAAAATAATAAATAATTGTATATTGTGAAACAAATTAACAAAAAAATATGCAGACCACAGTGCATTTTGTGTAGATCATGCTCGTATATATATATTTTTTAATTATTAATGTAAGATTTAATTATTGGGGATGGACACAAGCCACTTATTAACTTCTTCAAATTTTAAAGGTCACACAGTTCATTAAATGCAAAATTTCACACATTAAATGACATCGGAATATTTTTAAAAAATATCATTGGGAAGGAAACATAATATTCTACAATTTGTTTTTTTACTACAAGTCAAAATTCACATGGCATATATGCGTTTCGAGGGCTTCTATCTAGCACATGAGTAAAAAAACAGGTTTTCATCACCAAATTTGGCAAAAAAGTGTTAATCACCTTCATGGAATCACCCATCTTGAAATGAGAACCTCAACTGTAAATAGCAAAAGATTAGATCTTACCGATTTGAGGTGTCCGTCCTGGTTCCAGAGATGGTTGATCTAGGGTTTGTCAAAGAAACCCTAATTTTCAAAACTTGGAATCTTTCATATCTAATTGGATAGAAATATGGGCCTCTTCAAGGAAAGTTATCCAATGTACTCCTTTTCTGAAAACAGTGGAGGGAAGCTCCCGAAACAGGAAGCCATAGTTTTCTAATTTCCTCTACAGAAATGCCTGGTATTGTTTCTATGGTATCTCTGAAAGTACTACTCCTCGGTGTCTAAAATTTTGTACGGAGGTCTCCCAGTCTGTCCTCCTTCCAACACCACAGGTTTGAGCAGAATTTATTTCACCAATTGGGACTTATGAGAGGTTTCCCAAGGTGACTTATTTCACGACTGTTCAGCATAGAAAAATTGTACCGACTGCCACGTGTCCTTTTTCATCATCAGGGTCTGAAACTTTTACCACGGAAAGTAAAGTCCATGACCTATCTGAAACATCTTGCAAAATTTCATTTGGTACTTCATATCATGAGATATAGCAATTCTCCCTAGGTGTCATGTTTAGGGATTAATCCTGGAAGAGGTTGGAACCCTGATTTGGAGGAATCATATATCCCAGAATATAGCGAGTTGAAGGCTAAAAATTTTACACAGTACACATGATGATTTTATATTCGGCCTATGAAAAGTTTGGCCCTTGAGACTTCTTCAATCCCTAGATATAGAAAATGTACCAAAACTACCCATTTTAGTATTTTACGGTTTTTCAGGCCCAAGGTCAAACTAGGGTTTGACTTTTCCAGAGTTTTACTCAACCAAAAACTTCAATATTGGTCTCTAAAATTTTATTTTGATGAGGAGAGAAATCCTGTGCTTGGCTCACTCAAAAATTCTTCTTCTGTAAAAAGCCCTAATTTCCCGCAGCAAAAACTGAAAATGCCCAGAATCAAATTCTACTTCAACAGAAAAATGTGCCCTTCAATGGAGAGTTAGCCTAGCCTCCTTTTGCTGATGGATTGTGGAGAGAGACCCAACAAGTAAGAATCCCTAGCTTCTGTAGCTGCACAGTGTCTTCTTCTAAGGTTAGCTCTGATACCATGTTAGAATTTTATCATTTAAACAATATGATCTTAGGATCTTAACTGAGAGAATAACATGCACAGCAATCAATCACAAGAGACAATAGACACAAAGTTTTTTCTTGGGGAAACCATAAAGGAGAAAACCCTGCAACTTCCTCAGAGATAGAATGAGCACCAATGGAAGCAGTAAAACCCAAAGACAAAAAGATGATCTCCAACAGTTGTTCTCTCTCTCACTTGTGTGAGCTCCTCTTCTCTCACCTATGCATTATAGCTAGGTGAGTGTGTGTGACAAATAGAGAGTCTCACTCTCTATTTATACTAGTTTTCGACTTGAAAGTTACTTATTAGGTCCGACATCTCTAGGAGAGTCTAATAACCCTAGTTCCCCTCAACTGTGGGGACTTTTCCCCCTTAATCAACAAGGAGGGTTAACCTCAACTCAATTGTGGGGACTATTTCCCCGACTTACAATGAAAGGTTAACCTCATTGACTTTGCATGACTCTATTATATTAATGACTCTCCCGATAGGAAAATCAGGTACAATGAAATACAAATGATTCTCCCGATAGGAACATCGGGGTACAATATAAGTGAATACATTCTGAAGTTACAAATACATCAACAAAAATCATTTCACTTTGCTCATGTCCTTCTTCTTGCCATCTAACTGCTTGGTTCCACTGTTGGAACCCTTCTTGAACTTCTTCTTCTTACCCTTCACTATTAATCCCACATTCTCCTCATATTCCTTGATGTGAGATGTACTCCCTTGTACATACCCTCTACTGGTCTCCTCTTGAATGAAATTGTCCCAAAGACGATCCCGTGAAGGCATGTGCTCACGAGCAGCCATTGACAGCACAAATTGATGCAGGCACCACCTGCCAGGATTCTCTGCTCTTCCCTCCAATAGAACTTTCACTAGTTCTATACCATTTGACGTAGACTTAGAGCTTCAGTGCAGACCTTACTTTTAAAAAAAACTCTGTCCAGAAAAGTGAATTTTAGGCGTATTCCTTAACATTGCTAACTGTCGCCAAAGTTGGTGGTTCTCCTAACTATAGAAAAGACCCTTAAACATAACATACAAGGGATTTTAAAGATCATAAAATATGGCTAACAAAACCTTTTACGGAAAACTAAAGTTTCATTAAACCCCGAACACTTTGATTCTCTGAAATGAATACTAACTATTGATCAAACACGACTTTCCCACTGTTTAACTTAAGAATTTCTTCATAGATATGTCTCCTGAATATGTTAAACATATTATTTTCTAGAAATTTGATCCAATTCCTTCCTTTAGTCACGCATTTCAATCGACCCTCTCCTTGCCGTTGATCTACGTAATGAAACACAACAACCGTTGATCGATTGTGTATACACACCCTCTACACAATCAAACCTGAGTTTGACTGCAATTCTCCATTAATAATCAAATGACTTCTTTCAATCGATTAGCTAATTGGTCAGTACATTCACAAAAATGATTCAAGCAAGAATTTACTTTCGATTTAAATCAATGAACTTAATTAGCAATTCCTCTATGCGGAAATATATCATACAACAATATATCTTTTTGTATTCATAAGAAGTTTATCTAATGAATACACAGGAATTTGGCCAATTTATTCACAAAGAACCTTCTAAAACTTTGAATGCACAAATAACCCAAATACAGCCAGAATATGCAAACTCTATATATGTTCTAGGAATTTACATTTCCGGTTTTCCTTTGATCTGACCTCAAGTTTTCTCAAGCTCCCCAAGCTTCAATGAGCTGAAAAATGCTTCTGCGAGCTATCTGAAAAGCTCCCTTACAACATACCCTAACAGTGCTTAAATACAAAATGAAATCTATTTCAGATCCATAATGCTTGGATTGAAATATCTCCTAGAATCCCTCAAATCCTATAATTCCTCAATAAAAGTTTTACTTGAATTCTGTCTCTAAAGAACAGATTCGTTACATCCATGAATTAACTAAAAATCAATGACTCACCTATTCTATAAATATCAAGATTTAATCATTAGGGAACCAACTCCCTTGGTAAATGTGAAAAATATCAGTTAATGAACAAATTTTGATCTTGAGAAGCTATGCTCCTGCATCAGACTCCCAAGGTAGAAAAGATTCATAGAATCCTGTCTATGAGGTCTGTCACTTTTCTATAATAATGTGACAGCCACAAGTCTGTATAACTTGAGCCCTCCAGGATCCCAAATCTTATTCTGCAACACTTCATCTACTTTGCTGATGTAAACTTGTGCAGTCACTTGCAATCTACTATTGATTGTTCTTCTCTCTTCAGTGTGTCTTTTCTTGAACATCTTTACCATCAGCTTCCTCATTTCTTCAATTTCTTTATTCAAGTTATCCTCTGACTGATAAACTTCTTGCTGAAATTTGTTGTTGTCAATATCTACTCGTTGATGCATCTTTCTTTCCTCATACCCCCAAGTATGTAATATACTCAGCTCATCCATGCAAAATTGAATTACATATTCTAGTTCCTTATTCTTTACCATATGATTTTTTATCAATCCTTAGATTGATCAATCAGTTTCTAAACATCTGTATTTCTTCCTCAAAATCATCAAATACTACATCACAGTGTTCATCTTTATCCTCTACAACAACAATTTCTTTCCTCCTTGTATCACATGAAAAACAGTTTAAGCATTGATTATCCTTATGAGATAACAATATCTCATCCTCCTTCATAACATAATTTTGACTATGTTCCATGGTTATGCTTCCAAAAGAAAAATATTTATTCTCTTCTACTTTCATGACAGTATTCAGTAATTGTCCTCTTTTTTCTTTTGTATAACCTGCAATCAAACACACAACTCATTAGTACTTGAATCATAAGACTTTTCAATCTCGTCGGGTACTCCTTACAAGTCTTTATGCTAATCAATTTCCTATAAACAGTTTCTGAGATCTTCAGTAGATCCCACATCAGCATCTTCTTCAAACTCTTCATCTTCAAGCTGTTGATTTCTTACTTGTGCTTTTACCATTCTCTCAGCCTCAATGTCTTTAAAGACATCATCTTCATCAATATCCCTCTGTTGTCGTTGAATCTCATATTCATTATCAAGTAACAAATCACACTCCATCTTTTCAATCGCAGCAACATACTCATCCACATCCTTTTCTATACCTGCAGAAAAATCATTGTTCTGAAAACAAAAATATTCCTTTGGTCCTTCCATTAATTGAAATATGTTTTCATTGCCAGACACTTCCAAACATTCCTCTTCTCTTACTGCAATTCTGGTTTCATATTCAGGTTCTTTCAACAAGTATTCCAGCAAGTTAATTTCCTTCTAGCATTTCTCAAGCATGTCATCATAATGCTCTTCTTCATTTCTATTCTCCTCTGTCAAAACAAAAGAAACATCATACTTCCCTTTTCTTATATCATAATTTCTATATTCAACCTTATTTCTTGTATCCACATGCTGAACTTGTCCTCCATCAAGCAATACATCGATATAATTCTTCTGCTATAATAATTCAAAACTATCTTCTTCTGAGAAGTATTCTTCATCATATATGGGCTTACAATCCTCATCAATCTTTGTGCTTTAGAAAAGTGTCTATCTTTATTTACTTCAAAACCTGCATGCGTACACCAATCATTAGAAACATGATATATTTTTATAGAATCCTCTTCACAAGACAACTTTTCTTTATCACAATCTGCATTCACAAAAATATCATCAGATTGAAAAACATGGGACTCCATGCATTCGTTTGATGCTTTGGACATCAATCCTTTAACCTTCTTGGTAAATATTATATCCGAATGTCTCTTCCCACTGTTCTTCCTTTCAACAGAGTTCTGCATCTACCTTTCAATCACTGTATCCACTACTTCACATTGAAATAATGTCTCACTTTTTCTGGTGACCAAACTCTATCCATGTTCTTCCTTTATGTTTTGGAAAACATGTCTCCATATCTCTTAACCTGCATAATAGTTTTCAATAACTGTTCTTTATTCTTAGTACCTATAAATCTTGCATTCATAAACAAATTGTCAGAAAAAATATGAGATTCTCAGATCTCATCAATCCCTTCACCTTCATCTTCATCTTCTCCGAGGATTTTTCCTTGTTCAGGTTCACATATGCATCCCTTATACTCATACTCAACTTTTCTAAATACTTCTCTCAACTTAGCATTAAACTTGTTCTTCAACTTCACCTACAACATACGCCATTTCACTTTCTTTGGCAAAATACACCCATACCTTTGGTCTTCCTTACCTCTTAGTAGCAGTTATTCCAACATCTCTAGTTGTACCTCAATTTCAGCTAATCTCTTATCAAGTCTGTCTTGATTTAACGTTTCATGGAATTTATCTAAACCTTTACTATGATTCTCAATAGTCATAGTTTTCCTTCTTCTATGAGCTTCCACTTGCTCATTGTAAGCTGCAACCAAACCACCTCCACAAGCTGACTCTATCAACATGTCTTCAAATACCATACTAAGCTCTTCCATGCTTAGTCTTCCTGTTGGTATTTATGTTGATTCCCTTTTCTGGAACCTTTACTTCAGCATCTTCCGCTTCTTTGGCTTCTGCAAATCTCCCTTCTCTTGAGAAAATTCAGCTTGTCCTCTTTGTTCCAACCTTCAGCTGGAAACTATTAGGTTCTTTCCATAATTATCCTTTACTACTACTACATGACATCAACAACCTCTTTCACAATTTAGTTGAAAACAAAACAAAAGACCAATTACCTTTTAGATTTCAATAAATCTAATTTCTCAAGAACGTTGACGTTCTTTACTGCCAACCTCTACAACTTTCTTCTCTCACTTGTCTAGAATTTCCAACTTTGCTAACTCTCTCAAGAGTATTTGTGTCCATATGCATATTCTTCCTTCATTTGAAAGCACCAATGGTCCTTTGTTACAGTACTCTTGCTGCACAGTTCCTTCTTCAAGAAACCTCTCTTAGTAAATGAGAACTCCAATTCCTTTTATGTTCACTTTCCTATGAGCACATATATTGTTGTTACAGTCTTCTTCCTCCTTCTGCTAAATTTACTATTACGGTTATCCAATATGCTCTTCAGAGTATTCTTCCTTTATTCTACTTCCTCCCAAGGTAGAATTTATTTCCCTAATCTATCATTTTCCTTTCACAACTTTATTATTATTAGTCTATAAATTTAAAAAAAAAAGACATTTCAATTTACCTTAGTCATATCCTCAAACCTCATCTTACTATGAGCTTCAAGCATTACCAGGGAATAAACGTTACTCTGGATCCTCCTCCATACTCCATCACAGTAACCATCCTTCTTGGTTTTGTTACTTGCAATCTCAAAATTAATGTCAGCATGATATTAACCTTACACCTGCAATATCCATGATCTTGTTCATCCATTCATTTGTACCCAAATGGATCATCTTCTGTTTGAAATTTGCTTCTTTCAGCAAATAGTATGCTAGTGTATGAAAATATTGTCCATCCTTTCTTCACCTTCCATAGTCTGCTTTCAAGATCTTCTTTATCTACTGCTCTTTATATTACAATCATAAAATTTTGTTTGTCCTTAGCAAGAACAAACATCAGCTATAATAGTCACCAAAATTCTATGAATACAGAGAGCAAAAAGTTTCCTCTAATCATTCTCCTACAGAGAGTAAATTCTACGCTCTGATACCACTTGATGCAGGCACCACCTGCCAGGATTCTCTGCTCTTCCCTCCAATAGAACTTTCACTAGTTCTATACCATTTGACACAGACTTAGAGCTTCAATGCAAGACTTACTTTTAAACAAAAACTTTGTCCAGAAAAGTGAATTTCAGGCTTATTCCCTAACTTTGCTAACTGTCACCAAAGTTGGCGGTTCTCCTAACTATAGAAAAGACCCTTAAACATAACATAAAATACGGTTAACAAAACCTTTTACGGAAAAACTAAAGTTTCATTAAACCCCAAACACTTTGATTCTCCGAAATGAATACTAACTATTGACCAAACATGACTTTCCCACTATTTAACTTAAGGATTTATTCACAGATGTCTCCTGAATATGTTAAACATATTCTTTTCTGGCAATTTGATCCAATTCCTTCCTTTAGTCACGCACTTCAGCCGACTCTCTCTTTGTTGTTGATCTACTTGATGAAGCACAGTCGTTGATCGATTGTGTATACACACCCTCTACGCATTCAAACCTGAGTCTGTCTGCATTTCTCCATTAATACTCAAATGACTTCTTTCAATCGATTATCTAATCAGTCAGTACATTCACAAAAATGATTCAAGCAAGAATTTACTTCCGATGTAAATCAATGAACTTAATTGGCAATTGCTATATGCGCAAATATATCATACAACAATATATCTTTGTGTATTCATAAGAAGTTTATTCTGTATACCCAAAACACAGGAATTTGGCCAATTTATTCACAAAGAACCTTCTAAAACTTTGAATGCACAGATAACCCAAATACAGCTAGAATCTGGAAACTCTGTATATGTTCAAGGAATTTACATTTCAAGTTTTCCTCTGATCTGACCTCAAGTTTTCTCATGCTCCCAAAGCTTCAATGAGCTGACAAATGCTTTTGCGAGCTATCTGAAAAGCTCCCTTACAACATACCCTAACAGTGCTTAAATACAAAATGAAATATGTTTCAAATCCATAATGCTTGGATTGAAATATCTCATAAAATCCCTCAGATCCTATAATTCCTCAATAAAAGTTTTACTCAAATTCTGTCTGTAACGAATAGATTCGTTACATCCATGAATTAACTAAATGACTCACCTATTTTAAGAAATATTAAGATTCAATCATTAGGGAACCAACTCCCTTGGTAAATGTGAAAAATCTCAGTTAATGAACAAATTTTGATCTTGAGAAGCTATGCTACTGCATCACAAATACAACCCATGGTTTTGTCACGCCATTCAAGGTTGTATGTACGAACTTGGTACCATGTATCACCTCCCCAACAACTCCAAGCTCATCATGAACCTGTGTGATCCTAGTGAGGTAAGTGATCATATTCTCACCCTTGTTCATCTGAATACTTTTAACTTCTCCATTAACACCATTTTCTGATTTTCATTGGAACTCTGGTAAAAGTTAACCAAAGAAGTCAACATCCGATGAGCATTGTCTTTACTTGATACATGTGGAATCACATGGTATTTTATTGCATCAAGAAGGATTCTTTTAGCCTTTATTTCCTTGTCAAATATGGATTTAGTTGTTGCATCTATAAGAACTGTCACTGGATTGGTTGTAGTATTTTTTACTATCTCCCATAGTTCACTATCATGTAGTATCAACAATATTCTACTCTTCCATGGGATTAAATTTACCACCCCATCCAGTCTGTCATTTATCCTAAGACTGATAACCATAATCACAAATCAGTCCAAAAAACTCGTTCCTTCTTAAAACCCTGTTTTCCCTTGTCTCTCCAATTCTGAAATTTCATTTTTGAGTTTTATTTTCAGCCTTCAACACAACTTTGATACCATGAAAATTTTTGTAACCCCAACGCAATTTTAGTTTCAGTTCACTGCATATGGTTTAATGCCTAGACCCAAGTATGCATGTTCATAAAAAAATAAAATCTTTAACTTGAAAACTTGAAACATGTGAGATAATTTCAACTTTTGCAAACTCATAAATTTTCCTAACAGCCTAACTTTTTCCTACTAAAAATAAATATTTTAGCCACATAAAATTTTAGACTTGGTATTTTTCACCAAAATTGTCCAGGATAAAACCCTGAAGGGAAAACCTATTCTTTAGAGAGAGAATTTTATTTCTTTAGGAAAAATTTAAAAAATTACAACAATACTTATCTCCCTTTTCTTCCTCGAAAAATATGTCAGAATCATTCTAAAACCTGTTGTACCGACTTCCCAAAATTTCCAGCATGTACGGCCTCAACACGTGTGACAATATAGTCAGCAAACTTTGTTGTACGAACCTTGAAATTCGTGCTTCTATGGTACTCTATGGTGCTTGTACGGTTTCGCCCTATCCAACCTGTCATTTATCCTAAGATCGATAGCCATAATCTCAAATCAGTGCAAGAAACTCGTTTCTTCTCACAATCTTGTTTTCCCTTGTCTCTCCATGTCTGAAGTTTAATTTCTAAGTTTTATTTTTAGCCTTCAACACAGCTCTGATACCATGAAAATTTTTGTAACCCTAACACAATTTCAGTTTTAGTTCACTGCATATGGTTTAATGCATAAACCCAAGTATGCTCGTTCAAAAAATAAATAAATCTTTAACTTGAAAACTTGAAACACATGAGATAATTTCAACTTTTGCAAACTCAAAAATTATCCTAGCAACCTAACATTTTCCTACTCAAAAAAAATATTTTAGCCACAGGTAAAATTTTAGACTTGGTATTTTTCACCAAAATGGTCTAGGATAAAACCCCGAAGGGAAAACCTGTTCTTTAGAGAGAGAATTTTATTTATTTAGGCAAAATAAAAAAAATTATAACAATACTTATCTTCTTCCTTTTCTTCCTCGAAAAATGTGTCAGAATCACCCTAAAACCTGTCGTACTAACTACCCAAAATTTCCAGCCTGTACGACCTCCACACGTGTGACAATACAGTCAACAATCTCTGTTGTACAAACCTTAAAATTCGTGTTGACAACTGCATGAATTTCAACCTCAAAATCCATGCTTGTACGATACTGTACGGTCTATACATGTTGTACGACCTATCAAATTTCAGCCTCAAAATTTGTGTATGTTGTACAATACATCGCTATATGGATTCTGTTGTACAGGTTGTCTTAGGAAACGTGCCAAAAATCATTGTCTTCCTGAATTTCTCTCTATCTCTAGAATGAAACCTCGTTAAACCCTTATATTTTTCTTCTTCTCTTCTCCTTTCTCAAAAAATCTCTTTTTGTGAAAGTAAACAATTGATCTCTCTCATGCCTTTCCCTAGCATTTTTTTTGACAAACCAACATCTCAAAATCAATGGCCAAGATTAAAAGAACTTTAGATGAGATCTAGGGCCAAGATCACATCTCACTTTTCTCATTAAAAAACATTTAATAAATTTTTAAATGTTTATTGTGATTAATTACACACCCACCTTGTTAATCTCATTAAAGTTAGAAATAAACTTTATAACTCAACATTAATTTATAAAGTGACTTTATCATTATAAAGTCTATCTCACTTTGTAAACATAAGTTAGGGACTACATTTAAAGTGTCATTGTCCACCCCAAGGCACAAATGAATCGACAAACATTTGGTAAAATTTCAACATAACTTGTTATTAACTCTAAAATGGTTACTTTGAATAAAATGAAATGCTTACTTGGTTAACACCTTGGGCATTACTACATAACACAGAGACACTATATGTAGAACTTATTAAGAATGGGCTTAACGATACCCTTCTAATTCTCCTTTTGCAGCCATTGTGGTGGTTTTGTAATAATAAATTACAGTGGTAACTTTTTGGACTATACTTTCAATGATGGCATGCTTTATAGTTAAAGCTAGTTATGAGCCATGTCTGGTCTATGTATGGATTACTTCTTAGAGAGGTTGTGTTGATTTTTGTACCTAGGAAAGTGTTCCCCTATGTGACTTTAGCCTTAATCACTTAAAAGGGGGAAATAAAGTGATCCTTGCATTAAATGACTTGAGATGAGCATTTAATTTTACTTTAGAGAATAAAATCACTTTTTGAAAAATTTAAGTGAAGTGAATGAATTTAATTTTTAAATGAGATTTAATGAGCAATTAATCTCATCCACTCATCTCATCTAATCTCCATCGCTGGATTAGATGAACCCTAGGGTTTTCACCAAAAAGGCAAGTGAAGGCAAAATCAGTCACTTTTACAGATGAGAGTGAAGGAGAGAAGAGAAGGAGAGAAGAGAGAGAGAGAGAGAAGAGGCACGATTTTCGAGGCAACTCAGTTTTCGGGCAGCACAAATTTCGAGGTGAAGTTCTTTGGTTCAGCACACATCCTAAGGTGATTGTACAACACAGTTTTTAGGGCATGGTTTTCGAGGACAATCTAGGCACAAATCCCAAGAAGGTTGGCACAGTTTTTGAGGCTGTACTCTACACAAAAATCGAGGCTGTACACAAGCACAGTTTTTAGGTCCGTACAGTATGCATGGACTGTACCTTTTGCACAGAAATTGAGGACAGATTTTTGCACTGATTTCAAGGCCATGGGCATAGAAATCGAGGCTCAGTTTTGGCACAAAAATCGAGGAGGCATTTGGCACAAAAATCAAGGAGGTTCTGGGTTCATTTAATTCAGTAGATATAAGTTGTAGTTTATGTTGTACTTGATGTTTCAATTTACTGAAGAAATAAAAATCTCTCTCCTAACAGGTTTTCCCCTTATGGGTTTTTCCTGGGCATGTTTGCCAAAAATTCATGTGTCTGAAAATTAATGGTGTGCATTTATTGTTTTAGTTTCTGTCTTTAAAGTTGAGTTTCAACAATGTTTTTATCAATCTGGAAATTTGGGTAGTTTCCAGCCTTCATTAAAATCTGGGTTGAGCATTAGACACTGAATATTTTTTACATTTAAACCAGTGGTTGAAACTGAGAAAAAATTTCATGGTATCAGAGCTTGGTTGGGTAGAAAATTAAATGTGTAGACAGAAAGTAATTTCCAGAACTCAAAAAAAATTCTTTTGACAGTGAGCAGCATTAGTTGAAACTTGAACTTTGAGAATAATGACTTCCATTGGACTTGGAATGGAGGATAGGCTTGATGGGGCTGGGAATTTTATTCCATGGAAAGCTAGGATCATGTTGATATTGGAGGAGAATGAGTTGTGGGATGAGGTGGTTCATAACGTTACAACATTCCCTACTGTTATTCCCCCTACCACTGATGCAGCAGCCCTTATTGCCTTCAATAAGGACATAAAAGCTAGAAGGATAATTCTAGATGTAGTTAAAGACCATGTGATTCCTCGCATCCTGAGTAAGACCAGTGCATTTCAGATGTTAAATGCTTCGACCGGATTGTTTCAAAGCTCAAACGAGAATCAGAAAATAGTTTTGAGGGAGAAGTTGAAGAGTATCAAAATGGCCAAAGGGGAGGTTGTGAGATCTTACCTTACTAGGATCTCTCAAGTGAGAGATGAGCTTGCAGCAATTGCGGAGATTGTTCCTAATGCAGAGCTAGTACAGACAACTTTGAATGGGGTTTCAAAGCCTTGGGTTGTGTTTGTGGAGGCTTTGGTGGCTAGGGAAAACTTACCTACATGGGATAGGATATGTGATGAGTTTGTTCAGGAGGAGACTCGGAGGGGTCTTTTTGCAGGGCAATGTTTCTACTAGTAGGGAGGATGAAGAGGATGTGGCTTTGACAATGAAGGGGAAGAAGAAGTTCAAGAAGGGTGGGACCAAGCAGCAGGATAGGCAGAAGAACGATTTGAGCACTATAAAGTGTTTTGCTTGTCAGAAGATGGGGCACTATGTTGGGCAGTGTCCAAAAAAGAAGAAGAAGAAATAGCAGTAAACAACAGCTTTAGCGGAGGTTGAGGATTTTGCAGCGAGATTTGAGAGAGAGTTTTCCATGTGCACTGGACATGTTTATAGAGAGAGAGCATCTATTATCGCTAGTGCTGATGTTGATAGTGAGAGGGAGTTTTCTTTGTTGACAGACCATTCTTACAGTGCATCTACTTTCAACACATGGTATATTGATAGTGGAGCTTCGAGCCACATGATAGGTGCTTGAGAGATGTTCTCCGAGCTTTCACAAATAGAGACTGATGTGGAGGTAGTGTTGGGAGATGATTCTGCAGTCAAAGCAGTTGGGCGTGGGACCATTACCTTTCAAAGGGAGTCCATGAGTCCCATGGTTTTGAGAGATGTATTGTATGTACCTGGGCTGAAGAAGAACTTGGTTTCAGTTTCCATGATCGAGGATCGGGGTCTTGGGGTGTCCTTCCTAGATGGACATGTTCGTGTGTTCCGAAGACCACGGGACCATCTACTTCATTTTCCATTGGAGTTAGATGTGGGAAATTGTACAAGCTCTTATTTCAGCCTTAACATGCCTTGTAGCAACAGCATCGAGCTTTATGCGTTGTGATATAGGAGGATGGCTCACTTGCATCATCCAGCTTTGAGGTTGTTGAGACATATGGTTACAGGTTTACCAGAGTTCAGCATAGAGCAAAGTGATGTTTGCAGGGGGTGTGCTTTGGGAAAGTACACCAACACTGCTTTTCCTAGCTGTGATAGCAAGTCAGCAAGGATTCTTGATTTGATACATTCAGATTTGTGTGGACCTGTGTCATCTATTTCTCTGAGAAGATACGAGTACTATGTGGCATTCATCAATGATCATTCCAGGAAGACTTGGATCTACTTCCTAAAGAGCAAGAAATCTGAGGAGGTCTTACAGAGGTTCCAAGAGCTCAAAGCTCTTGTGGAGAACCAAACAAGAAGGAAGATATGGGCTTTCAGATCGGATAACGGGGGTGAGTATATCTCCAAGGAGTTTGATGGATATTGCAGACAAGAGGGCATACAGAGGCAGTTGACGGTTCCCTACACTCCAAAGCATAATGGAGTGGCAAAAAGGAAGAATAGGTATATTGTTGGAGCAGTTAGAGCTATGTTACATGACCAATCACTTCCTTTCTTCCTTTGGGTAGAGGCACGCATTACAACTGTTTATCTTTAGAAAAGGAGTCCCCATCGTATCGTGGGGAACATGACACCTAAGGAGTGTTTCATAGGAAAGAAGCCTGAGGTTAGCCATCTTAGCATATTTGGTAGTTTGACTTACTCTCATGTCCCTTCTGAAAAGATGACAAAGTTGGAGCCCACCGCAGAGAAGGGCATCTTTGTGGGTTATGATGAGACTTCAAAGGCCTTATGTATTTATCTTTCTTCTCAGAGGAAAGTTGTTGTGAGGAGGGAAGTGAAGTTTGAGGACGAGTGGGCCTTTAGGAAGTCTAGAGAGTTGGAGCAGGGAGAGTAGCAGGTTCTTGTACCTCAGGTAGTTTCACAGGTACTGTCAGTGCAGCAGACAGGTTCACAGGTTTTCGGGGTTACTAGACCACACGGTATGGGCATAGGTTCACCAATTTCAATGGTTCAGCCAGCAGGATCTTCGGAGACAGGTTTTGGGTCTCAGATTATAGTTTCACCGTACAGAGCATTAGGATCACAGAGTTCACCAGTTGTTGGTACACCATCTTCTGGTTCACAGGCTATTGGAGCTTCTACCTTTGGTAGTTCATCATATGAGGACCGAGCAATGTGGGAGAAACCTTTAAGGAAGAAGAAGCATAAGTGGCTTCAAGACACCTTGAAGGAAGCTCAGGAGTTTGGGACACCCAGGGAGCCAGTGAGGACTGTTCAGATGCCAGACAGATTGGACATGGCATTAGTGGCTAGTCTTCGTGATTCAAAGCCTTCTACTTTTGAGGAGGCCTCCCAACATCATGTTTAGCGAGATGCCATGATGGATGAGTACCATTCCATCCTGAAGAATGATGTTTGGGAGATAGTTTCGAGACCTGAGGGGAAGTCAATGGTGATTTCTCAGTGGATTTACAAGCTAAAACATGTCGCAGATGGCAGTGTGGAGAAGTACAAGGCTCGGTTTGTAGCACGAGGGTTTTCACAGGTTAAGGGAGTGGATTATGATGAGACCTTTGCGTCGATTGCTCGTTATACTTCGACCAGGGCATTGATTTCCATTGTTGCATAAATGGGTTGGAAGATCCTTTAGATGAATGTGAAGACCGCATTTCTCAATGGAATCATACAGGAGGAGGTGTATGTTGAGCAGCCTCAGGGATTTGAGATTCATGGGGGAGAGTCTCACATTTGCAGGCTGAAGAAATCCTTGTATGGGCTGAAGCAAACTCCTAGAGCTTGGTACGCCAGGATTGATTCTTACTTGCAGCGGATGGGGTTTCAGAAGAGTGAAGCAGATCTGAATCTCTATTTCATCATGGTTGGAGATGATCCACTCATTCTTCTATTATATGTGGATGACTTCTTTATCACAGGTGGATAGAGACCCATTGCAGCTTGCAAGAAAGATCTTTCTCCAAAGTATGAGATGACTGGCATTGTGTTGATGCACTATTTTTGGGGATTAGAGGTTTGGCAAGAACCTGCACATATTTTCCTAGGACAGGGAAAGTATGTAATTCATATTCTAAGAAGATTTTGGATGGACGATCGAAGGTCGATGTCTACACCGATGGTCACCAACTGGAAGAAGCTTCATGCTTCCGAGGGAGAGTTGGTGGATCCTACACTATATCATCAACTCATTGGTTCTTTGATGTATCTGGTCAACTCTCGGCCAGATTTGTGTTTTGTGGAAAACACTCAGTTAGTTCATAGTTGAGCCTAGGAGAGTGCACTAGGTAGTCGCAAAACATGTGTTTGTTACCTTGCAGGGACAGTGGTGTATGGTCTGGACTAGAGGAGGTCAGATGGGATCAGGTTGATTGGCTTCTCAGATTTAGATTGGGCAGGTAGTGTGGCAAACCAGAAAAGCACTTCCGGATGTTGTTTCAGTTTGGGCTCAACAACAGTGTCGTGGTTCAGTTGAAAGGAAAAGTCTGTGGCTTTGAGTTCTGCAGAGGCTGAGTATATGGAATCCAGTCAGGCCAATTGGGAGGTGTTGTGGCTTCACAAGTTGATAGTGAATTTATTTGATCAAGAGCTGAGGCCTACGATGCTCTACTATGACAATCAAAGTTGCATCCAACTCTCTAAGAATCCAGTATTTCATGACCATCAAAGCATATTGAGATCAGGTATCATTTCATCCGAGATTATGTTTAGAGAGGAGCAATGACTTTACAGTACATTTCCACTGATGAGCAGGTTGTAGATATTCTAATGAAATCTTTGGGAAGGGGTAAGTTTGTCTTCTTCAAAGACAAGTTGGGAGTGGTGCACAACACCTTCCTCGTTTAGAGAGAGTGTTGGTTTTTGTACCTAGGAAAGTGTTCCTCTAGGTGACTTTAGCCTCAGTCACTTAAAAGGGGCAAATAAAGTGACCCTTGCATTAAATGACTTGAGATGAACATTTAAGTTGACTTTAGAGAATAAAGTCACTTTTTGGAAAATTTAAGTGAAGTGAGTGAATTTAATTTTTAAATGAGATTTAATGAGCAATTAATCTCATCCACTCATCTCATCTAATGTCCACCGTTGGATTAGATGAACCCTAGGGTTTTCACCAAAAAGGTAAGTGAAGGAAAAATCAGTCATTTTTGCAGATGAGAGTGAAGGAGAGAAGAGAGAGAGAGAGAGAAGAGGCATGATTTTCGAGGTAGCTAAGTTTTCAATGTAGCATGAATTTCGAGACAACACAGATTTCGAGGTGAAGTTCTTTGGTTCAACATGCATCCCAAGGTGACCGTACAACAGTTTTTGAGAGAACGATTTTCGAGGATAAGTTGGGCATGAATCTCAAGAAGGTTGGCACAGTTTTGGAGGTCGTACTCTACACAGAAACCGAGGCCATACACAAGCACAGTTTTCGAGGTTTGTACAGTCTATACGGACTATACCTTTCGCACAGAAATCGAGGATAGATTTCTGCACTAATTTCGAGGCTATGGGCACAAAATTCAAGGGTCTATTTTGCACGAAAATCGAGGCTCTGTTTTGGCACAAAAATCGAGGAGGCATTTGGGTGCATTTAATGCAGTAGAGATAAGTTGTACTTTATGATGTACTTGTTGTTCCATTTTACTGAAAAAATAAAAATCTCTCTCCTAACAGGTTTTCCGCTTGTGGGTTTTTCCTGGGCATGTTTGCCAAAAATTTCTATCTGAAAATTAATGGTGTGCATTTATTGTTTTATTTTCTGTCTTTAGAGTTAAGTTTCAGCAGTGTTTGTATCAGTCTGAAAATTTGGGTAATTTCCAGCCTTCATTAAAATCTGGGTTGGGTATTGAACAGTGAATATTTTTGACATTTAAACCAATGGCTTAAACTAAGAAAAACTTTCAGGTTGAATTCCTTTAATGAGGGCATTTTGGCACTCACAATTCTCTGTAATTTTTCTATTAGCCTTCCACGATGAAAGCATTTGCTTCATAATCAATCCAAGAAACCCAGATAGAAGCTTGGGATATTTTAACCACTACCTATGTCTTTTTGACTATGAGAATCCAATCCGATAAATTTCAATGGTAGCTTACCTCTAACAAAGACACATTATTTTTGGTTTTTGGTAAGAGTTGTTCTTTCAAAATTTTATTTGAATCAAACTTTATTTGAATCCTTGCATCAAAACGATTGATACTCATACTATAGAACTCTTCTTCTAACACATACGATTGCATTATGGATAATCAATTACCATTGTTTATAATTGGGATTCTTGAATCTTAAATGTACTATAAGAAGATATCCTCCTAATCAGACATCATCATCATCAAGATTAGGAAAGGAGCACAGTGTCAAAGCCCAATATGTAACTAAATACATGTAACATTATCAAAACATTAAAAGAGGCCACATGGCATCTTAGGGAAGGTTCTCCCTGCTACCTAAGAGAGCTCCTTTCATATACATTCATTTAAAGCTTTAAAATACCAAACCTATTCTCTAAGAAAGTTTTTTGCGTCATATTGGACCACTAAATTTAATTTTCAATTCTACAAACTTGCTCAATCTATGGCCATATCACATATTTTACATTCAAGATGGATGCATCATAGTTTTCCTTGTAGAAAAATGATTGATGCAAACCGCACTATAGAATTCTTCTTCTAAAACATACAAATGCATGATGGATCACCAATCGTTGTTGTTTTTCATTGAGATTCTTAAGTGCATTATGATAAGACATGTGCCTAATTAGACATCATCCCCATGATTAAGAAAGGAGTGGAGTTAGGTGTTGAATATCAGTATGTAACTAATTACACATAGCATTATCATAACTTTAATAAAGGCCACATTGTCTGTCTCTCTTCTATTTGAGGGAGCTTCTTACAAGTATATTCATTTAGAGTTTTCTGATACAAACTTATTTTCTAAGCAAGCTCTTAGTGTACTCTTGGTCCATTGAGCTTCTCTTTTCAATTCTATGAATTCGCCCAATCTATGGCCCTATTGGACGTTTAAATTCAATATAGATGCATTAACACTATAGTTGTTTTAAAGTTCATCTTCAGTATATCATTTATTCTAACGCATTAGATATTTTGCTCTAGCAACTATTTGCCAATGCTAATTCCATGTTATTTTACACACCAAGATTAAAGCACTAATTTAAATTGATTGATTAAATATCAATGTTAAAATCATAAAATTAAAATGAATACAGTTGCTTTTAGATAAATAAAAGATAAGCAATAACAATTTTAGCTTGCAACTATGGATAAAAATGAAGATTCATTATCAACGTAGAGATACATGCTCTATTTTTTTAACAAAAAGAAAAGAGAAGATATACCCATGCTAACTTATCAATGAGAATATATGAATAGTTTCTTAGAATAATTGGTTTGGTGTGTGTTTGGAAATGCTTGACAAGCATGCACCATGATGAATGTGGGAGAAAGCACCTAATTGAAGTAATAAGCTGTCATAAATTCACTATCATTTCCCTAATTTAAATAATCATTAGTTCGAAGTTGCGTTTCATAGTTCCCAAGCTGATTAAACATGTTACTATGTTAGCTATATAATGGTATGTTTGACCATTATTATACAAATTAAGCTGATTAAACATATTAGCTATATAACGGCATTTTTGACCATTATTATACAAATTAAGAACAATAGAAACCTTGTTACATTAAGGTGAAACATTTTTTACCCTAATTTTTTTACTAATTGGTATTGCATGCTGCACTCATAATAGAAAAATATTCAAGTAGAGTACTTTAGTTTACACTAAGCATAAATTCAAAAGCCTCTATCCACTATTTGAAGAAAAATGTTGATATTTTTATTGACTTAAATTGGTAGCTGCAAAATGTATGGCCACAGTGGTGCTACAATGTACTAACTTTGCAGAAATATCATTATTGATCCAGATTGGATGACACGCATAAAGTGAACAAGGATATTTCTGACCTGTACATAAGTGTCATTTACTCTACATAGGCTTGCTTGTTTTATAGATTTAAGCACACAATTGAATTATCCCTTTGACAAAGAAGACTAGTCCAATAAGGTCTTATTTCTAAGTATTCGTTAATGGGCCTCCAAGCTACAAGTGCAAGAATAAGTATCTCACATTTTCATGCAAAGATTTTTAAAAAGGACATAAGGGATCATGTCAGTTCCTTCATCATTGATCTTGCCATTTTCAACTCTGCAGTAAATATGGCCGAATAGCTTGTCAAATATCATTCAAGCATAAAATGGAAAATATGGCCGTGTTTTTCACTCACATTTTTCTTATAAAATTGTTTAGACTAGGATAAGAATGAAAATGAAAATACGATGCAATAAAAAATTGAATAATACTCAAACCTTGCAATAAAATCCGAAATTTATCCTCTGCAAGGTACACAAGACCATTGAAAGAACCCTCATCCTTTTTAAGGATTTCACTATTCTTCAAGTGTAGAAGGATGGACTTTCCTTTTCCAGTCCGTACTTGCCAGCCATCAATAGTTAATGTAGGTACTGCCATCACTCATTAAGAAGTTAAATAACCAAGCCATAACTCATTGAAAAATGAATTTCAATTTTTTCTTGTGAATTTTAAAGTGAGACCTTGGAAAGATAACTGTAAGGAATTGAAAGAAGATACACAATACAAAGAAAACGCATAAAAAAGAGGTAAAAGGGATAAAGCTTTTAAAACAAGCTATCACCAATCAAAACAAAACAAATCAACTCATGTAAAAGTCATCAATCCATAAGAAAAGGGAAAGGGAAATCAAGTGGGGACTGCACCTTTCTTTATAACAATCTTTGGTATCACATTTTTGCATGAGATTAGTCAAATGCGAGGCGAATGCATCATAATTGCACAAAGGAAGCCTCCTGTAATCACATCTCTCACCTACTATCGCTGTTTCTGCTACCACTTATCATGTTGTAGGTCTGATTGTTGGTGCTTTCAAGAGAGACGACTCTCATCTAAGGTCAACAACTTGCTTTAGGCCTTTCGGACACAAGCAGCTATCATCAAGAGGGAGGTGACGTCGTTCCTGTCTGATTCTCAGGATGCTAGAACCATTACTTGACGGTTTGTGGTTGTTGTTATAAAGTCGTTGCATTCTAAGGACTGGAAGTCAATTATTGATAGAGTATATAGCATATCTTGGCCCACTGGTGGATTTCAATGACCTGTACAAGAGTCTAGTTAGTCAAATTTTGATGTGAGAATCTTAGGAAAGATTGCAATTCCTCTTATTCTTCTATCTTCAACATGTGTTTATCTTTCTGTTATATATATCAGCCTGATACTGCATGGCTGAATCATGTACCAAGTTATTTGGAGGATTGTTGATAGTAAATGTTGGCAAATAATGGTAACTGGATTGTATTTGTATTCTAATCCCTAGAGGAAAATTTTCCTTTTGGGAAATCTTCAAATTTCATTGTGGCTATGAGGTATGGATGCTGGGTGTCTGTTTTGCTCGAGGATTAGTCATCTTTTCATTTTGTTAGGGGGGATTTATTTGGCTCATGTTGGTTATATCAACTCCCTTAATTGGCATAGGCCTAAAATTGACTAATGATAATACAACCCTGTGAATGTTACAGACCATTATCCAAGAGTTTGGGTAACATTTTATAGCCACTTGAAAATTTATTATTCGTCATTGCCCACTCGTCTCTCACATGGATTATTCAAAGACAAGTCTTTTTTATATCTGTAGTCTCCTATCTATATTCCGGAGGATTATCAAAGAATTCCCGTAATTGATGTAGGAGATATAAGAAGCATGGGAAATGAGAAATTGCAATTAAGTGAAAGCAAGAAATTCTAGTTAAGGAGGGACAAACCTTGTGTCCAATTATGGACATATATCCAAAGCCTTAGTTATCTGAGGATTGGAGCACAAAGGAAAGTCATCAACTGCTTGAGTGTTGGAAGAAAACTAAATAGATCCAAAGGCATTTTCTTATAGAAGAATTGGGAGTGAGAATGTAAACACTCAAACCAATTCTTTTAACAAAATCCAGTATGCTTCTTTCATAGAAGCATTGTCACTTAATTACATACATAAGGGATAAAACCATCTCCCATATTAGGTGAGGATGGCAACAAAGGAGAAACACCAATATAAGACAGGTACAGATTGGCTTAGAATATGGGGAATCAACGTAAAGAGCTGTTGACGTGTTTTTCATACCTGCAATAAGAAAAGACCTATTAAGCCCCCCTGTTCAAGCAAGTCGTTCCCTCTTCCTAAAAGATTTTTTTAATTTCCTTTAGAGCCTTGTTAATGACCATTCTTGAATTTTTAAAGGGAAGTTATTTTTCTCTTAATGCTAGGTATGCAGCGTTGCTAGCATTCCATGTGCTGCATAGCCTTGTAGTGGGGCTCAGATGGTCCTTATCTTTCCTCCATAAAATGTGGTGCTGCATCCATGCAGTGCATGGACGAGTAACCCTAACTCCGTGTTAAGCTCCTACCATACATTCGAAAGCTACACACCACACATCCATCTCCCTCACACTGCATTGTCCTACCCCTACCTCTTTGCACTCCACATCCTTGTCTAGCCACATTCCCATCTCTATTTCCCAAGTACTTTTTCCAGGCACTCCACATGGCCACATGTTATTTGGCTTGAGTATATGGAGATATGTATTTCCATTGTTTTATTGGATCTTAGCCACCTGTCAAGTAGATCTTGAAGGTGAAAAATGCTCATTGCAACTCTCTGATGACACAATATCTTAGATGATTGAAGATCATATGGTTGGCTCATAGTTGTAAAGGTGGACTTAATTTAATCACCATCTTCATTTCTCCAATCATACGATTCCCATTCTTTAGAAATAGCAAGAAATGAATGGAACCAACACCAACCCAAATATGCAATAAAGAGAAGAACAAACTTAGCACTAGGGAAGCCCAACAATTGAAGAGAAATCAGCGAAGTAGAGCACAATTGTAGAGAGAGAGAGTGAACCAAAAAGAAGTGTGCTCCCTTTGGCAAATCAATTTTGATGAACAACCACAAATGAGAGTTGTGTATTTTACACAACTTAAACGTAGGGTGCTTTTCCCAAGAGGGGGTATGGAAAGACATGTACAAGGTTGGCCTTAGCCAAACCTGGAAATACAATAATTATTACAATATAAGGTCAGACATGGTCGAAAGTGAAGCTTAGACAATTTTCAACACAAACCATCATATTGGGTATCTCACCAGAAGAACTAAGGGAAGTAATGAAGTAACTTGAAGGTATACAAGGTCATATTCAAAGGTGGTTTCAACTTCTAAATGTTAGAAGCATACACAGACCAATAAAGAAAGCTCTATTATCCACTAAAATTGCACTTAGTGGATTTCCAGTAAGCCGCCGAAATTGTGAACAAGTGTCGTCTTCATTATCAGTGCTCAGAAGTTCCATGGTTACATCAGGACCAATTGTGGTCCCGTTTTTTAAATAAAATGCATGTTCATACCCCTTGGGGACATTGTAATAAAGTGTGTTAACATGGTCAGCTTTTTATAACAGACTTGGCTTTCCTAAGACTTGGACATTGAATTGCTATTCCAAGGTGTTTTAACCCTTGTTAATTATGCAATGCTGAATACGCGATGTATAATTTTCGAGTTTTTCACCATTCCTCCAAAGCTGAAATAGTTAATTGGGTGTCCGAGCCTTAGAAGGTTACTAAAGTCTATGGCTCTATGTATATAAGCATGCCAGACACTTCTTAAGTCATTATGAACATTGTACTAGGTCCCCCTTAGGTTTTTTTGAAATTCCGAGAAAAATAATTTTTCCCGCAAACTTAGGCCATTTTTAATGGTTTAAATGGAAAAATTCAAATTGTAATAAAAGTGTGGTCCAGAGTCTGTTTTTGGCACAGGGATGGTCATTTTCACACTCAAAGCTTCCTCTTTACCCCGAGACCCACTTTTCCTATGTTTCGGGTGATCAAATTGTCACTTACAGTCGTATTTCTTAACGATGTGACAAAATGTCCGCCCCCAAAAAAAAAGTCAAAAGGACAAAGTGAGAACAATAAAAAAAGAACATGATAAAGCATGTTGGAGATGTGGCAAGTTTGTCCTTTCGTGAAAGGCAAATAACAATATGGGTAAAAGCATCACATGTGATTAAGATATGGGACTAGTGAATCATTCTAAATTTGGGGTTGTGCCCCTCTTAAAGCTCATGCTTGGTTGACATACCACGTGATCAATCGTTGATTGGTTGAGGCTTGATCTTGCCTTTAGTTGAAAGCCACTCCATCCCAAGAATTAAGCATGTGATTTCATGTCGATTGGGAATGTGGCGAATAGATTGAAGATGAGGGATGTGCCCCCTCTTGTGGGCCTCACATTTTGTGTATGTGGCAAAGAGAGGATGGGTTGGCATGGATTGCAGATGAGGGCGCATTGTTAGTTTTTCTAAGTTAATTTTCTTAGGATCTTTATCTGAAAGAATAGCAAGCACAACAATACATCAAAGATAGATAAGATACACAAGGCACATAGATTTTCATCGGGGAAACCATAAAGGAGAAAACCCCGCAAACTTCCTCGAAATAGTTCCGTCACAAAGATAATATGACAAGATAAAATAACCCAAGAACAATATCTTTGCAGCAGCTCTCTGTCCCTCCTCTTCCTCTCTCTCCTAAAGCACACATGAGAGAGCAAGTGAAGTGTGTGTCGAATGAGGAGGGCACCTCTGGTTGAGTTAGTTAACTCAACCACTAGGTCTCCCAGGTTACTTGTGGGGACGACCTACCTAAGAATACACATAAATACATTTTACTTTATTTAACCTGGGGACTATTGCCCCGACTTACAATGGAAGGTTTACCACAGTGACCATACACAATGATGACATCCTGTAAATGGGTAACACACATCCCCAATGGGGGTACAACAACATACAATGATAATATACAACAAAATATCTTCCGAAGTTACAAATACAAAAACACTCCCTCTTAACGAGGAAGGTATTCTCTCGCCACAGTCATCAACACATCTGGTCATCGTCACTGAGTCATCATCATCGTTGGTGCCATTGTTCTCATCTTTCCCAATCTGTCGCATCTATCCGTCATAGCAATTTTTCTATAGATCCAACCCTTTTTCATGCTGGCTGTAGGCCTAGACCTCATCTAGGTCTTTAAGTCATCAAGTAGGTATAGCTCAGGACTTATTACATTGTCTCTGCAAAACCTAAAGGAGCATCCCAGGAATGATTATATGCCTCTGCAAAACCTGAGGGATCTCCCAGGACTGATTATATGCCTCTGCAAAACCTGAAGGAGCATCCCTAGAATGATTATAAGCCTCTGCAAAACCTAAAGTATCTCCCAGAACTGATTATATGCCTCTATGAAACCTGAAGAGCATCCCAAGACTGATTATATGCCTCTGCAAAACCTGAAGGATCTCCCAGGACTGATTATATGCCTCTGCGAAACCTGAAGGAGCATCCCAGGGCTGATTATATGCCTCTGCAAAACCTGAGGGATCTCCCAGGACTGATTATATGCCTCTGCAAAACCTGAAGGAGCATCCCAGGGCTGATTATATGCCTCTGCAAAACCTGAGGGATCTCCCAGGACTGATTATATGCCTCTGTAAAACCTGAAGGAGCATCCCAGGACTGATTATACGCCTCTGCAAAACCTTAAGGATCTCCCAGGAATTATTATATGCCTCTTGCAAAACTTGAATCCCCTACTACCATCTCGTCATCTTTAGATCATCTCATCATCACACGGAGCACAGCCCAGATGCACACATCTCAACCATACTGGAACAACCACATCCCTTACATCTGCACCATGGGAGGACACACCTACCACCATGTGAGAAAGGCTCTCATGCATCTATGTCTTCCGAACTCATCACCTCCCCTTGGAGGGAACCTCGATCTAAACTTTAAAGTACACCAAGATTCTCTCTAAGGTATTCAAACTTTACTCTGGCTAATGGCTTAGTCAACACATCTGCTATCTGCTCGTCCGTCGCAACATACTAGAGCTTCACTGCTCTTCTCTGCACCATATCCCTGATATAGTGGTACTTGATCTCAATGTGCTTCGACTTGTCATGAAACACTGGGTTCTCGGACAACTTTATACAACTCTGGTTGTCACAGAAGATACAAGTTGCCTCTAACTAGAGATCAAACAAATCAAACAATAGCTTCCTAAGCCATACTGCCTCACAACTAGCCGAACACGTTGTGACATACTCTGCTTCAGTTGTACTCAGTGCCACGCAGGACTGCTTCCTTCTAAACCAAGAGATCATACCTGATCCCATACTGAAGAAGCACCCTAACATGCTCTTCCAATCTACAGCACTGCCATCCCAGTCCGAACCAACATAACCCTACAAGTTAACCTTTTGATTCGCGTCATATCTGAGCCCATAATCAACTGTACCCTTTAGGTACCTCAATATATGCTCTACAACAACCAGGTGAACTTGCCTTGGATCCATTAAGAACTGGCTCAAAGTGTTCACAGCAAAGCATATGTCTGGTCTCGTGTTTGTTAAGCACATCAATAAGCCAATCATCTGACGATACATCGTGGTATCAACCGTCTCTAATGAAGCATCACATAATAGCTTCAAATTCGATGCCATAGGTGTGGCTATCTCCTTGTGGCCTAGTATTCTGAATCTCTTCAAAATCTCCACTGCATACATTCCTTGACCAAGGAAAACCCCATCCGCATTCTGCCACACCTCCACACCTAAGAAATAGTGTATCATCCCTAGGTATTTCATCTCGAACTCTGTAGCAAGTCTCCTTCTTGCATCCTTAATGAGTTCCTCTTCGCTTGTCAATAACAGGTCATCGACATATAGCAGGAGCATCACTGGTCTTCCGCCTTCAACATTGAAGCAAAGGTTGGGATCTGCTTTACTATCAGTAAATCCTAGGGCCATCAGTAAGTTGTCCATCCTGTTGTACCATGTCGAACTTGAGGATCTTCTGCAATCACTCCCTCGGAAGCGGAGCATCATTCTCCCTCTACCTTTCGTACTCTATGTATTGAAACATCCTGTACTGGAGTGACAAGTAGCTTCCTCTGCTACTGATCTTGTATGTATCCATCTAGTGTCACTGGATACCAAGATCCCCTATCTTGATCTTTGTTGAAAAGTTCTTCTCGCACCCATCTTTGAGCTTGTCATCCTCTATAGGCTTTCATCTTCAACCTTGTAGCAAAGGTTAAGCTCTTCATCACTCTAGGTGATCTTCAAATTCCTCATGTAATTGTATGTGTTGTACAAGGCCTTCTTTAATTTGCACACATGAGTCTGTCTTTCATGTGTCTCAAATCCCAATGGCTACTCTACGTACACTTCCTCCTCGACTACACCATTCAAGAATGTTGTCTCTATGTCAGCTGGTGTATCTTCCATCGCATACCTGCATTTATGGATCTAATGA
Source organism: Pseudotsuga menziesii (assembly GCA_001517045.1). Lineage (NCBI taxonomy): Eukaryota > Viridiplantae > Streptophyta > Pinopsida > Pinales > Pinaceae > Pseudotsuga > Pseudotsuga menziesii. Next base: position 481,333 of record LPNX011048422.1, read on the forward strand.
AGTGTACCTCGCAACTAGTGCAAATGTCTCCTCGTAGTCTATGCCTTCTTTCTGTGAGAAGCCTCGTGCTATGAATCTTGCCTTGTATACCACAATGCTGCCATCTACTGCATGCTAGATCTTGTAGATCCATATGGAAGACACTACATACTTCCCTATAGGTCTCAACACGGCATCCTAGACATCATTCCTCTTGATCAACTAGTACTCTTGATCATAGTCTTCTTCCCTTTCTTCTCGGCTACTTCTTCATAGCTGGAAGGCTCTACATCAATGATGTCGCTCAACAATGTCACATAACTAGAGTGTGTCTGAGGCCTCTTGCTTTCTTTGGAAGTCTCGTCATACTATTCTTCATCTTGGATGATTTCTCGTGCCCAAGGTGGGTCTTCATCTCTCAAGGTGGATCTACCATTCTCTTTAAAGTTTATATTCTTCTAAAGCTCTTTCTTTTCCCACGATGTCTCTGACCTGGGAAGCTTCAAGTTCCTCTTCCAAACTATCGTTACTTGTTCTTCGGAATGATCTACAAGTCAAGTTCAATTACATGATTAGAAACATCTCATAATTTCAAAAACATATTAATAGTGACAAATATATGTGACATAGTCATGCAATTATTGTAGCCAATGTTACAACATTAATCCATATCCCGTACACATACAGTAACTTCTAGATGCCTTCTACCCCAATGTTATTAAGAGTGTGTACTACTCCTGATATGTCAGCAAAGAGGTTTTAATCTAGATAAATGGAATGTTGTACAACAACATTGACTTCTTACCCATTATGTGCAATTCAATAGTATAAATGCAAACACTCAAACATGCATAATACACACTCTGAATATAAACAAGTGCACAACCAAACAATACCATGAAATGACAACTGAATACTTATCTTTATTTGTTTGGTGGGTAGACTCCTTGATCCTTCAACTTCAACTGCATCATTTCTTATCCAAATGTTGAGATGGATAAGAGGTTCTTCATGAATTGAGTCCTTCATATTCCTCATCACTTGAACAATCTTGTTTGAATCGTGAGAGCTTGATCCTCGGTTGCTCCCATCTTCTCTTCTCTTATTATGAGTGCAGCTTCTTCTTGTATGCACTCTTCCCAGAGTCTGTTGAAGGTAATCAACTTCCTTTTGGCACACATTCCTCGAATGAATGAATCCCATGATCTTGGGAGGCTATTCACAGTGGTTATAACAATCTCTTCTTCTTCTTCGATTGCTTTGTCATAGCATCGGACACTTCCTTTTGGTGTCTTCAAGGATGACACATGAGGGATGAGATGATCTTTAATAGAATCTACAATGATTCTCTTGGCTCTAGCCTTAGCCTCATCTCCCTCTGGCTCTTAGAACTTCCTTACTAAAATATTGAACCAAGTCATTTTATTCAAGGATCGCAAGGGTCCTATACTTCCATACTCGAAAGTTGTCAGCTTCACCAAGCTTGTCATCAAGTTGGGTGTGATTATTCATTTTGAAATGAGAACCTCAAATGTAAATAACAAAGATTTAGATCTTACCGATTTGAGGTGTTCAACCTGGTTCCGGAGCTGGCTGATATAGGGTTTGTCAGAAAAACCCTAATTTTTCAAACTTGGAATTTCAAATGGGCCTCTTCAAGGCGAGTTGTCCAAAGTACTCCTTTTATGAAAACAATGGTGGGAATCTCCCAGAACAGGAAGCCCTAGTTTTCCAATTTCTTCTGCATAATTGTCTCATATTTCGACTATTGTATCTCCCAAGTTTTGGCTCCTTACAATCTGAAACATCTCACGGAGATAGCCTAATATGTCTTCTTTCTAACCCCACATGTTAGAGAAGAAATGGATTCTCCAAGTGGGACTGATGTTGCATTTCCCAAGGTGATTTTTTTGGGGAACGTTCACCATAGCGAACTTGTACGAGTTTCCACGTGTCACTGTTTCACATTCTGGGTCTGAAAAGCGGACCAAAGAGACTACAGTCCGTGCCCTACATGCAACATCTTGTGAAATTTCATTTGGACCTAGCCTAAGATATAGGAATTCTCCCTAGGTCACCTGTTTATGACTGTATTCTGGAGGAGCTTGGAACCCTGAATTGGAGGAACCATAGTTCCTGAAGTATAGTGAATCTGAAGCTGAAACTTTTACACAAGGTACAACAAGAATTCCTCTTCGCCCTGAAAAAGTTTCGGCTTTTGAGCCTTCTCCAAACTCGCGTTATAGCGAAAGTGATAAGATGACTAAATTCAGTCTTCTAGGGTTTTCAGGCATGAAACCCTAATTTCCATTAGCTACCATTGTAGTTGTATTTCGGCTGCACAGTGCCTTCTTTCAAAGTGGCTTTGATACCATGTTTGTTTTTCTAAGTTAATTTACTTAGGATCTTTATCTGAAAGAATAACAAGCACAACAATACATCAAAGATACATAAGATACACAAGACACAGAGATTTTCATCGGGGAAACCATAAAGGAGAAAACCCCGCAAACTTCCTCAGAATAGTTCTATCACAAAGATAATATGACAAGATAAAATAACCCAAGAACAATATCTTTGCAACAGCTCTTTGTCCCTCCTCTTCCTCTCTCTCCTAAAGCGCACATGAGAGAGCAAGTGAAGTGTGTCTCGAATGAAGAGCGCGCCTCTTTATTTATATTCTTCCGTTGAGTTAGTTAACTCAACCACTAGACCGCCCAGGTTACTTGTGGGACTGACATACCTAAGAATACACATAAATACATTTTACTTTATTTAACCTGGGGACTATTGCCCCAACTTACAATGGACGGTTTACCTCAGTGACCATACACAATGATGACATCCCGTAAAGGAGTAACACACATCCCCAATGGAGGTACAACAACATACAATGATAATACACATCAAAATATCTTCTGAAGTTACAAATACAACAACACGCATCTCATCAAGGAGATGTCGCACCTCCTTATGAAGATCAAATCCAATCAATCCCACCAAAGACTTGCCTCATCTCAAGTTAACTCACCATCCTCTTCAAGTGAATAACGTGCCCCCTGGGATATAAACTCTATTAAAGCTTGGCATTCTTCTCCATTCCGAACGAAAGCAAAGAACCTCTACTCACATGCTTTGTAATTATTTGTCTTTGTTATGAATAAAGTTGAGTCTTTGGAGGACAATCTGTTGGTGCACTGTCTTCTATGGTAAATGTTTGTTCCACAACCGAGGTGATATATGTTTACCATTGTTATTCTTTTTATGGAAGTTTGAGTATCTAGCTTAGAAGATTGTACTCCAATCCGTAGAATAGGCATTTGAATTTTCAAGTTGCTTATTTATGTGTGATTGCATAAGATTCAAAAGTTATATGTTGTAGTCAGGCATACTTGTATGCTTTTGATTTGATGTGATTTAGCATACTAGATCTAATATCTTGCATGAAATATTTCCTTAGTTTTATAGATCACCAAGTGTGGAGTGAGATCAAAGCTTGGTTGAGATTCAATATGCTAGGATAGGTAACATTAGTATTCAATTCAATTTCACAACAATAGCATATACAGGATCACTGAAAGAAACACAATCACAAGATAGACACAGATTTATCCTGGGAAAAAAAAACAACAAAACTTCCTCAATATAGATGATCAAAAGTACAAAGACAAAACCCCAAACAAGTGCTCCTTCTCCTTGCATCTATCTATATCCATGTCTTTCTTGAATAGTCATCAATAAATGTAATATAGTATTCAAAACCACTCAAAGATGTGAAAGACATTGAACCACATACATCTGAATGAATCAATTCCAACGTACCTTTAGTTTTTGTTTCACTCTTCGGAAATGGATTCTTGATATTCTTCCCTTTCGCACATCCTTTACAAATGCCTTCATGGTTGGTCTCCAAATCTGGTAGTCTCATCACTACTTTGTTCACATGAGGTAGTGCTTTGTAATTGATGTGGGAAAGCCTCCTATGCCACAATTCACTAGGATTAGTGGTCTCATGAACAAGGGTTGTTTCTATATGTCCCTTGAGTTTATACAGGCCTCCTTCTTCTTCACCGATGGGAACTACATCTTCAATTGTCTTTCCTTTGGGCCACATGAGTACTTGGCCATCTATGAATGCAACTCTGTATCCTTTCTTATCTAAAGCTGAGATAGAAAGTAGATTCTTCTTTAGACCTGGTACATATAAAACTTCCTTCATCTTCAGAGGATTTTTTGAATCAAGCTTGTAGCTTGCTTCAGCAATTCCTTTGATTGGATATTGATAGTCATCTCCTAGAGATACTTTCTGAGGAGAGTTTCTTTCTTCAAGTTTTGATAGAATTTTCTTTTGTCCCGACATGTGCTTTGAAGCACCACTATCAATAAGCCATGTGTCTTCTCCAGGTGTTACAGACCCAGAGACTACAGAGAATAGTACATACTCTTTTGCATCTTCTTCTCTTGCTTGCTTTCTTTGTGGTCCTTCTTCTTCTTCTTCTTCTTCATTCTCACCTTCAGCTAGATGTGCATGATGTCTTTTGTTATTGCTCCTCTTCTTATATTCTTCTCTCTTCAAAGGACAATTTCTAGCAATGTGTCCTATCTTGTCACAGTGAAAACACCGAAAGTTGGAGTAGTCCTTTGGAAAACTTTCTCTTGTTCTTTGGAACCTTCTGGGAGGTCGAGACTCCTTGTGGTTTCCCTTCTTGAAGTTGGGTTCACTCCTTCTCTTGGTATGGGTGGCTAGGGCTTGATCATCTTCCTTCAGTAGAGCTTCTCTATTGGCCACTCTAGCCTCCTCTTGAATACAGTCTTCCAATACAGTATCAAACTTCATGCTTTCCTTTCTAGCACACATCATTTGGATGTATGACTCCCAGGGTCTAGTGAGACCATTGAGAGCAGTCATAACCAACTCATCTTCATCAAAGGTGTCTCCAATGACTTCTAGTTGTTCCTTGAACTGGGAGACCGTTGTGAAATAGTCCTGGATAGATTCTCCATGACTCAACTTAGTGCTCTTCAATTGAGCTCTTCGATTCATCTTTCTGTTGATGTTTCTTCCTTCATACATCCCTGCTAGGGCATCATACATTTCTTTCGAAGTCTTCTTGGATGACACTTGAGGGATCAAGTGATCCTTGATAGAATCAGCAATAATCCTTTGTGCCCTAATCAAATCCTTCTTGTGCTTCTCCTTAGCTTCAGCGACAACAAGTTCTGCAACTTCATCCTTGATATATTTTTCAAGATCATTCTCCTTGAGAATGAGGCCTATTCTGTATTTCCATGCTCTGTAATTCTCTATGCCTTCTAGTTTGTCCTCAAGCTTGGTGCTTGGGGCCATCTCGTCAAAGGATTACAAAAAAAATGAAATTCTGGAAAATGAAAAACTGATCTTACCAGGAGATGCGCTTGACTGAGGCAAGTTGATTGGTGTGCTTGGTTTCTGGAGATCTCAAGTCTTCACCTTTTAAATCTGACTTGCGAGATTCTGCAATGCAGTTTTCTAGTTCACTGGATTTCTGCAGTTTTCTGGTCCAGTGTCAAACTAGGGTTTGAATTTCCCGGAGATCTACTCACTCAAAAACTTCGATCTCACGCTCAGTGGGTGCGCTCTAGGACGGAGCAACTTTCCATGCAATCAGATGTTCAAAAATCAAAATTTTTCGAAACCCTAATTTCTTGTCGAGGAGAGAGAGAGGGCTTTTTCACCTTGTGAAAGTTGTCCTATTCAGGTTAGCTCTGATACCATGTTAAGATTCCATATGCTAAGCCAGATTATCGGCATTCAATTTCAATTTCACAAGAAAATCATATAGACAAGACCACTGAAAGAAACAGTATCACAAGATCAAGACAGATTTATCCTGGGAAAAACCCAGCAAAAAGCTTCCTCAATATAGATGATCAAAAAGATAAAAGATAAGACTTCATACTTGTCCTTCTCCTCCTTGCAGATAAGACTCTCTCTCTTGCGCTACACAAGTGACTGACTGTGTGTCTGTGTGTTGAAATGAGGAGCGCCTCACTTCTATTTATATTCTTTCGTTCACTTGACATTTCACTCAACCAAGTCCGCCCCACTAAAATTGACTGGGTCGACTTCTCTGGGAGGACTCAAATAACTTAATATTATATTAATGAGGGTGCTAATGACCCGACTTACAAAGGAGGGATTTTCCTCATGACTCTTAGTAATTCTCCTGATAGGAACATCGGGGTACAATAAGTAAATACACTTCGAAGTTATAATAATTCAACAAAGAGGAGCACCAATTTTGTAACAGAACCCAGCCAGGTTTTCTTAGCTCCAACTAAGAAGGGGTTGAGGAGTCCAATCGTCAAGTACAAGCCTAAGATTGCATCAATCTCTGCTCATGTGCCTCTGCACATCGATCTCTGTTGGTCAACCTCTACTCATCACTCTCTGTCAATCTGCTCATCAACAATGCTAGTCAATCTCTACTCATCAACCATGTCAAGTCTACTCATCAACACTGCTGGTCAAGTTGGTCATGTACATCACAGTCACTGCTGCTCTCACTCATCACCATTGTAGAATATGCATTAAGTATGCATCATTCTCATCATCAAGGCATCATCATCATCAAGTCTTCTTTTGAAGATATCATGTCATACTGTTGTAGATGTCATTGAGGTCTGCATATGTTACTGAGGTCTGCACATGTCATCATCAGGGTCTGTATCATGTTGCATGCATCATCATATATGGAGTGAATGGAGTATGCATCAACATGGTGTATCAATGGTGTACAAGGCATCATTAATAATGCACAAGGCATTATCATGGTGTACAAAGCATCATAGTGTACAAGACACCATCAATATCATATCATCATCCTCATACCACCATTATCAATCTTCTTGAATAAATTACTGCTTTTCAGGCCCAGTTAAGGTAAATTGTGAGCATGACATCTAAGATGCTCTAATAAGATATTAAGAAGTGTTGTAGCCCACAATTCTTAGATTATGCTTCTAATATTTTAGAGTATTGAAGATACAAACCTTCCTCTTAGTCTTTATCCAAAGTCCTAAAATCTATTCAACAGGATGTCTACAAACAGTAAACTTACTTGACCCAAGACCTTGAACGTATTAAGATTGTTGATGAAATTGTCATTGATGCCAACAGAGACTTGCAGTGGCCCCACAGGATCATTGATGCCAACATGGACTTGCAGTGGCCCCACAGGATGTCATGGATGCCACCAAGTCCCACTTGCAGTGCCTTGGACCCCTTACAGAGTGTGTTTGTGCCTTGAAGCACCTTGTACCCAGTTGACAAGGTCCCTGTATCCACAAGACTGGATCTTGATGCCACCACCTTGTTGAATATGTTGAAGACCCTGCTGATGGTGTTGAAGACCCTGGAGATGGTCCTGAAGCCCTTGCAGACTATGGAGAAGCCTTAGATGGGTTGGAGAAGCATTAATGACCCATTCTATGGTCATTCATGCTCTGATGGTGCCATGGTACCCTAAGAGAAGGTCTGGCAACCCCACAGGTGATGTCATGATGGATCTTGACCCATAGAGGTCCCCTTGCGTGGCTAAGGTGGTTGAAGAAGCCCATGATGCTTCTTGCTTGATGAAGAAGCCTTTGGACCCACACTTGTTAAATGGCATGATGAAGGCACCCACACACGTATGATGGTCCTTGTACCTTTAAAGGAGGGGTGAAGATGTTGTGTGGGGACACCTTGGGTTTTGGTATGCTTGTGGATGAGGAGAAAAAGCATAAAACCTTTGGACTTGCCCACTATATTGATTACTTTGATTTAATGGTAAACTCGAATTAAAATATGAAGAAGCCCATGGTTGAAGCTCTCACTCAGGTTGACATGAAGTCTTTGGTTGAAAAGTCCATCTTACTTGTTGGTAAAGAAGCTCTTGGCCTCTTGGTGGTCTCTTCTAAGTGGTGGGTCTGTGGTAACCTTGGTGTTGAAGTCACTTCTCTTAATGTGGTTTTTTTTTGTTCCTCCTTAAACCTTGGCGTGGAAGCCATTGATGTAGACTTTGAAACCCACTCACATTGTGGTATAATGATCCTTGACAATAGATCTGTGATGAACAAAATTTAGAGCCCATTTTTCCCTTCCTCTTATAAGGTCGGCCCAACAAAAATAAAAATAAACAAATGAATAAAACCATAACAAAAATTAAAAATAAAAATTACAAAAATGACAGGTCGGCTCCTAAAAATAATGTGAAAAATGTGTATAAATACCCAGGTCGTGCCATCATTTTGCAAGTGTGAAAAGTGTATAGCTCTGAGGAATTTCGGAAGGAGCAGTCTGCATTTTTTGGAGGAGCAGAGAAGGAGCAGTAAATTTCGGGGACAGCAGCAGTAGGCAAACTTTGACTGAGGAAATTTCGGGGGCAGCAGCAGACCCGAAATTGCAAAGTTTAGGAACAGTCCGAAATTTAGCAGTAGAAGAATTCCGAATTATTATTGCAGCAGTCCTTTCTCCCTTTTTGAGCAGCAACAGACTCACGAATTTTGTGAAGGATGAGGAAATAGTCCCAAATTTTTGGGCAGCCAACAACAGTCCATTTTGGATTTGCTTGGGATTCTACCAGCTCATTACAGTCCCAAATTTGCATTGTTACTGCTGCTCCTTCTTAGCATTATAGTCCGAATTTTGATGTCTTTACCAATGTTACAAATATCGTGTCGGCGAATATATCGCCGAGGGTCCAAAAAGAAATTATTGGATTTATCGGCGAAAATGTCGGCAAACATCAGCAATATATCGACAAAATAAAAAATACAAAAATTCAAAAAATTACTATATATTCGAAAAAAACGGCAAATATCGCCATAAAATCGGCAAATATCGCGATCAAATCGGGAAAATATCGGGGCGATATATTGCTGATATATCGCCAATGAGTTGACATCGCGATATATCGCGATGTTGCCGATATATCGGCGATGTTTGTAACACTGGTCTTTACACAGTCCAAGTTTTTAAACATGTTTTGACCAGCATATACTTTCCATAGTCTGAGTTTGCAGCAGTCAAGTGGTCAAGGGTTGTGTACTAGAGGAGAACTCAAAGGCAGCAGTAAAGTTTTTTGTTTGTTTGTTGTGTACAGCCTGTTTTCCACAGAGATCTTTTGGTCAAACAGTCACGAGTTTCAAGTCAACAGTCCAAGTTTGATGCAGACCTAGATCAGACTTTGGTTGGGATGAACACAGTCTAAATGACAGCAACAGTGCAAGGAGAGTCACAGTACTCGGTTAAGACAGTCAGATTTAAATGTCATAGTTTGAAAAAGATGATCACAGGGTTACCCACAGACAAGTTTGGATCCTTCTGTGTATTCAAGCTTTGAGACAGCAGTAATGTTTTGTACAGTGATCAAAATAAGTTCAAAATTTGTTCTAATGCTGGCTCTTGGAGAAAAGGTTTGGCAAAAGTCTAAGTGGTATGTACTATGTATGATGGTTTTGTATATTCATTATTGCTTAAAGCTTTGGAACATGTCAGTTGCTAGGCTGAGTGGGAAGATCACTCAGGTTTACTAGAATGTTTAAGATAGAATTCTCAAATTAGAACAAAGATAAGATTGACAAGAGACTGGGCAGTTATAGACCCAGTCATAAACATTAGTTGCTTGAGTACTGAGTTGTTGAAGAATTCTTTTCGAAAAGAAGTTGGTACTTGGAAGGCTTGTCCAAATTTATTAGAGAGTGACAGTACTTGGCTTGGATTCTTCCTTAGCATATACATACAAGTCTGAATGCTGCTAGAGTTGGATGTGACTGATATCCTTCCACAGTCCCAAATTGGTGACAGTCTTAACCAAGGTTTGACATGGTTTAGGGCTGTTTGACAATGTTCATAACAGTCTTAGTTAATATACAATCTGTGTATGTTAGAGTATGACAGTGTTTGAGTTCACCTTGCACGGTAAAGCCCAAAACCGCGGGCGCGCCGGCCCGGCGACAACCTCTCGAGAGAGAGGCCAATGTCACCACACCTTCTCTCTCCTCTCTTCAGGCTGGCTCTTCTCCAGCTCTAGGGGGGTTTCCCTAAGTTCAGATCTCTAAGGCAGGTGCAGCTGAGGGCAAGGTGATCTGAAGAGGCTGCCTTAGAGAAACTCGGGTAGCAAAAAGGAAAATAATTCGGATTGATGGGCAGGAAGGGAAGGGAGGATCAGTCCTCGAGGGAAGGCTAGTGCCGGTACCAAAAGGGTAAATGGAGTCAGAAGGGGACTTAGAAGAGCTTTGTGTTTCGCGGAAGTGAGACTAAGCTGGTCCGTTCCATAACCAGAGGCCAAGAGAATGGAAGTATAACTGACTACTTTTCATTACTCCCGGACCTCTGAGAACCTAACGGCGACAAACAACTTGGCAGCTGCAAATGCTTGCCCAATGTGCTAGATTATAGCCATCTATGCTAGCTTAGTCTATCACTTAATGAAAACCCGAAGCTACGACAGAAAAACCCAACATATCCCAAAAACTCAAAATGATATTTTTCTTTATTAGCTTTGGGGAAAAATCCTCCTAGCCCAAAAACTTCCATCTTTACAGAGGAGAAGCCTTGCTTCTTTATAGGCCCAAAAGGCTTTCATAATGAAAAAAAATAAAGAGAAAACATAAAAAAGTAGATCTAGATCCACTTTTCTCTTTTTATGAGTTTTTAACTAACTCTTAATTTATCACTGTAACTACTCAAAACTAAAGTGTAACTAGCACTTTAGTTGATTGATTCTCACAAAATGACTTCTAAAGTGACAGAATACCCACTCAAAATAAAAAGTTGACAGCAGCAGCAGTAAAAACGATGGACCACCCATCAAAACACTGAGTAATTGTATCCATGTGGATGGATTCCACTACGTCACAGCTTCCCCATTCAACAGTTAAAGGCAGCCGTAGACTCAGCATTATAACTAACGCTCTCCTCCGAGCCATAAATCTACTGATCGTGGACCACGGCTTACTGGCCACCACTAACTCATCTCAGCCACAATCTGCTTCCAAACATAAATTCACGACACGGGTCAGAGATAGATAGACCGACTCGGCGAGGGGTTTTTACATGCACTTGATCGCCAGCATTTAGTGATGACCCATGGCCCACAAAATCAAACAGAATACCAAGCCAAATCACTGACTCGATGATCTATCCGAATGATAACCAATACACTCAACCAAGGTGACATATGCATGCTAGATGAACAATATGGAATGCTGGTATCTCGTAGGTGGATGAGTTGATCTGAAAAGTGTCCATTCAACCTTGGCAATCATGTCTACGACTCACATCCAGGCAAAGCACAAGCTCCGTGAGGATCTTTTCTAGGACCCTTGCTTTGAGTACACAAGAAACTGTAGTGACAAGATCCTAGGGGACACTTAAAATTAGCTGTCCCTTACTCCATCTCACATCAAAACCCTTAGGCTCTGTGAGGAATTAACCATTACACTTCAATAATAGGCCAGCAATCTTTAGATTTAGCATTTGTTTATCCACTGCTTTATTTTGGACATTTTACAATTTCATTTCATAGCCTTTATGATTTGTGTCTAAAGACACAGTTTGCAATTTCATTTGCAGGCTTGCATTTCATAATATATGTAGCATATAACTCATAATGCATGTAATGATGGTAGACATACTGCTTCAGGTTTTAGTTGACAACTTCTCGGGAAACTAGGGGGAATATCCACAGTCAGGACCAAACATCGGGGGCAACCGACCAGAGAGGTCAAGGCTTCAAAACCCAACTCACCTAAGCTCAGGAACCAACACCAGCGGGTTCTCCTGACCCAGGAGGATCAAGGCTTCAACAAGTTTTGTTGCACAACTCAGAGCCGAGACACAAAACAACATGGGATCCAACATGCATAGGGGTCAGAATGGGGAAAGGATCTTCAATCTCACAAGTTTCCATCAGTCTGGATTATGCGATAAAAACAAGAATGAATGAATCTCAATGGATGGGCACAAATGCCACAGAACCAACCTAGCACTAAGGTTATAATTTGTTTGAGCATGGCACAGGAAACAACCTTCACATTGAACTCTTCGATAAATCATAACACAGGTTAGAGAAATACAATCATATAAGCACATGTCACCATAATCATCCTAACATGACAAGCATAGGTTTTTAAGATACATCACAGAGCAAAACTAAACCAAGGAAATATACCTGATCTCACCCTGTATACCTGTCTCCAACGGATAAGCCCCTCTATGACTTGTGTGTACCAACTCCTGATCTGCTGCTCTGCTCTAATGAACTAGATCATCACCGAAATCATCTCATTAGACTCCTGAATCTCAGTCCTAGCAAGGAAAATATCAAGAGCAAGGCTCTTAAGTGAAGTGAAGTTGTATAGATCCATGCTGATACCCCATGTAAAAGTAGCCCAGAATAGAAAAAGAGACAAGTCTGTATGTTGCATCAATGGAAACCTGGCTGAAAATGTATATGTGATAACAAGAACATCATACAATGGATCAAACCATAGAACATCATAAAGTGAATCAAACCCTCGAGGAAATTGAAAAAGAGCAGGAGCATGCTTTAGAATTTCCCAAGGTTACAAGGATAAAGGTAGACAAAAAAATTCTGAATTTGAGATGGGCATGTGTTCAAAGCCCCCAAATTTGGAAGAATTAGAAGAACAAGAAAGTCATGCACATCAAACAATCATGGGGACATTGTCAGAAGTTGAGGTTTTAAAGAAATCATTACAATACTTTAAAGATCAAAATGGATATCTGAATGATTCAAATGATAAATTAATTATGGAAAATAGAAGGTTGAGAGAAGATCTGGAGGAAATCAATGCAAATTATCAAGAGATAATAACAACCTTGAAACAAGTACTGAGAAGAAAGAAGCTCATCCAATAGCAAAACGAAGAGCTTATTAGCCAAAATAAAGAACTGCAAAGCAAGGTTCAGACAATGGATGCAGAGTACTCTCGGTTGCAAAGTACTCTCAGTCCCAGGCACTAGATGGGCTTACAATGTTGGCTGAAGCAACTAGAAAGCTCTGATTGTTCATGTTTTGATTCAACTCAAAGCCTGGATGGATTGTTTAAGCGCAAAAGTAAGGTCATGTTTCTAGGAACCCCAGGATGATTCATCTATCATCATTAAGATCTGTCAAATATTAGTGATAGGTGGCAGATTTCATGTTATGAGTCAAAAACGCAAATAGTTGATGTACTATCTCTTTTCTATTTTTAGTTTATTCGATCATTAAACTTTGGATCCTTAAAACTGCTACTGTTTTAAAAATTTTGTATAAATATGACAAGAAAGGATAGAAAAGGCATTGGGAAATGAATTTTGGGAGATCAAGCTACAGGATATCATCATCTGTATCAAACATGTGTTTTATCTTTTAAAACTAATATAAAGACTGTTTTGGAATGATATTATATTCGAGATGAGCCTATTTTATTTTTTAGCATGGTAAATGTTAATGTTCAAGTGTGATCATATTATTTATGACATTATTCTTTGATAAAAGTTTTTTTCCCTTAGAATACTTGTGAATTGGTTGTCAATTACGATGCTTTCATGTACAGAAAGTATTTATGTTCATAAAGTTTAAGATCTGAAGTAGGATTATGCTCTTGATATATGTATACCCACAGCCTTTTATTATTATCACTACTGATTAATTATTGTAGGCCTTATTCCTGATCCTCACCTTTCCCTTAGAAATTCCATATAAGCTAAAACCTAGTCATCCAACTGAAACCTTTCAAGATTGTCTGGACTTTGCACTTTAGTAGTCTGGGTACAAACTCTATTGCTAACATCTTCTGGCGTCATTGCCAGGGACATTGAAACGGAAGTAAATCTTCCCTAGGTGTTAAGATTTTTATCTGATTTTGCAAGGTGAACAAAATCAGTATATCTTGCAGACTACACTTTCACCTGTAGTTCAGAAGGTCACAGTGGCTTCCAAGAAAATTGGAACTAGGGGAAATCCTTCGTCTCCTGTATATCCTGCAGTTCCAGAAAAGATTTTAAGAAAATCTAGTCAAAAGCTCAGTTTTGCATCATCAAGTGATCACCAGTATTCTTCAGTTTCAGAAAAACCAGGTGAATTATATCAGCCTTCTTCTTCTTCCACTTTGTCAACTATTGAAGAAGAAAAGAAGAAAGATTTATCTATCTCTATCCCTGAGTTTCAGAATTTTAATCCTAGCCAGGTTGACAATTTTAGAGTCTATTCTAATCATTTGCCATCTGATGATGTAAAAGAAGACATTTTAAATTATGAACAATTTGATTACTTAAGGCCTTTCATCATCACCTTACACAACCCTTGCTAGTAAAATCCCCATCAGCCAAATAAAGGCCAAAGTACCATCTTATTTACAGATCCGACCACCAACTCCACAGGTTCAATCACATACTTCACAAGCTACTCCAAATATGGCAGCTCAGCCTCCAAACAGAAGGGATGACATAGTGGCTGCTAGATATGTCCATTTAGTCTTACCCAAGCCTCTTAATGCTATTCCAGGAGGAGACTATCAAAAATGTCTTCCAATGTTTAATGGCCAAGGAGAGGTTACAGCAAAGGAGCGTTGGAATGCTTATTTTAGCTATGTTGATAACCAAAACATTGAAAATTTGTAGCTAGTTTCTCCCCAATTAGGGTTTTCCAAGGTAAATCAATATGTCAAATTTGTTATGATTTCCTGTGTTTATTTTTCGCTACATGATTTGTTGAGATTTCAGGGTATTCTAGTTAATAAGTAAGTAATTATTCGGGACTAAGAATTAGATCTGGGATCTGTTGTAAAAATCAACATGGTACCAGAGCCGGTTCTGAGGCCTGGTTCGCTCCGAGCAGCAAATCAATTTGCAGAGATTTACAAGAACAAAAATAAGAGAACTATACAATGACCATACAATAGTGTATGGCCGTGTACATTTGCATGGTCACGTGGGTGAGATGCAGGTCCATGAACTGGACGTGGACTCGAGCAAGGGTGTTGTAGTCGGGCATGTGCAGGCTAAAGGTGTGTGCAGAGATCAATCCCACTGGCATGGAGCTGCATGGAGCTAACGGAGATGGTGCATGTATTGAAAGAACGGTGGATCTAAGGATCGTGACTAGAGGTGGAACCCAAACCGCCAGATAGAGTTTGAGCGACCATTGAAGGAGCAGCTGCAGGGTTGACTGCTAAACGAGGTTGTAGCAGCCGCAAGTTGGGGAGCTCGAGAAGCTGGTGGATGCTGAGAGGAGGTTGTAGGCTAGCGGGGTTGACAGCTGAACAGCCACGTAGGAAGGATGTCGCGAGCTAGGTGGAAAACCAAAACACCAGAAGACGGGACACGGGCACGATGGTCGAGCTGGGTGATGGCAAAATGGATCCACAAGTTCAGTAGAGAAACGGCAGATTCTTACACACTGATGGGTAGAATTCTCACTATCATTTTGTTTCCGTAATTAAGATAGATAGTGATCCCTAGAATGATCCACAGTTTTACGAGCATAGATGATTTCAACTTGCAGGGTTCCTACTTTTTCACACTTTTCTCCATAGTGATTGTTTTCTTCTTCTCTCACTTCCCAACTACAATAGTACATGAGTCACGAACTATTAAAAAATTGGCTATGAATAAACGGCTACAATCCAAGGAAATCAAACTCGTTGTGACATACCTTCTAATAGTCATACTGTGCCATAAGCATTCATGCATAGGCACAGGCAATTTAGTGAAAAGGATAAATAATTATATAATAAATGTAAAAGATAAAAGATATGTCATTATGCAATCAAGAAGACTATTAAATATTTAATATATAATGTAACAGAGGTGATTGCCCGAATGGACGAAACTGTACATAATAATTGGTTATATGAAATTCTACTAATAAGCAAGCCTCTTGCATGAACAAATAGAGATGTTTGATGCTTGATAAGGCCTATATAAGAGAATGATCCTATGGCTCTCCCATTGATGGATGCATAATTTTCATTAGTCCAACCTAGGTCTGGGCATTCACATATATTAAAGAAATATCACTGTATAATAATATATAGATATGTCTGCTAATATAACAGAGATTGAAAAAAATATTGCGATCAAACTAAAATTGTATATACTGGCACAGTTGATGTATACCAAAGATTCCTGAGATGGAAGCAAATGTTCAACAATGAAATTTTTACAAGGCAAGGAACTTACATTGTAAGCTCTCTTCCAGGAATTTTTCTTGTAATTCACCCTTACTATCACTGTAGGGTCGGCATAAAGAATCAGTATGTTCTGCAAAAGAAAACAGATTAGAAATTAAGTACATGGACACTACTATACCGACCAAACAGTTGAATCAAAAGACAAACAAAAGAATGTGAGGTGGAAGAAATTTGAAATTTCCAATCCTTGCACAAAACTTGGAGCACCTTATGAAGAACATTTAAATTTAACATTACTTAGAATAAATATTACAATTCAGAATTTATGAGTTGCATAAAGAATCAGTATGTTCTGCAAAAGAGAATAGATTAGAAACTAAGTAATGGACACTATTATACAAACCAAACATTTGAATGAAAAAACTAAAACAAAAGAATGTGAGATGGAAGAAATTTGAAATTTCCAATCCTTGTACAAAACTTGGAGCACCTTATGAAGAACATTTAAAATTAACATTACTTTGAATAAATATTACAATTCAGAGTCTTTGGGTTGCATAAAGAATCAGTATGTTCTACAAAAGAGAATAGAATAGAAACTAAGTAATGAACACTAATATACCAACCAAACATTTGAATAAAAAAACTAAAACAAAAGAATGTGAGATGGAAGAAAATTTGAGATTTCCAATCCTTGCACAAAACTTGGAGCACCTTATGAAGAACATTTAAAATTAACATTACTTGGAATAAATATTACGATTCAGGGTTTCTGACAGAAAAAAACTTCATGCGAAACCTTATTCAAAATTACATATTAAGACATGTTGATGTTTCTCCAAGGTGCAGCATCGGGCAGACATTGTACCACATTGGTCATGTGATTTGACCAAGGAGAATGATACATTCACTCATGGGAAATGGCTATGTTATTTAGCTAGTGGTGAATGGCCCTAGCATACCCTTGCTTAGAAATGTGATTTGGCTAGGTGTGAATAGGGCTCGAGGTGCTTGCACAACCTTGCTTACTCATGTGATTTGGCTTAGTGTGAATAAGGCTCGAGGTCATATCACATGCTCTATGAGGGAGTGCTCCATGATGGAGTGATCTATTTTATATTAGAGACTTGACTTGTTTATTTGATAGGGGTTGTTATCACAGATATATTGTAGCTGGGCTATCATGATGCAACATGCAGCATACAGATTTATCTCTCTATTTTTCAGAACCAGACATTCAGATGGGGTTACAGCATGGATCATCATTTCCAGCATGAGCCATTCAGAGCCTTTATTCAGTAGCAGATGTAGAGTATTTCCTTGCCAAGACTGAGATCTCCTTATCCTTTGAGACGACTTCAGTGGTGACCTATTTCATTCGAGCAGATCAGCAGATATGGTACACAATTTACAGATGGGCATATCAGGTAGAGACATGTATATGCTGAGATCAGGTATATGGCTCCTTGGTGGGATTTTTGCTCTCTGATGTATACTAACACCTTTGACTTGTTATGCTATGATGATTATGGTGACCTATGCTTATATTATATGACCAACTGGTGATTAACTTGTGTTGAGAATAATTAGAGAATCTGATATTGAAGACTATTGCTTATGCCATGCTTTATACAATTTTTAGACCTTAGTGTTATGTTGATTCCATTTATCACTTGTCCCCATCCATCCAACTCATCCATGATTGACTCTTTCCCATGACCTATGTTTGATTTGAGACTTGTGAGTTGAATATCATTTTCCCCATCTTGACCCCTGTGCATGATAAACTCCATGTTTTTATGTGTCTCTGGCTATGAAGTATGTGGCTTGGTCAGTGTGGCCAAGTTCACTTGATGGTTTTTCATTTAGTCCTCAAAAGAAGTGCTCCAACCAACAGTGTTTTTACACACTAAAGCATTGGAACACATAAATGATATATCTAAATGATGCAAACGGAAAGTTGCTATTAGTAGTGCTTTTAAGCGCTAATGCCTGTATATAATTGTTCTAAATAGTCAGTGGCCAAAGGATGAGCACTCATTCGTTGTATAGTGTAAGGCCCATTTTCCCCCACAAGGGCAACAGGGTGAGGCAAACCCGTAGGGGCTATGAATGCTCACTGGCTGCAGGGCTAGACCTTAGTCATTTTTCGAAGCCCAGAAGACTTTCTAGGACACTTGCCTATGTACGCTGGCTATTATCTTGTGTTAAATGACTTAAAGTTGAAAAGTCAATGGTCAAAGGATGAGCAGTCATTCGTTGTATAATGTACGGCTCATTTTCCCCTACAGGGAAACATGGTGAGGCTGACCTATCAGGGTTATTCCTTTGTCATTTTCTGGAAGCCCAGAAGGCTTTCCAGGGCACCTGACTTTGAAGGTTGGCTAGCGTTGCAAATTGTTAAATCTTCTTAAATGGAAAACTTATTAGAGCCTGAAGGAAACAAACCCAAATGCTTTATCCATTTGTGATACGCCACCATCCCCTATTGCTATCTGTCATGCATATATCATTATGGTTGTGTGTACTCATCACCATTCAGAGAGATCACATGGTCAAAATCAACTAGAGGTCATGTTGGACACAATGGTCACAATGAGAGGGGGGATGAATCAGTGTGTGAGCAATTTAAACATTTTTCACCTTCTATTAATCAATCAGAGTTTATCAAGCATTATGTTATCAATTGCATCATCAACTAAATCAACTATGAGCCATAAGCAAAATAATCACATCATAAAAAGACACAAGAATATAAGTAAGGTAAACTTTATTTATTTGCAATGGAAGACTTCAATCTTCGCGATTACAATCAACACCAACTGATAAGAAGAGCACCAACTCTTATGACAGAACCCATCCTAGTTTCTTAGCTCCAACTAAGAAAGGGTTGAGGAATCCAATCCTCAAGTGCAAGACTCATCTTGCAAGCTTGATGCCAATCTCTGATTGTCATCAATCTGCTACACACACATATACCTCTGCTCATCAACCTCTGCTCATCCACCTCTAATCATCCATCTGCTCAAGAAGCCACATCAATCAACATGTCAAGTTTGTTGCTGTCATGCCACTCGCCATTAGCTTGTCATGTCTTCTGTTGAGGGGTCAAGATGTCATCATCATCATTGTCTGGTTGCTTGTTTGCTCACATCTTCAAGTCACTCTTCATATGCATAGGACTGGCATCTAAAGTTAGAGTTGTCATCTTAGGATTGTCAATACTTCATCATTATCCACTTCATCATCATCCACTTCATCATCAGTGTCAACTTCTAGGGCTGTCAAGCTTCGTCATTCATTATGCATGAACTGTGTATATGCTAGGACTGTCAACCTCTGATTGTGTGTTTGCTTTGGAAGAACTCAACACAAGTCCAAACTTGGATTGTGTAGATATTGCAAATCTCTGCTATCACTTTGAACAGTCATACAAATGATGATGTAGATATGAGCTTTTGTTGTCCAATTGTTACTACAAGACTTGTCAAATTAAGTCCTTCAATAGTTAAACCTTGTCAATAACATAGCTTTCAAAGCAGCCCACAAAACAAAATTAGACATCAATGTCATTATCATTTGATTATTTCAGTCATCTAGGGTCTTCTCATGACCATCAACTTATCTACAATATAACTTCCAACATAGATTAAGCACGCCAGTTGTTGATAAAATTGTCATTGATGCCAACATGGTCTTGATGTCATTGATGCCACCATTTTGCTGAAGATATTGAAGACCCAGCTAAACCCAGCTAATGATGCAGAAGACCCTAGAGATGGTCTTGAAGCCTTGGTAGACAATGGAGAAGCCCATGAGGTAGGTCTTGGAACCCTTGATGAAGACTGACCTTGCAAAGGTCATGGAGCCCTCTACTAGCAATAAATATGGTTAGATGGCACGATGAGCCTTGATGGTCTTGCATGGAGATTTGGTGAAGAAGGTCTTGAAGGATTTTCAGAGGCTGCACTAATACTATTCTTGATGATAATCTTGCCGGCATTGGAATGGGGCTCTGTCATCAACAGCATAATTATTAATAACCCTCAGGCATCCCTCAAACAGCCATCATTATCTTCAGATCTCGTGCAGCAGCTACAGAAGCTGATGGAGGATTTCACCTTTGGAGAACTTTGAAATAGCCATCCTGTAGAAGAGCATGGGGTATGAATCTTGTAAAAAAAGGGCCATCATCCTCTGCAGCAGTAGTAGAACACCATGCCAGGTAAAAGGGAAAATAGCCTACCGAATGTTGTTCTTTCAGCATCAATTATTCCAAAGAATGATGACATCAACAACATCCTTAATGCGCAGGCTCTTTCAAGAAGCATCATTGAAAGGGTTGAAGAAAATATTGTATCATATGACACTAAAGAAATGGATTGGAAGACTGTTCTACCTGGAGTAAAATCCCGTAGCAAGATCAACAGTAAAAAATAGGGCACCGCTAGCACAGTTCAGGAAGCGTTTAGATCTGGAGATCATTCAATGTGACAGCAGTAAAGGTGCCTGGAGATGTCGGCTCCATTTTTAAATAAATGATCATGAATTATCAACTTGAAGTCGGCCCCATTGAAGATATAAGAATTCGGCCCAGAAATAAAAGAAGTCAGCTCATAAAAATTACAAGTCGGCCCATAAAAAAAATTTCATAAAAAATTATATTTTAATAAGAGCAGGTCGGCTCCAATATGAAGAAAAATTAGTATATATATACCTATCTACGACCTCATTCATATAGAAGATTTTGGTGGAGCTCTGCGTTTAATTTTTGGAGCAGCTCGCAGCATTAGAAGAGAGCAGTAGCAATCCTGGAAATTTATTGGGACAGCAGTCAGCAGGAAAAAAAAAATTTGGGACAGCGTGGGAGCAGTCTGGAGTATTTTTTTTGTAGCAGCATCTGGAAATTCTTGCTGACAGAGGAGATGGAAATCAAGGAGCAGTCCCGATTTTCCACAGTCAAGACAGTCCCGTTTTGTTTGGAAATCTTACAGTTTTGGAGATCGTTGAAGAAAAAAAATCTGGTGGAGAGCTCTACGATCTCATAAGTCAGCCGAGGAAATCTTTGGGAGCAGAGAGAACAGTCCGGTTTTGGACATGTAATTTAGCTCTGAATTCGGTTTGTGGGAGAGCATTGATTCGATGGTGGAGAGAAGCTCCTTTTCTTGGTTTTAGAACAGATCTTGAATACCTTGCTCAGAATTTTCAGAAGACTGTGGCAGCTCGCAGAAGTAAGTGCACATACATCAACTCATCTCTGATTTCTGTGGTTCTAACAGATCTTGGGCATGGCCATGTCCTAGTCTTGATACCACTCTCAAGTCTCAGAGCAACTACAACATGATCGAGGGTTTACATGAGGAACAAGATGACTGGATACAATAATCTATGCAGAAATTTGGAATGACTTAAGCAGCAGTTGAATACTATGACATGACAAGCTGAGATCAGTGTTGATAAGAAGCTTGACAATGATATGATGGTCATTGACCAGATGGTTGGTTGAAGATGAGCTTAGAACAGTTCCAAGTGTTGGCATGAACAACAGACCTTTGACATGTGGATATGAAGCAATGAACCGAGGTTAGAAGCAAGAAGATTATCAGAAGACTGTTCTAGGGCACTCTTGTCCTTGTTCTTGATTAGCAAGTCCAATTCCATTCATCTACAGCACTTCAGAAGGGGTATGGTCAGCTCAGTTTGGACAGACCAGATCAGCTTTTAGATTTTGCAATCACAAGGTCTAAAGCAGTGAGCAGTGACCTTTGACAACAGTGGTGATGCCCTAGCTGGACAATGACTTTGATGAGCAGCAGAGTGACAGATTTGGCATACTTCTGGGCATAACAGCAGATGTGTAAATTAAGCAGAATATGCAGGTAGCAGGTTGAAGTTGACTGTTTGACTAGTGACAACATATGAACAGCAAAAACAGTGAATGACAAGATCTGTGATGGTTGATGCTCAGTCAGAGATCGTGTTGATGATGATGCTCAAGCCAAGGTATGAAATATGCTAGTCAAATCTAATGCTTTATTGAAGTCTGTTTTACCTGTATACATGATGGAATGAGAGCTTGTTTTAGACTTGGCTTGATATGCTAGCAAGCAAACAATCCAAGAAGTTGTACAATCCAAGGTGACTGAGTTTGAGGTCTGCTTGTATTGGTTGTTGCAATGAGAATGTACTTCAATCATTGGACGCTGGTATAGTAAACCTGAACATCTCGGTCAACACGTGGATGATACTGTACAGTGAAGCAGAAACTATGATGTGCTTATGAGTAGACAAGTATGAACAGTGGTGCAGCCCTAGAAGTTGACATGCTGGTGATGAGGCTTAAGCATGAGATGACAGTCTATGATGACAGCCCTAGTTTATGAGGAGTGTGATCAGTCCAAGGCTGAGTTATCCTAATAACTTGGCAGTGTTGAAGCACTTGTGTTGATGAACAGTATGGCAGCAGTATTGTTGGACAGGTTGATGACTATGAGTAGTTGAACTGAGAGATGATTTGCCGCAGTTGAAAGTGGATTGAGGTGATGAGCAGACCTATGACATTCAGCAGCAGATCAGATGAGGTTGATGTGACACAGTGACAGTAAGCCTTAATGTAAATGCAAGTTTGACTTGCATTTGAGGTTAGGATACCTCAAACCCTTCTTAGCAGGGTCTAAGAAAACCAGGCAGGGTCCTGGATCCAGAGTAGGTGCTAATTTTGCCTAACGGTTGCAACCGGACCCAAATAATATAAAAAGATTACAAATTTATATAGTGTGGTGTTCTTCTATGTTATGGTGCTTTATGAATGAAATGCTTATGTTATGTGAATAATGTTTATGAAAATGATTATGGTAAAGTGTTGATTTGATGAATTGGTAGCTAACCGTGAGAAGCTAAGAAAAGTTTAAATTATTGCTTCACACTGATTCACCCCCCCTCTCAGTGTCAACACCAGTAACATTGCAATTTGATTTTGACAACAGTTTAACCCATCCTAACAGTTGCCTCAATGATTATGCTAAAAAAAAACAGAAAGAAGTAAACTTTAGTAGAACTACTGCCCTAATATGCCCGAGCTGAGAGCTGCATAATCACTCAACAGAATTCATACTGTAGTTGTGAATTGTATCTACAGTTTACTCCATGCTGGGATAAACAGTCCTTTTGCTACATGAATTACCAAAAATCAAAGATAGAATGAAACTTGTCTCCTCCACTGCGGCTGCCACAGTTGCTCATCTTCTACCCCAAAATCAGAGCTCAATAACATGATGTTTTTTCCTTGTTTATCAAATGAGGGCGTCTTCTCTTATTTATACACATTTTCCACTTTTAAAAACTTTACTGAGCCGACCTGTTTGGTAAATATTTTGATTTTAACTTTAAGTTTTATTTGAAGCGGACCTTGCATCCCTCCTTTTTTTTAATTTTATTTTATTTATTTAATGCTTCAAGGATTTGATATCTTTACTTTCCTTGGCTTCATGGTTGTACAACATCCTTATTTTATCGGGGTTTGTTGCAACAAATTGCATGTATTATTTTTATTTTGTTTTTAACCCATGACTTCTTCAAAAGTCAACCTTAGGGTTTTCCCACAAATAACTTAGGTTACCACATAATAGTCAACATTAGGGTATTGTTGACCATACTCTATCAAGTTCACCACAAGTCATCTTCAATGGCCATCATGTCACCCAAAACAAGGGTATGCTCCACACCATTAAGCCATCCAATGATGTTATGTACTATGATCACCACCAGCAAGGATACCATCATCAATATTACATGTGTGGGATCAAACACCATCTTCATCATTTCTTCATGGGTACAAAGATCAATAGTCATGGGTATACACATGACCTAAAAACCAAGGCATATGTGCCATAGGGCATCATCATGACCATATCAACCCATGACATGCAAGCAAGTGTGTCCAAGTGTCCAAGTGCCATCACACCACCATATAAGTGGGTGCCATGCCTTAGGACCATCTCCAAGAGTTCCAAGACCCCATGACCACATCATCTCCTTTAAGGGTATAACGACCATTAATTCACCAAGTGTGGGTCCAAGGATTTTTTCAAAGGCTTCTTCATCAAGCAAGAGGCTTCATGGACTTCTTCAACCACCTCAACCACATAGGACCTCTAGGGGTCAAGATCCATCATGCCGCCTCCTATGGGGTTGCCAAGCCTTCTCCTAGTGTACCATGACCCCATCAAAGCGTAAATGAGCACAAACTGGGTCATTAATGCTTCTTCAACCCATCAAGGGCTTCTCCATCGTCCATAAGGGCTTCAACACCATAACCAAGGTCTTCATCATCATTAGCAGGGTCTTCAGCATCATCTACGAGGAGTGGCTCCAAGATTCAATCTTGTAGGTTCAAGGACCTTGCAGGACTCCACAAGGTGCTCCAAAGCACAACTCATCTCTGCATGGACTTCACACTGCAAGAGGGACTTGGTGGCATCAATGACTACCTGAGGGGCCACTGCAAGTTTCATGTTGGCAGCAATGACAATTCAATCAACAAGTCATCACTCTTTTACTTTAGTTTGGTTTTCCATCCTCAACCAGCACTAGCAAATTATTTAAACTTTGTAAGTATGGCATATACAAGAGACTTCCATAGGACTCAATAATTACTCAAAGACACAGGTATATCTTATTGATTATTATTATTATTATTATTATTATTATTATTATTGTCACCATGATTCTGAATGGAAAAATTTAAGTTGGGTTTTAAATATACATCTTGGAGCAGTACTTACCTTGGATGCATGCAGGCTCAGCTCACTTCAGTATCTCACCTCCAGTTTGGATATTTTGACCTGGTCAACCCAGTTGACCAAGTCAAACACAGTTCCCAAGGCAGTGACTACAAAAATTAGCAGTGCCTATATTAGCTCCAGACATGTCCAAGACCAATACTGCAGTCTCAGTTTTCAGCAGATGGACACAGTTATTGAGTGCCAAAGATTATTATTATTTTTTATTGACTCTAACCATTATTCTTATTATGAGATGATATTTATGGCATTTCAGTGGATCAGTGTGTATGAGTAGGCACTCGTACCATTCTACTATGTCTCTCGACACTTCTGTGCAGTCGATTTGCACCAATTCTCAGCCTGAACGAAGCTATGATAATTATTATTATTTTCAAGGATGTACCACGAAAAAAATGAACTAGGAAATCACTGAAGAAATCGATTTGGTTTGTGTGGTCAAGGAAATGGCAAGGGAATTTCTCTGGATGATTTATTATGGCTCTCCGGACATATTTGCAGCAGTTTCAGTCAGTTTGATGTCCCATATTATTTATTTGGCTCTCTCAGTGAGAACAGCCCCCATGGGGTGCCCCTTACCTTGGCTATGTGATGTATTACATTGATATACCTTATGTTATGATCCTATATTGGGGCCTAGGGAGAATTGAGCCCCTAAGGTGACCCCCTTGATGTATTATCATGTTATATCTTATTGTTATGATGTATTTCGCCTTTGTAAGGCATTATCAAGAAAAAAATACGCCCCTCTTGACTTAGTCATGTTGATCCATGTATTAATCTGTGTAAAAGTGATCTCCACTGTTGATGATGTTTTAATCTCAACCATTGGATGAAAAAGTAAGTTAGGCTTTGTGTCTCTCAAAAGCTATATAAAAAAGAGACCCCTCTCATTGTATCCCATTGAGAAATTTGGCACCATTGGATCTTGAAGAATAATAGAGAATTTTTTATGTGATATCTTGTCTTATGTGGATGATTGAAGAATGTTCTTTGTGATTGATTGATGCTATCTCTTGCTTGCATTGGAAATTATTGGTGAATCTATGACATATCTTTTGGATCCATCTTACTTGCTTAACAAGAAAATCGATTTGGAGAGGGGGCACACCTATGGAAAATGTCCACCTTGCTCTCTTGTCTAAATTTTGTGGTTATAGGGAGTATTCTTATCGCATGATCTTTTACTCTCTTATCTTTTGTTCCCTATTAACATTCGATCTTTTACTTGTCGATCTCATAGTTTTTTACTTGGCTTGGTAAGAGAGAGAGCGCATCTATGGCTCCTTGGGTGCTTGTTTTGAGGTCGGATCTCACCATCTTTCCATTTGATCTGTGCGGGAGTAGTATTCATCACTTCGACATTCATCCTCAAACACATAAAATAAGTTTTCCCAAGTAAGATCCATCCTTATTCTTTTATCTGATAGGGGATGCATTTTCTTTTCACATCAAACCCTCATTTAAAACCCTCATCTATTAGTTTAGTACTATGTTGCGTGGGAGTGCCCTCGACCCCCTCGCTCCTGCTCCCAAAGCTCGCTTCCTTCGGAAGCTCGCTCCCAGTTCTGGGAGCACGCTCCCAAGGCGCTTCCTTCCTTTCCTTTACTAAAAGCTCCTATACTAGGTTGATCATTTGATGACAATGTTATGGTACCTCCCTTCTTTTCCAAGCTCCTACAAAAGTTTTTATGGTTGTGTTTCCACCTAATACACACTTTATGACACGGGGAAGTCTCCAACCCGCTTTGTGTGTCCTTGGGGGCAAGTTAGAGCTGGCGACCACTGTCACCACAGTTTCCCAACTCCTCCGTTTAGGCCAAATCCCAACAAAGCCAAGGGGGGTAGTCCCTATAGGAAGGTTTATTAACAATTTAGTTAAAGGGATTTTATTTGATTAAGGTTACAAAGTTACAAGATCAGTGCCTAGATTAAATGGAGTCAAAAGATTACAAGTTACAAACTTACAAAAGAATTAAGAATGATTATCTACAGTTTTCTAAGCTAAGCAAGATCTACAATATTAACAATATGAACAATGTAAATGAATTACATAATATGAACAAGTGCTAAAGAACGGTTAAACAAATATACAATGATACTTGAAAGGAAACAAGATATACACTGGATGAACAAGTTATTATGCCAAAGATCAAACGACAAATTGCTTTCAAGTTACAAGATTAAACAATGTTTTACTCAAGCGTGCCACAGTACTTTAAAGATATTATACTTGAAAGTGCAAGGTACTGAAATGAAATTGAGATGCTTGTAAGATGTGCTTGTAAAATGAAAGCCTTAAAAAGCAAGGACTTTGAAGCAAATTCAAAAACAGAAATGTGGGTAAAACGTTTTGCAATGTCTCTTAGTTCGTTTTAATAAATTTTATTAAAGTTGAAGTCTTTAATTAAGTTTTAGATCCGGCGGTGTGACTACCCCAACTTCGTATCCTTCAAATCAAAGAGGAAGTGTTGGGCTCTCAACAAAGTGGAAACAAGTCCACCCGTAGATCCACAGGTCAAACCCCAAGTACCCGGTGCTCAACAAGGAGGACGCAAACGCCGTGAGACCAATAGTCTCTCACCCCCCGTAGCTTCCAAGGTCACCCATTTTTAGTTGAAGAGAACTATATGGAAGTGGATGCCTATTACTAAAACATATTTAACCACCCATCGTTTCTCAAAAGACCCGTGAGGGCAATGACTGAGTAGAGGAGGATGGGCCAAATAAGTTGGTTAATTTCCAATTTATAAAAGCAAGTACAAAAGTAAATTACAGATTGACTTACAATAAATAAAGTGCAGCAAGTAACTTACAATTTAAACAATCAACAGAGTCAACCTATGCTTTATCCCTTATGGGAGATGTCAGCACTTGATCTCTGGACAATAGAATAAATTTACTTTGTAGAAACTTAAAGATTTGCAGGAAAGAAATGTGAGCTAATCAGAGCTAATTAGATTTCCTAAATCTCCTAAACCTTTCCACTTTTCATACCCTTGATTCGAGTTCCCTAAAGGGAGATAACGGAGGGCAAAGGATACACGGCCAATTTAGGCTGTATATTCCTTCAAAACAGTAAACTAGGTGACAGAAAGTAAAGATCTAACTAAATGCTTCATTTGGAAAAGAAATGCTTGAAAGTAAACTAATCTAAACAAAATATACTAACCACACATCAATCTCCCTAAAGGAGAAGGTGGGCAAAAAAAAACTGAAAAAAAATTAGATCTACTTGAAAATGAAAGCACAACTAATGATCTACTTCCTAGACCTACTTCCTACCTAATTACAATATGATTACAAATTACTTTGAAAGCTTTTATAGAATACCCACGAGGAGACTCTCCCGGAGCTTACAAATAGCTAGAAAATAGAGTAAGAAGATAAGGGTTTGAACCCTTTTGAAACCGGTTGCAAGTTGAGGTGTTTTTTATGTGATTTGGGCAGAACCTCCCCTTGTAAACTGTAAAACCTGCTAAAAATCAGCAAGCAAAGCTTGCTGGAAAATGACAGGAAACTCAAAAGGAAGTTAGAAAATGTTAGCATAAAAATACAATAATTTTACAGTAAAAATCTAGGTTTTAAAATATCAAAAAATTGAATATTAGAGGGCTTAAAATTGCATTTCCAGCCACCTAAAACACAATAAGAAATCAGATCTGAAATATATAATAAAAATATAACATGGATCTATTAAAGAAAACTAGATTTTGCTACTAAACAATAATAAAATTACTAGTTCATAAAACAGAAAACAAGATTAGAGATTAGGGCCTTGGAGGGAGAAATTTTCCAAGCTTGGATCCCTACAAAGAGTTTAGCTAAAGTTGCAAAACTCACACATAGAGATGAGAACACCATAAATCATGCAAAAACCTTTGCAAAATCTTACAATGTTAATCACAAGTGCAAATAGAAAAACTTCTACCTATAAGTCTCTCCACAAAAACCTTTGTGGAGAGCTTCTATGATAAATAATGCAACAATAACCAACCATAAACAGTTACCTCACTCTTCAAGCCACAAAATGGGTGCACCAACAAATGTATCCTCCAAAGATTGATGTATTATAAACCTCAATAGGGCAACAACATTACAATAGCCAAAGAAAACTTGAGAGAGAAGAATAGAGAAGAGATGGAGAAGAGAGAGTATTTGGGCAACATAACCATGCTCCAAAGAATGATGTTAAAATGAGAGGAGGGGCCTTTCTTTTATAGTTGAAAAGATTCCAAACCCACTCCCAAATCAAGGGTCCAAAACATAGATCTAAACTCTAGCTCTCCTCCACCCTTAGATCTAGGTTTGTTGACTTTGCAAGCCATCCACCAATCATAAGCAAGGGTGCCTCTTCAAATCAATGGTCAAAAAGATAAATCCATGTTACAATGAAGCTTAACCGTTAAATCTAGGGTTTCCATGACTCAAGCTAAGTCACCTAGTTTGAGTTCGTGTTCGGATTCGACGGCCTTGAAATTCGGCATAAAATTTGGCATTAAGTTCGAATGACTAAATATATGGAAATTAAAATATATATAATAATTTTCAATAAAATTCATTATGCTCATTAAACTGTGAACATTAAACACATCAACAATGAACATGATAGTCATAGAATCATAGAAATAATTAACACAACAACTTTAAATGAAGTTTGAACTTTGAACATGATAGTCATTGAATCATATAAATAAAAATATGGCATCAGAAATGATTAAACATATATTTTGAAAACATTAGAGTGTACATCTTCATTGAAATTTAAAAACATGTTCATAAAGTGATAAAACATAATATAAAATGTCATCAATATTTATCCTAGCAACTATTTAGCAAAATAGCATCCCAAAAAGAAACTAGACCAAGAACACAAGTTTTATTCTTGTTGTTCTCGTGGCCTACTTATTACATCAAAAAGCTCTATATCATCAAGAGCACTCGGGGGAGTGAAACCACTAGAATCACGATCACCATTGGATTCATGACTCATTAGAGGAAATTTGGGGTCTAAAATGGGCCTTATAAGAAAACGTGCCAAAATAAGTTTTTGTGAGTTGGAATTCAAGAACCAATAGAATTTCAATAAAATAAGTCAACCATAATGGTTGAATTGGCATATTTGTCATTAAAAAAAACTACTTTTTTTGTTCGTATTTTCGACATATCTCATTGTGTTTTTACTCAAATTTCGATTGGGAGAGCTCGTTGGATGCGGAATTTGATTCCGCATCCAACGAATACCCACACTGCATACTTTTGACGGACCTCGCTACCCCAAAAACAAGAAATACCTGAAAAAACGTGATGATGATGTATACCCACACTGCATACTTTTGACGGACCTCGCTACCCCAAAAACAAGAAATACCTGAAAAAACGTGATGATGATGTCATCATCACATTTTTTCAGGTATT
>LPNX011048422.1:511711-576387 GCA_001517045.1 Pseudotsuga menziesii
TTGTCGAAATCATCTTGATCTTGATCTACATTTGAAACAGTCTCCATCCATGGAGTAGAAGAATTTGTCTCATCTTTAGCCACATTACTTAAAGCCAATTGCAAGTTAAACAAGATCTCCTAATTTTCCGGATAACAACCTTTTTCTTCTATTGGAATGAATATGACTAAAAGCACTCCAATTCCTTTCACAAGCCGATGCACTTAATGTCTGGCTCAAGATACGAATTGCAAATTTTTGCACTTCTTGGGCTCCTGATGCATAAAACTCCCACCACACTGCTGGAGCTGCCAAAACCTTATCTCTCTTTGTTGTTGTGGTTCCAAATAGGCCTTCTTGTAACCTATATGCTCTAATCTGAGATCTAATCAAAGTCGGAATAGACTCATCTGGATGCATCCTGTCAATAGCCTCATAAAGTCCACTCATGACCTCCTCATCTTGATGTCTTTGTATCCCAAACAATGTAGGGTCCAAATAACATGCTGCCGCATGTAATGGGCTATGCATCATCTTCCATCTCTGATCCACCACCTCCCATATGTCTTTATAATCAGCTTCCACATTGTCAAAAACACTTGCAATCTTTTCCTTGCAACGATCCATGGCCTCATAAATAAAACCCATAGAGGGCTTATCGCCATCAACCATGCAGAGCACCTCAACAATTGGATCACACATTTTTAGAACTTTTTGAGCATTTTCCCAAAAGTTATTGTTGTTTAGCAATACCTTTCAACATGCTATCCCTTTGACTCTTTTGAAAGGTGAGATCTCTCCCACTCAGCAGTGCAAAATACACTTCTTATGCTTGTTTTTTCCTCAACAACTCTTTTCAGAGTGATGTAAAAAGTGGCAAACCTTGTATCACAAGGCCTCAACAACTCTCTAGATGCATTTTTCCTATACAAGCTCAAAGTAAGAAATGGTTAATGATGAAGTTTGCAATAGTTTTTGCTCTTCGGATTGTCTCATTTACCCATGGAAATTTGGCTAAATCATGCAGCAATAAATCCAAGCAATGAGCTGCACATGGTGTCCAATAAATAGTTATGTACTTCTCCATAATCAGCTTTCCTGCACCAACACAATTTGAGGCATTGTCGGTGACAACTTGGACCACATTTTTCTCCCCGACTTCTTGGATCGCTTCATCCAAAATGCTGAAAATGTATTCTGATGTTTTCACCTCATTCATTGCATCAACACCCTTCAAAAAATATACTCCTTGAGGACAATAAACAAGAACATTTATCAATGGCCGATGGCATGAATCGGACCAACCATCACTCAAAATCGTGCAACCTGTAATCTCCCAAGATTTTTTAATGTCAGCCAACCTGTTTGACACTCTTTCCTTTGTTTTTTTTAAGAGAGTGATCTTTAAGGCTTTGGATCCAGGAGGAACATACCCCTTGCCAAAATCAGCAACCTTTTTAATTGCATTTTTAAAGTATGGACTTCTTGCCACATTAAAAGGAATGAAACATGCATAAAACATTTCAGCAAAAAATCATCAACTTTTAGTTTGTCTACAGGTTTCCAAAATTTATTTAATGTAGTTGTTCCACTTCCACCTAATGCTGTTGGGGTGGAACTTGAGCCACCAAATTTTGAGGTGTGAGAAGCAATTTCGGGTGAAGAAGACACATCAATCTCCCTTAGAATTCTTTGCCTTCTTACTTCCTTTTTTCTCTTTTATGCTTTTGATCTGTCATAATCTTGTTGTACTGCCACTTTCTATTCATCCAATATTGCTTTACATCCTTCCACTCCACCTCCACTACCATTACCAACGCCAAGAAGGTGAACCACTACCCGAGTTAAGGAACCACAAAACTTGTGCCCACATAGCAGACATGTAACATATAATTCTTCCTTCTTGACATATTTCCACGCCTCTGTAGAAGATTTATGGGGTGCCATTTGATCAAAGTTTCTGCATAACCAGTGGCCAAATATGTTTTTAATGGATTGTTTAATTTCATACAATTTACTCATAAGTTATAAATTAAAAGGATAAAATTTTAATTTTATAAGGTAAATGATAAATCTGATAATTGATAATTTTATAAGCTAAATGATCCTTTGTGCAGTGTCTAACAACCTATAAACAGTGGACACTGCACGCAGCACAAAGGATCTTACTCTCGACTCTCAAATTTAAATTTTAAATCTATAAATTGTAAATCTATAAAACGATAAATGAATATGGAAATTGGAACCTGGAACTTGGAAGTCCACAGTCAGCCTCCACATCCACGACTCCCACAGTCAACCTTCAACTTCAAAGTTCAAGGAGATACTGCCAGTGCCAACTAGTGTGACTCGCTGCAGCCTGCAGGCCCATGAGTATTTCAGTTTCTTTTTAATAGAAAAGAAAAAACAGTAAATGCTAAAAACATAAAAACTAATCCTATACGGTATACCTATATGATATCAATATGGACAAAAAACCGTCTTCAGATTCCAGAAATTGCCAGTTAGGCGGGCAGCCTGCGACCCTGCTCGAGCCTCGTACTATCGCGATTCGTCGGTCGGCTGTACTATTGAATCAACCAATGAACTGTGAGCAATGAGCATTAGCAACGGGAGAGGATCACGATTCGGCCTCCTCTGTACTGACTCCTGAGCAGTGAACAGTTCAAACACGTCGGCCTCCTCTGTACTAAGAAGCGAACAATGAACACTGCAAACCCCTCGGCCTCCATGAAAAGTGAACACTGCAAACACCGTCGACCTCCACCAATAGCCAAGCAATGTCAACTCGACCGCGCTGGAGCTCCGAGCAATGTAAACCATCGACCTCCACGAACTGATAAACTCGCCAACCACGACCGCACAGGAGAAAAAAATGCCAATAGCATCGAGGAGGTGCTCTTTTAGGGTTTTCGTTACCAAACCCCAAACCGATTTAAAAAACGATTTCGAATTTAGGACGAATTTTGGCCGAATTTAATCGCTGACAAATTCGTCCACCGTTTAAATTCAAAATGGCATTTCTAATCGCCGAACATCATCGAACAAATTAGGCATGGGTAAAAATTCGGCGATTTTCGAACTTGAAGTCGAAAAATCGCCAAACATGGCAACTAAGGACTCAAGTGGGGCATCCTTTGACTCAAATTTTAATTTTTATTATTTTTATTTTTTATCTTTTATTTATTCTTTTATTTTTATCTTTTTATTCTTTATTTTTTATTTTTTATTTTATCTTTTATTTTTACAAGAGGGGCGCCCCACTTAGGAGATCTTCAAAAATTTAATTTGACCATGGGGTGGTTTATTTAAATGAAATTTTGACTATGCTTAGCCACCCCCCAAACTTAATTACCATAGCCTTATTTGATTTTTTTCTTCAAAATCAAATAATTTAATTTTTCACCCTAAGAAATTAAATTAATTTCCTACGAAAAAATACCTTGTCTTAACCAAAATTGGTCTAACTTCCTAACCCCTTGTCAGAATGACATAGGACTTGAACTAATGGCTTAGGGGGTGTCATAGCATTTTCATTTGCATTCATAGTCCCTATTACAAAATGCCGAGGTTCAAGAGATTACATTATTACATCAAAACTTTAATTAATTAACCACCAAATAGTAAAGTTAATTAATTAGGAAAAAATTAAAAAAAATTAAAATTAAAATCCTAACGAAATTCCGCAAAACTACAAGATATGGCTAGCATGGTCATGGACAACAACTTGAAACCTTAGCCACCTCATGGGCTTGATTATCAAAACGTCAATTCACCACTTTGGACGATTGGTGAGTGAAAAACCCAACCAATTAAAATTGTTAATTAACAAAATTAACTGGAAGGGGAAAAAAACACTCGGTGAAGAGAACTTCCCTGATAATAAAGTCCATGGTGACATCCCTAGAGGAATGACCCATGCTGACATATAAAGTTACATTAATTATCCCACGTAGGAGAGCAAACATTTCATGTACAAAAAGGGTAGAATTGCCCTACTGAGTGAAAAATCTCTACGATTTTTCCATGTTGCAAATTGTACAATATGTACATCTGCAATGTACATGACGTTGCCATCTAGTCGATATAGGTGGGAAACAGGTTGATCATTTAATGATAATGTTATAAGTTATAACTACTAGATGATTGATGTTATATGGTTTGATTCATGTATTCTATAGCTAAATCAACATCCTACATGTTTTTTAGATATAAATCCATCAAAATATATTAAAATATATACTATATAAAAAAACACTCCCAAAATGGGAGCTTTTGAAAATTTTGTTTTTCGCTTTACTAGGTTCTAGTTTGCGGCAGTTAATGAAACTTAAAACCCACTTTGGAATAATTCTAAAACCCCTAAGTCCAAAGTTTCACGATCATCAGAATCCATTTGCCCATCCAACACACTGGTCTATCTTTTAAGGGGTGATGCCCTCCT
This sequence comes from Pseudotsuga menziesii, assembly GCA_001517045.1. Lineage (NCBI taxonomy): Eukaryota > Viridiplantae > Streptophyta > Pinopsida > Pinales > Pinaceae > Pseudotsuga > Pseudotsuga menziesii. The sequence goes on from LPNX011048422.1 coordinate 516,135, forward strand.
TAAGAGGAGTGGTGATCTTCAATTCCGCAAACTGGGTATTGCTAGTTTCACCCCCAATTGCCTAATCTTACACCCAGCAATCAATCCGAGTGTCCAATTTTACTTTATTTCACCATTTACCCCTAGATCCAATTTCCATGCTTAAAACCCTAAGGTAAATTGGGGCTTTTCATATAGACACTCATAATCTCTTAGTAACTATGCAAAACTCAAATTAACTACCCTACTAAGAGGTCTAATCAAGATTCCCTTTGTTATCCATTTGCTTTTCTTATTTTTAGGGCTATCTTGGTTATAGGGATGCCGCCTAGGCTTAGTATCTTCACCAAGTCTAAAGTACCGGTATCCTTGAAAAAGCGTGACATCTGAGTTCTTTCAAAAGTCTTGGATATCGTAGGTCACGACTTTAGTTTCCTTCCCCCTCTATTGTTTTGGATAGGATCACTCTATGGGCCAACTACAAGATTCGTGATAACAGGGGCCTTCATTCCCTTGTGGAATATACAAGTCTAGTCTAATGTTGAATTGACATACTAAGAAGTGTTCAGGATTTCTTAGTGGGTCTATTCAACATTAGAACTCTATGCATGAATAGATGTGCATGTGAGGAGAGGAATAACAGCATCATTCATGGACAACTTTTCCTAAGAGAGAAGAAATTCCAACAATAAAGTGGTCAGCATGTTAATCAACATCGAAGTGGTCAAAATAGCAAGTCGGCCCCAACAAGTATACAAATCGGCCCCACAAGTGAAATTCAAGTGATCTAATGTGTATAAATAAAGTGCTCATCAATTCATTTCAAACACACAACTCATCCAAGACATCTCTTCTTCTCTAGTGCACATATCTAGTAGGGCAAGTGAAGATTCAAGGAAGCAACTTTTGAAGTGTTTTTATCTCTCTTGGGTTCGCTATCTTCCCTCCATCAAGTTCACACTCTCTCTGTAACTGGTGATGTTGACATACCCTTGTGATTAGGGCTCTTCATGTTGTTGTTGTACTCTTATTATTGGAAAATATCTTCTTAAGAAAATATGTTGGGTTTTCTTTCAAGATTGGGCTTCCCAAGGTAAAAAATCTGTGTCTATTGTGTATGGTTGTCCTTCTATGATCTTGTGTGTTTGCTGCAAATTTAAAGTTGAAATTTTCAGTGTATAATTATTCAATGATAACAGTGGGATGAAATAATTATTTCAAAGTCATTAGGAGTAATTATCAAGATTTGAAAATTGTGCTGCTATAAGTAAAATTCAACAAGACAATCTCTGATGATGCTCAAAAAAAGGTTAACACCCTTGCAAAGAACACATTATCAAGAAAACTAAAGAAATATTGGAAATTAGGCCGTCCAAAAAAAGACATATATCAAGAATAGACTTTGCTTCAAATGGTGTGTTTATTGAGAGCCATCTCCTTTTTCCTCCCGTATACATTTATTTGTTACAAGCATAGTTTTTAATGTTGTTGGTTCAGTGCATGTGCTTGTTATTTAACTTCTAACAAGTAGTGTTGCAATTATCTCTGATTTTTTCAGTTTTCTCTACATTTTTCAGATTGCCCACATTACCAAGTTTTTCCGAGTTTTATAAGTCCAAGTTTATGATTGCAAATATTTTATGATATGTTCCCAGATATTTCTGTTAAATTTCTTTCGGGACTATTTTCAATATATTCATCGAAATGATGTTTACAACCTTGCTTACAACCATTATCTTTGTTACCATTGATCCAGTCCATTTCTTATCCTCACTTCAATGGGATGAGATGCCGGGCTGATATTCATATGCATCCTGGTTCCCTAGGTTCTTGACAATATAGTAACATGCACTAGTTTTTGATGAATATGGTTGTCTATGATTGTCATTGATGACAACAATGACAAAAGTTAAGCATGATGACAATGGCAAGTTGAAGACAAGAAGGAAAGAAGACATGGCATTGGATGACAAAGGTCAAGAGGTGGACAAGGTAATGGACAAAGAACATTGGATGTGGGCATTGGAGCCATTGGAACACCTAATGAGCCAAATGACCCACACTGTGGTCATTTTAAGATGACATGAACAAAGGAAAACAAGGATGACATGGAAGATGAAGTGGACTAGGAGAAGCAAACAAGGATGGATTGATGACATGGATGGACATGGCACAAGACTTGACAAACATAAAAGACAAGATTATGTGGCAGCCCACTTAACAGCCTTTTCAAAAGAATGGAAAAATTATTGTAACAAGTCAGCTAGCTAAAGGAAAAAGAAATTAATTTAAATTTAAATTCTTAATGAAATTTCGGCTCAGATTAAAAAAAAAATTCTGCGTTGAAACCAGTGTAAATACCCCATCAAAATTCATTTTGAAAAGTGAAAATTTTGTGGGAGCTCTGAGGAAATTTGACTGTTTACTATGGAAATTTCAGACAGTCCACTGAGGCAATTTCGTGGAGCAGCAGCAAGCGAAGTTGAGGAATTTATCTCTGAATTTTCTGATTTTTGGAATGTCTGATTTTGGAACCTTGCAGCTGTCAAAGTGTTGCTAAAGCAGCAGTGGACTGAGCACGAGTTTTGCAGCAGTAGAAGGTTGAACAGTCCCAAATATCTTCCACTTTACATAGTCTGATTTTTATGACAGACCTGAGGTTTACTAGCATCTGAATTGTTGCAGCAGCTAAGGAGATTCTATTTTATCTTTTTTTGGGTCTTGATCCATGAAGAAAAGGTCTGTAGAATTCAAGTGGCAGTTGTTAGTTTTATATCTATAGGGAAGTGTTCCCCTAAGTGACTTTAGCCTTAGTTACTTAGTGAAGGGAAATAAAGTGAACCTTACATTAAATGACTTAAGTGACATTTAATTTGACTTTAGAGCATTAAAGACAATTTTTGATAAATTTAAGTGGGTGAGTGAAATTAATATTTTAGAAATAAAATATGAGCAATTAATTTCAACCATCGATCTAATCCATTCTCAGTCATTGGATTAGATGCCTCTTCACCTACCTAGGGTTATGGACAAAAAGCAAGGTAAAGGCAAATGAATTTTTTTTCTTGAGAGAAGAACGAAGAAAAGAGAGTTGAAAGAGAGAGTGGGCATGAATTTCGAGGAAGCTTGCTAAAGAGATTTTGGTGGGCACGAATTTCGAGACAGCCCTCATTTATTGCTGCACAGAAACCAAGGTGTACGGACAGCATTTATTGCTGGCACAAATTTCGAGAAAGGGTGCGGCTGCATTTATTGCTACGTAGATTTCGAGATAGTACGGAATCTGTACTGTACAGTTTTGGGCACAGCTTCTAGGTACAACTTTGGCATAGAAAACGAGGTAAACTTCAGGCACGATTTCCAAGGTAGCACGTGATTGTTTGAGGCACAGAATTCGAGGACAGTACTGCTGCATTTATTGCAGACCATACCAACACGAGTTTCGAGACATTCTGGCACTGTTTTCGAGGTCAAATTGAAAGCTGTTATTTCAGCACATTTTTCGAGAGGATTAAATGCACAAAAATCGAGACAGCCTTGCACGAAAACCGAGACAGCTTGCTGGTCAAATTTCTGGGTTGAGATAAGTTGGATTTTTTTACAGTAAATGAATCTCTGATTTTTATCTTGAAGAAATAATACACTCTCTCTCTCTCTCTGACTAGTTTTCCCTTTGTGGGTTTTTCCAGGGCCATTGGTCGAAAATTATTGTGTTCTGTGTTGAATGGCGTGCTGATATTTATTTTCTGTCAGTGAAAAAGGGTAGTTACAGCAGTGTTTTAAGTCTGAAAAATTAATGTTTATTTCTAGCACTTTATTTTTCTGAGAATGAAATAAACAGTGGCAATTTTTACTTATAAACTGGTGGTTGAAAACTAGTGAAAAATCTACATGGTATCAGAACTGAGTTGGGCAGAAAACTAAATATTTGCGCAGAGAGTCATTTCCAGAATTCAGAAAAACTTTTGTGACAATAGTACATTTTGTTGAAACTTGTTCTTTGTGAAAAATGACTTCCGTTGGGTTGAGAACTGAGGATAGGTTGGATGGGGCAGCGAACTTTGTCTCATTGAAAGCCCGTATTGTTATTCCCAGTGCTATTGCTAATCCAGCAGCAACAACTGCATTTGAGAAGAAGGATATTAAAGCCATGAGGATTATCTTAGATGTTGTTAAAGAACATGTTATTCCGCACATTTCAACGAAGGATCATGCACATGAGATGTGGACTGCTTTGACCGGGTTATTTCAGAGTTCTAATGAGAATAGGAAGATGGTTCTTAGGGAGAAGATGAAAAATATCAAGATGGTCAAAGGTGAAGTGTGCATAACTTATCTTACTAGGATCTCTCAGGTGAGAGATGAGCTTGCAGCTGTGGGGGTGGTGGTTATTGGTCATGAGCTAGTACGTACAGCCTTGAATGGGGTGACTGCACCTTGGGCTACGTTTGTACAGGGTTTGGTGGCTAGAGAGAACTTACCATCTTGGGACAGGGTCTATGATGATTTTGTTCCGGAGGAGACTCAAAGGATTTTCTTGTAGTGCAGTAGTTCTACTAGTAGACAGGATGAGGAGAATGTGGCATTGACAGCGAAGGGAAAGAAGAAGAGCAAGAAGGGTGCCAAGAAGGGTGGGGCCAAGCAGTAGCAAGATGGGCAGAAGAAGGATCTGAGCACTGTAAAGTGCATTGCATGTCACAAGATGGGACACTATGCTGCAATGTGTCCTAACAAGAAGAAGAAGAAGCAGCAGACAGCAGCTTCCGCGGAAGTCGACGACTTTGCTGCGAGATTTCAGAGTGAGTTTTCACTTTGCACTGGGCATGTTGAGATTGAGAGAGAATCCATTCTCACCAGTGCAGATGTTGACAGACAGAGGGAGTTTTCCCTGGTGACAGACCATTCTTACAGTGCATTTACTTCTGGCACTTGGTATATAGACAGCGGAGCCTCGAGTCACATGATAGGTGCTCGTGAGATGTTCTCTAAGCTTTCACAGACAGAGACAAATGTGGAGCTTGTGTTGGGAGATGACTCAGCAGTCAGAGTTGTTGGTCGTGGAACCATTGCATTTCAGAGGGATTCCATGAGTCCCATGGTGTTGCGAGATGTATTATATGTACTTGGGCTGAAGAAGAACCTAGTGTCAGTTTCCATGATCAAGGACCATGGTCTTGATGTGTCTTTCCAAGATGGACACGTGCACATGTTTCCCAAGACTACAGGACCATCTGCTTCAGTGACCATTGGAGTGAGATGTGGGAAACTGTATAGGCTCTTGTTTCAGCCGCAGCTTTCCTTGGCACATAGCAGCAGCAGTGAGCTTTGTGAACTTTGGCATAGGAGGATGGCTCACTTGCATTATCCAGCTTTGGGGTTGTTGAGACACATGGTTACAAGATTATCGGAGTTCAACACAGGGAAGAGTGATGTGTGCAGGGGGTGTGCTTTGGGAAAGTACACCAAGATTGTTTTTCCAAGTAGTGATAGGAGGTCAACAGGGGTCCTTGACTTGATACATTCAGACTTATGCGGACCGATGTCTTTTGTGTCCTTGAGAGGATATGAGTATTATGTGACGTCCATTGATGACCATTCCAGGAAGACCTGGATCTACTTTCTGAAGGGCAAGAAGTCCGAGGAAGTCTTGCAAAGGTTCCAAGAGTTCAAAGCTCTCGTGGAGAACCAAACAGGGAGGAAGATCCGAGTTTTTAGATCGGATAATGGGGGTGAGTATACGTCCAAGGAGTTTGATGGATTTTGCAGACAGGAGGGTATCAGGAAAGTTGACAGTTCCGTATACTCCAGAGCAAAATGGAGTAGCAGAGAGGAAGAACAGGTCCATTGTTGGAGCATCCCAAGCTATGCTACATGACCAGTCACTTCCTTTCTTTCTCTGAGCTAAGGCTTGCAGCACCACTGTATATCTTCAAAACAAAAGTCCCCATCGTGCAATGGGGAATATGACACTTGAAGAGTGCTTTTCAGACAAGAAGCCTAAAGTTGGCCATTTTCGGATATTTGGTAGTCTGACTTACGCTCATGTCCCTTCAGAGAAGAGGACAAAGTTGGATCCCAATGTAGAGAAAGGCATCTTTGTGGGCTATGATGAGACTTTGAAGGCCTTCCGTATTTACCTTCCCTCTTAGAGGAAAGTTGTAGTGAGAAGGGATGTGATGTTCGAGGAGGAGCAGGCCTTTCAAAAGTCAAGAGAGTCAGAGCAGGGAGAGCAACAGGTCCCTGCACCTGAGGTTATTTCACAGGTTCCATCAGCGCAACAGTCAGGATCACAGGTTTCCGGGGTTACAGGACCGCACAGTGTTGGCATAGGTTCACTAGGTTCAGAGGTTCGGCCAGCAGGGTCCTCGGGGACAGGTGATGGATCTACTATTACAGGTACACCTTACAGAGGATCAGGATCAGGATTACAGGATACACCTAGTGTTGGTACACCAGCTTCAGGTTTACAGGTGACTGGGGCTACTACCTCTGGTAGTTCTTCTGATGAGGACAGACCAATGTCGGAGCAATCTTCAAGGAAGAAGAAGCCTAAGTGGCTTCGGGAGACCTTGAAGGAAGCTCAAGATTTTGGGACACCCAGGGAGGAGGTGAGAGCCATCAAGATGCCTGACAGAATGGGCATGTTGTTGGTGGCTAGTACACGAGATTCTAAGCCTTCTACTTTTGAGGAGGCCTCCCAGCATTTAGTTTGGAGAGATGCCATGATGAATGAGTACCATTTCGTCATGAAGAATGATGTAGGGGAAATTGTTTCGAGGCCTGAGGGGAAGTCAATGGTGACTTCTCGGTAGCTTTATAAGATAAAGCATGCGGCAGATGGGAGTGTGGAGAAGTACAAAGCCAGGTTTGTAGCGCGGGGGTTTTCACAGGTTGAGGGCATTGATTATGATGAGACTTTTGCGCCGGTTGCTCGGTATACTTCTATCAGGGGCTTGATCTCCATTGCAGCAGAAATGGGTTGGAAGATCCATCAGATGAATGTGAAGACCGCATTTCTCAATGGGATCATACAGGAGGAGATTTACTTTGAGCAACCTCAGGACTTTGAGATACATGAGGGAGAGAGACACATGTATGTAGGTTGAAGAAGGCCATGTATGGGCTGAAACAAGCTCCTAGAGCTTGGTACTCCAGGATTGATTCTTACTTGCTGAGCATGGGGTTTCAGAAGAGTGAAGCAGATCCAAATCTCTACTTCATTATGGTTGGAGATGATCCGCTTGTTCTTCTGCAATATGTTGATGACCTGTTTATCATAGGGAGAGAGAGACCCATTGTAGCTTGCAAGAAGGATCTTGCGACAGAGTATGAGATGAGATTTTGGTGGGCACAATTTTCGAGACAGCCCTCATTTATTGCTGCACAGAAACTGTGGTGTACAGACAGCATTTATTGCTGGCACGAATTTCGAGAAAGGGTACGGATGCATTTATTGCTGCACAAATTTTGAGGTAGTACGAAATCCGTACTATACTGTTTTGGGCACAGTTTTCTAAGTATAGCTTTGGCACAAAAAACGAGGTAAACTTCAGGCACGATTTCCAAGGCAGCACGTGACTGTTTGAGGCACAGAATTCGAGGACCGTACTGCTGCATTTATTGCAGACCGTACGGCATGAGTTTCGAGACATTCTGGCACTGTTTCGAGGTCAAATTGAAGGCTGTTATTTCTACACATTTTTCGAGAGGATTAAATGCACAGAAATCAAGACAGCCTTGCAAGGAAACCGAGACAGTTTGCTAGTTAACTTTCTAGGTTGAGATAAGTTAGATTTTTTTACTATAAATGAATGTCTAATTTTTATCTTGAAGAAATAATACACTCTCTCTAACTGGTTTTCCCCTTGTGGGTTTTTCCAGGGCCGTTAGCCGAAAATTATTGTGTTCTCTGTTGAATGGCGTGCTAATATTTATTTTCTATCAGTGAAAAAAAGTAGTTACAGTAGTGTTTTAAGTCTGAAAAATTATTGTTTATTTCCAGCACTTTATTTTTCTGAAAATGCAATAAACAGTGACAATTTTTACTTATAAACCGGTGGCTGAAAACTATTGAAAAATCTACAGCAACAGCTAAATCCAAAGGTTTTTATGGAGTCCTGAACTTGCATGCAAATAAAGTCCCAAACTTCTTCAATACATTGACTCCTACCTTGTTAATGAATGGATGTGACAGATCTAGCAGTCGTTGCTTAGATGGTGACAAGGTCTCTCTTATAAACATACACAGACATGAACTTGATGTTATTTACAGTTGATCACAATCCAAATTTATGATGCTTTTCTCCATAGAAGTTGATGGATAAACTATGCTACAAAAACAGTCCAAGTTTTTGGACACTGGTTGAAGGTCTTCCACAGTATCGACACGAAGTCCAAGTCTGCATGCTTATCCGAGTTTGAAGTTTGCAAGCTTATTCGAGTTGTGACTTATCTTTGGGTTCTTGCAAGTATATATATACATATATATATATATATACACATATATACATATATATATATATATATATATATATATATATACAGTCTGAGGGTGACACAGTTTGAAGCATTCCACACTCAATTCAAGATAATACACAGTCTGAGTGTGTGACATTAAACATACACAGTTAGAGTTGATGCAAGGTTGCTGCACTGTGGTAGCTTGATACACAGTCCACAATCCAAGGTTATCCACGGTGCAAGGTTGTTGCATCACAAAAGATGACAGCCCTAACTTGTTGAGTATAATGACAGTCTAAGTTTGGTGACAAAGCTTAATCAGCCCAAGACCAAGCAAGGAGATGAAATCCCTAGACTTTGTTGTAAAGTGATGACAGTTCAAGGCTTGTAGAAGGCTGAGTTGTGGAACAACCCAAGACATGACAGTCCCAGTGCATATGAAGAGTGACTTGAAGAGTATATGAGCAGACCTCTTGATGACAAGTGGCATGACAGTAGTGAACATGTTGATTGACAAGTTGAGGAGCAAAGGTTGATGAGAAGACCTATGATGAGCAGCAGTGAGAGCACTTGAAAGTGATATGTGTGTGTAATGAGTATGATGAGACAATGAGCTATAATTGTAAAAGCAAGTTTGTCTTACTTTTGAGGTTAGGATACCTCAAACCCTTCTTAGCAGGGTCTAAGAAAACCAGGCAGGGTCCTGGATGAAGAGTAGGTGCTCCTAATATCAATAGGTGCTGATGTTACGTCACGGTTGTAGCCGGTCCAAAACAAATACAAAAGATTACAAATATTATATCTTGTGTCTCTTATGCAATGTGTTGATTATTATGTGTTTAATTTCATGAATGATTAATATAGGTTATTGATGAATATGATAATGTAGTAAATGTCTGAATGGAGATCTGATATTTTGATTGAAGTTAAATTTTGGATTAAGTATAAACTTACCGATTCACCCCCTCCTCTTGGTTAGCCATTGTGTCTAACAATTGGTATCAGATTCGGGCCTTCAACATAAGCCTAACAAGCTTGAAGGGATTTGGGGGCACAATATGGAAGGATCAACAAAGCTCGTTGACCATGAAGTTCCAATCTTTAAAAAATCAAATTATTTTGGATGGAGAAGTAAAACGAAAAGTTACTTGAAGCAATTCGGTGTTTGGGAAATAGTGGTTAATCCACCTAACCAGCCCAACAAGAAGACAAAGGTAGCAGTTGAGAAAGACAATAAAGTTGCATTGAAGTTATTGATGGACAGACTCTCAAGCCCTATCAAAGAAAGCATTGGAAAGTACACTTCAGCCAAGGATCTCTGGTTCAAGCTGGAAGAAGAACACCAAAGGAGGAGTCAAGGCAAAGAAAAGGAAGCAGAAGTCAAGGACGAAAAGCAAGAAGAAAAGCAGGTGCAAGCTTCAGATACAAGTGAAGGTAAGTACTCTTCAATGGATGATAACTCTCAATGTAATGATGATGAAATTGTTCTTACAAAAGATGAAGAAGAAGTTTTGTTGAAAGCAAATAATGCATTTACAAGCACTTTGACAGATATTGATCTTAGATCCAATCCAAGATTCAAGAATAAAATGTTGAGGTCATTTGAAAAATACAAAGAGGAGACAAAAGCTTTGCTAGTGAAGTTAAAACACAAGAACAAAGACTTGCAAGTTAAGCTGCAAGATCAAAATGATGAAATCAAGGAATTAAAGATTGGATTAGCAAACAAGCAAGAAGAGATTGGTGTAGATCCTAAATATCTTGAAGAAGCAAGATGGGTTAATATTGATCTAAAGGTCCAGTTGGAGGAAGCTAAGAGAACAGAAAATGTTATGAAGTTTCAGCTGGAAGAAAAAGAAAATGAAAATCAGAGACTTGAAATGGAAATTGTTGGTCTTAGAAAGAAAATTGATAAGTCAAAAGATCATGTGAAATTGAAAGAAGTCTTGTCGTCCCCCAAAACTCCTGAAGCTGAATCCAACATGGTTGTTCATGCACCTACACATGCCAACAAAGAAGTTGAAAATTCAAAAGTACCTCACAAATCTACTCCCACTCATCAAAGTCATTCATTTTAAAGAAGAAGGACAACTCCAAGATGGAGCCAAGCATCGAGGTATGTAAATAGATTTAATGGCTATTGTTTTTCTTGCTCTAATTTTGGTCATAAGGCTATGGAATGTAGATCCAATGGAAGAAGATGTGTTGGAAGCCCTAATGACAATGTTAGGTGTTGGACATGTAATCATCTTGGCCATATTGCTGCCAACTGTCACACAATGAGGTGCTACTCATGTAGTGGTTTTGGTCACAAGGCTAAAGAATGCCCAAGTCAAAGGAGTCAACCTAGGGTGAGCCCATCATATACATCAGCAAGGAGAACTAATGAATCATGGAACAAGTATAATGAAGGAAAAATTGAAGATCAGAAGACAAACAATCTAAGGCAAGGACACTCTAAGGTATGGGTAAGAAAAAATATTTTGTTGGATCTAAATGAAGTTGAAGATCAATGCACAAAAGGTGAAAGTGGCTACTGTAACACCCCAGTTTTGACCCCGTGGAATTGAATTGCATATGATGTAAATATTGGATTTAATCGTGGTGTGGAGCTAAAGGAAAATGCCCCACCATGGATTTAGTATCTTATGTATCGGCGATTAAAATCGATGCCGATGGTTTCTGTGCTAGCCAAGCACGATATGCTTGAGACATCATGTAAAATGCAAATTAATAAAAATACCACAACTAGCTATGCGCCACAACGTTAAAGAGATGGGGGCATGATTTCACCAGGAATAGGGAGGGGAAATATTCAAACCTTGGATGTTATGGGGAAAATCCAAATGTCTAAGGGAAAACCCACAAACTGTCATCTACTGTCTTTTATGCCCAGTCATCTAAAGTTGGTAAGGGAGTTATTTCCTTGGGATGGGAGGGTATGGAGGTCAAATTCGAATTGGAGAAGCCATCAGTCTTGGGGAAACGTGTTTTTGACTTGTGGGGCAAGTAAATGCTTGGGAAGGCATGCCCAAGCCATTAGGAACCCATGTCTTTCATTTTTCTTACCCATTTTTCTCACTCACGTGGGCTCTCTTGCGCAGCAGGAATGGGGCTGAGCTCTCCCCTTCACAATTTGGCAGTTTTCCCGTGTTTCTCCATGGTTGGGGAAGTTGTTTCCGAAATGCTAAGTGCATATGCAGGAGAGATTTCCCATTTTAGTGTTTGATGGGGGCCGTTTTTTTCTCCTTCACGATTTGGGTCGTTTTCTTCTTTTTGCCATGCTCAGAATATGTTTTCAGTGTTGCTGGGTAAATGGGAAGGAATGGACCACGATTTTTGGGTTTCAGGTGGCCGTTTTTCCTCTGTGAGCAAGCTGGGAGCTTCCCTCGTTTTTTTTTTGGATTTCCTCACTTTCTCCAAGCTAGGAAATCTGTTTTGTTGTTGCTGTGTGAATGGCCTGAGGAGATTCACGATCTGTGGGTCTGGGGAGGTCGTTTTTGCTCCCGTGGTGCCATAAACGTTTTCTTGGATTTAGATCTACAGTCTAAGGGTTTGTAGAGGTCGTTTTGCCTCAATAGAGCCATTGAACGTTTTGATGGAATCGTATTGTTCACTCAAGGTGTTTTTCCCCAATTGTCTTTTCTGTTTTTGGGTTCCCAAGACATTTGGCCCTTACCCAGCAATGGTATTTTGTTGTTGGGTGCATCCTTGTGATGGCTTGGCAAAGTATGTACAAGGAACCATCTGTTAATTGGATGACTGTGTGTTTGATGTATGGTTTGGCTTGGCTGAGTAAATCCAAGGACCCCTCCATGTTATTGCCTTGTTTCCTTACAGTCGGTGAAACCCAATGGTGTGTTGGCTTGACTGTGAACATATGGTTTTGGCTATGTGTGAGTCTGTTGTTCCCTAGTGCCTTGTGGAATCATGCCCAGCTCGGGAGTGGTAGTGATGCTGAGAGATTGATGAGCACACTAGCCTATCGTTGGGTGGAACGTTGCAGCGACGTAGCTAGTTGCAGGCCAGCTTCTTTTCAAGATAAGTATTCTTTTGTATTTTATTTCCACAACCATATGTGTTTTATGAATAACTATGAACATGGTGAATGCTTGAATGAATGTTTTTGCTTTCGCTGTAGATTGCATCATGCATCTGTGTATGTTTTTAATTCAATGCATCTTTATTATCATGTTCGTGGGGCTAGTTTGCCCGTTTGACAGCAGCAGTAGCCTCTTCGCGTCCTCTCCATCGTCGGTACGAGGGGTGGGGACGTGACAGCTGCCATATGGCAAGCCATACTTAAAGCCTTCCAAAGACTTTAAGTACACCATGAGTCCATGAAGTTGGAGGATGGACAAGGTATATGGTGGTCACTCCAAACAAGTCCTAGGATCTGATTGCAGACATTAACAACTGGTATGAAGACTTATCTCCTAATTCTCAGTGGTCCAAATTCAGGCTTCGAATCATGTATGGGGATGATGTCTTGCACACCATGATGCCTACACCTTTTTGCTGATGATATAGATTTAAGTATGTATATGATGCATGCTTTAGAAATGGTATATATACAGAACTAAATTCAGACCACATGATGATGTACATACACAGTAAGTATACAAGTATCTTGGTATATATAGAAGTGATGATTCCTTTACACACACAGTCAGCAGAAGTTGGTTGATGACATACTTGTGTACTATGATAATGAACTTGGTGGTGATTATGGTATCAAGCTCAGCTTGACAGACCTTTTGATGATGACCAGGGCATAGAGAAGCACGACAAATAATTGAACAAGATGATCTACAGCACGTTTCATAGTAAATCAGCATTTGGTCAGTAAAGTGATTGGGTACTAGTGTGAACTAATGTACAAATGAGCGGCCTAATTTTTACACAGTAAATAGTACATTTTAGTGGCAATGTGCGATTAGTTTTGTGAACGGTGATATTGGGCAAATCAGCAATAAGTGGCATTAGTACATTTGATGAAGGATATGACCAAGTGGCAAACAATAATATTAAATATAATATCAATGATTTGATGATGATCTACATCAGCTTGAGCAGGATTGAGTTTAAGCAGGGTATTTGATGAACAAGCTGACAGGGTCAGAAGCTTGATGACAATTTGATGATGTCTTGGCAAATTAGTGTCAATTTGACTATATACAATCTAATTTGTGACATAACAAGATAGTTTGAATTGTCAGCAGTAATCAGATTGTTTGGATAGAAGTTGATATGTTAATGATTGATTGAGCTGACTTGACATGACAACAGTCAAAGACAAGTACAGTAGATTGATTATTTGTGACTGTAGCAATAATGTCTTTCATGTGGCAGATTTGACAGTGATTTAGTGACTGCTGAAATGAAGACTGATTTTGGTGGCTTCTTCAAACAAGATCACTTGTTTTATCTTCAGTATCCAAATTGATTACGAAGACATGGTCAAATTAAACATTACACGGCTCTAAGTGCTCAGCCTGCTATAACAAAATCGGAGAAGGTCGGATCAATTTTGGTGAGGTTAAAGTGGACAAGCTTGGGCTTGTTACTCTTGGCAAAATGAAGCTTCAATGAATCAATACACTGGAGAGTGTTGAAGAGAATATCTTCCAGCCTGTTTTTTTTTTTTATAAGAAGTTTGACTAAGATGTTGATGCATGCTAATCTTTTATGATTTTACTAGACAGAATCTTGTTGAAGTTTGAAGAGGCATGTTGATAGGGGGAGCCTGACTTAACAAATTGAAATCATGATGATCATGATAGTAGGCAAATTTGACATAAGAAAACTCAGCAGCCTATTTGAAAGGGGGAGCACATATGAAGATGGCAAGTGATGATCAAACATGGAAGATCAAACTCAGCATATGATTTCATGAAGTTTTTAAAGATAAATTCTTTTTTGGGCATTATGAAGCCTTTGATGGCTAATCAGCCCTTTGTCATTAATGTCAAAGGGGGAGAGAAAGTTTGGTTGTCATCAATGACAAAGGGGGAGATTGATGAATATGGTTGTCTATGATTGTCATTGATGACAACATTAATGACGAAAGTTAAGTATGATGACAATGGAAAGTTGAAGACAAGAAGGAAAGAAGACATGGCATTGGATGACAAAGGTCAAGAGGTGGACAAGGTAATGGACAAAGAACCTTGGATGTGGGCATTGGAGCCATTGGAACACCTAATGAGCCAAATGGCCCATACTGTGGTCATTTGAAGATGACATGAACAAAGGAAAACAAGGATGACATGGAAGATGAAGTGGACTAGGAGAAGCAAACAAGGAAGGATTGATGAAATGGATGGACATGGCACAAGACTTGACAAACATAGAAGACAAGTATGATGACAATGGAAAGTTGAAGACAAGAAGGAAAGAAGACATGGCATTGGATGACAAAGGTCAAGAGGTGGACAAGGTAATGGACAAAGAACCTTGGATGTGGGCATTGGAGCCATTGGAACACCTAATGAGCCAAATGGCCCATACTGTGGTCATTTGAAGATGACATGAACAAAGGAAAACAAGGATGACATGGAAGATGAAGTGGACTAGGAGAAGCAAACAAGGAAGGATTGATGAAATGGATGGACATGGCACAAGACTTGACAAACATAGAAGACAAGTATGATGACAATGGAAAGTTGAAGACAAGAAGGAAAGAAGACATGGCATTGGATGACAAAGGTCAAGAGGTGGACAAGGTAATGGACAAAGAACCTTGGATGTGGGCATTGGAGCCATTGGAACACCTAATGAGCCAAATGGCCCATACTGTGGTCATTTGAAGATGACATGAACAAAGGAAAACAAGGATGACATGGAAGATGAAGTGGACTAGGAGAAGCAAACAAGGAAGGATTGATGACATGGATGGACATGGCACAAGACTTGACAAACATAGAAGACAAGATGATGTGGCAGCCCACTTAACAGCCTGTTATCACATATATAGTAGCCAGGCTACCATATTCTATTTTTCAGATACAGTACATTTTTCAACCAGATCTCTTACATATGAGATGCTGAGATGAGCAGTTTTGACAGCTCACTATTGTATTGGTAGACTATTGTACTATTCCATGTCAGGACTGAGCCTCAGGACACTCAGATCTAAGGACCGATGTAGCCATTTAGTCATTATAGAGAAGTTATTGATGCCCAGTTTTATATCAGTGCTTTCTCATTGGACAGATGGTGTTTCAGATGGATTATCTTGCATGATTGTGTCTCAACTTTTTATATTGTGTTGTGGTTATCATTTCTCTTATACTCATCTTTGTGACATGTATTAACATGTGGTGTCATGATCTAGCAGTCATAATAATATGGACTTGGATGTATTTGTATTTATGTATTGATGTCCCTACTCTGACTTTGAAGTTCCTGATCTATACTCATTGGTTTTACCCTCCTTAGGGAGAATAGAGGTAATCATTCCCACCATTGTTTTGGCTTGCTAGTGTTGGCTTCGCCTTTCACTGTCTCCACCCATCCATTACCTTCCAGTTTTGTTTTCAACCCGACTGACTTCTTGATTTATGGCATGGAGGACCTTTTCCCCCGCTAGAACCTTTGTTGGACAAGCCTCCCTGTTTATATTGTGTCTCGACTCTGAGTTGGTGATAGAACTTGCCTTTGGTGAATTGGATTGTATGCCTAAATCATTTTGGTCGGTTGTCCCAATGTTTGGCACTATGCAGAACTTCCCCTGGTCACTTGAGATGTTGTTGGCTAAAACTGAAAGCTCATGTACTACTTGTATTGAAAATGTTATATATGCGCCCATGGAAAATGAAAATGCTAAAACTGTGTTTCTTAACATATGTAAAGAGGGCAAGAGCAATGAACTGCTAAAATACCCCTTGAAGGGTATAAGAAAAAGTCCAAAAAAACAATGGTTAAAAATATGTTATATCCAAATATTGTTGACCTTATAAAATAAATATGTCTCGGATGAAAGCTGCGATTAGCTGTGCTTTTAAGCACTGGTGAAGTCCCAAAGGGTCATATAGGCCAAAAAGGCCATGGAAATAAAATTGATGATCCTAATGAAACTGGATCAAGCTTGATGTAGTCATGATGCCTAAGTTGAATAAGCACTCTCTAAACAACTCAACCATTTGTGAGGCACTACCATTCTTTGTGTTGTTGTTTGTCCGACATTGGTTTTAGTGAGTTTTTCCTTTCCATACCCAAAGTGTCATGATGTTAAGTAGGAAGTCATCATTTGCCTTAGCCTGGTAAATTTCATCCTTCACCCTTCAATAGAAAATTGGCTACAACTATGAAGTGAGTATAGTCCTGAAAGTCTAGTCTGAGTAATAATAAATAAAGCCTTATATATGTATTGGTTGATGTACCGCCAGTCAAATGACTGCTACTTGTTGTGATTGTTGCTTGAATGAGTTATAGAGCATGTCTTAGCCTTTTAACACTTGCAGCAGATGGATGATAGCCTGAGTTATTATTGGTGTCTGATCATTTACAGATGGTTATATTGTTTATTGGATATGGTTGATGATCAGATAGAGACCTGTGAGGGGTATGAGTATACACCTTAGATGGATTTGGACTCTCTGAGTCTAATGAGACAGTTTATTTCCAGTTCCAGGCACTTGCAGATATGATCAAAGCTCATTCTGCCTTTCTGATGCAGTTTTTCTTCATAGGTTGATATGTCTGAGCAGGGAGATGTTTCAGTTGGATCTCTTAGGGCATTGTATGGGCATAGGGGGTGCAGCCACTTGTTTGTACCATAGTACGCCAATCCCAGAGAGCCTGGTGGGCTCAGTTTGAAAACGCAGGCACCCTAGGAGGTTGTTTTGGCAGGTTCACATTTCCCGAGGCAGATTAAAAAATTATTAAATGGCTATTGAAGAAATCGATTTGAGCTACTGAGGCAAGGAAATGACATGGGATGAGTCATGATGATGAGAGTGATGTCCTCCACACCTTCTCTAGCAGTTGCAGCACCTGATTGGGCCCACACCTATTTTTTGGTATTTTATATTAATTTTTGGAGCTTTTGGGAGGCTCACGATTTCCTCAAGGAGGCACAAAGTCAAAGAATTAAAATGTTATATTATTTTATTGTGCCATGGGGCACCCATGGGGAGTTAGTTAACACTCCATGGACCCACCATGTGCTTCATTTATTTCTTGTTGAGTGGGGTACCCTCTTGATGGGTGATTTAGTCCACTTTGGTACTTTATGGTTATATTGATCCATGTATTGTATGTTGAGCTCATCTCAACCATTGATTAGAATATTTTATCTTTTAATCTTAGCCACTCGTTTTGAAAGTGGTTAGGATTCGGTTGTGATTGTGGTTCTCTCATTTTTATTTAAAGGATAGAACTTCTCATTTGTAAGGGGTCTTTGGCTCTTGGATCTGAATAATAGAAAGATTTTTCCGTGGATATTTTTTGGATCTACTTTGCATCTGATGTTCTCAAATGGTGATTGGATAGTCTTCTGCTTCCTAGCATTGTGGAAATTCATGTGAGATCTATATTTTTTCTACTATCATTGTCTTGTCTACAGGAGGGCGTTTTGGATGGAGCGTTTTTGCAGGGGGACCTCAACTTGTTCAGTTATCTTCGTCTTGGATCAGGGGGTTTTCATTAGTGTCATTGTGATCTATGATTACTTCTTTTCACTTTCCTATAGCATTTAGTTTCTTTATCTTGTCTTAGCAAATCTGATATTGTTGACGTTTGCTCATGCAGGGTAGGGGGCGCATTGGTGGCTTGGGGCTTACATCCGTCATAGAAATCACTTGGATCTTCCAAAATTGATCGGGATAGCAAGGATCATCACTGTTAAGACTTCTACAAGCATTTCCAGGTACGATCCAACAGGTAATTCTCTTCTCTTTAACAGATCTGAATCCATTGTACCTGTTTTCCTTCCATTTTTTCTGAAAATCCTTAAAATACTAAAAAACCCTTAAAAAATACTAAATCCGGGAACCGTCCGATCTTTGGCCAAACCACTGCTGGGTTTCATAGATCGAGCCTCCCCTTCACTGAATCTATTGCAACGCTGGTCAAATTCCTGCTGGTTTGACCTAGATCTGAATTTTAGTTTGAAAACTGCATAGCGCCCCCATTGAAAATTTGACCTGCTAGGATTTTGGCTTTTTCTGATTTCTGACTTCATAGACTGATAGATCGGGTCTCACACAGTCCAAATCACCCCCAACGCTAAGCTAGTTCCTGCCAGGTTGCCCTAGATCTGAAAAACTGACTTTCAGCCCACTAGCCCCCTAGCCCCCCTCATCAGATTTTGACTTTTCCAGATCTGATTTTTTCTGAAATTTTCTGACTTGGGTTTGTAGATCGAGGCATCCTGATCTCATTTCCACTCCAACGCTGAGCTGATAGTCTCCTGGTGGCTCTAGATTTGCAGATCTGCCTCTCCAAACCCTAGCACTAGCCCTCCTACTGTTGATTTCCCTGTAACCTGAATCTTCCGGGCCAAATCATTTTTTGGGTCCATAGATCAGGGCATATCCCAAATGGGTTCATTGAAACATTGTGCTGATACTGACTCCATTACCCAAGGTTGAACAGGCACTGATCTCCAAGCATAGCGCTACCCCTTCCTGACCTCTTTCCCCTGAAAGTTGACCATTCCTTGATACCTCAGGTTACTTGATACCTTCATACCTTCCACTGAGTCTATCTCCTTGGTACTAGGCAGTCACATCTCTGTTTTTGCTCACCCTGTCACAGTTACGTATCCCAAGACAGTGTTCATCTTCATCAGTTGCTAGTACCTAAACCCTAGAGCTAGGGTTTTCATTTACCTTACACCTTACATACCTCAAAGCCACATTTGATATGTTCTGGTGTCTAGGTCTGATCTCTCCTGTCGGGAGTAGATCCGGGTCTCCCCTGTTGTTGTCTTGGACTCAGATATCATAAAGCGAAGATTGCCTTGATTGGCGTGACAACCATCCATTTGGGAGTCTAAACAGTCTTGGTTCCACCTCCCTAGTTGCTTGCCCCTCTACCATCCATCCTGGATCCACCTCACACAGGCAACTACAAGGTTGGTGATAACACAGCCTTTTCAAAAGAATGGAAAAATTATTGTGACAAGTCAGCTAGCTAAAGGAAAAAGAAATTAATTTAAATTTAAATTCTTAATGAAATGTTGGCTCAGAATAAATTTTTTTCTACGTTGAAACCAGTGTAAATACCCCATCAAAACTCATTTTGAAAAGTGAAAATTTTGTGGGAGCTCTGAGGAAATTTGACTGTTGACTATGGAAATTTCGGACAGTCCACTGAGGCAATTTCGTGGAGCAACAGCAAGTGAAGTTGAGGAAGTTATCTTTGATTTTACTAATTTTTGGAATGTCTGATTTTGGAACCTTGCAGCTGTCACAGTGTTGCTAAAATGGCAGTGGACTAAGCACGAGATTTGCAGCAGTAGAAGGTTGAACAGTCCAAAATTTCTTCCACTTTACACAGTCTGAGTTTTATGATAAACCTAAGGTTTACTAGCATCTGAATTGTTGCAGTAGCTAAGGAGATTCTATTTTATCTTTCTTTGGGTCTTGATCCATGAAGAAAAGGTCTGTAGAATTCGAGTGGCAGCAGCTAAATCCAAAGTTTTTGCACCGAGAGGCGCTCTACAGCCCAGTATGGGGGAGATCTTGTATTGTTACATAACGTTATGTAACGTTATGTCGGCTATAAATAATAAGTAATAGAAAATTAACAAAATAATAAATGTCGACCACAAAAACAACACAATATGGGGGAGAATGTTGTGATGTTCTTTCCTAACAAAATAAAAAATAATAAAAAATATTATATGTCGGCCATAAATAGTATTAAATATTAATAATAAAAGTATTATATGTCGACCTTAAATAAAAAGATGTGTCTTTTGGTCTGAATCGCACCAAAGCTGATAGTTGAGTGCAATACTTAAGAAGAGGTTTGCACCTCCAAATATTTGATCCCTCTCAGCGCTTGATAGAGCCTAGGATTTGGATCTATGTTGATTTATGGAGTCTTGAACTTGCATGCAAATACAGTCCCAAACTTCTTCAATACCTTGACTGCTACCTTGTTGATGAATGGATGTGACAGATCTAGCAATCCTTGCTTAGATGGTGACAAGGTCTCTCTTGTAAACATACACAAACCTGAACTTGATGTTATTTACAATTGATCATAGCCCAAATTTATGATGCTTTTCTCCACAGAAGTTGATGGATAAACTATGCTACAAAAACAGTCCAAGTTTTTGGACACTGGTTGAAGGTCTTCCACAGTATCGACACGAAGTCCAAGTCCACATGCTTATCTGAGTTTGAAGTTTGCAAGCTTATAGTCCGAGTTGTGACTTATCTCTGGGTTCTTGTAAGTATATATATATATATACAGTCTGAGTATGACACAGTTTGAAGCATTCCACACTCAATTCAAGATAATACACAGTCTGAGTGTGTGACATTAAACATGCACAGTTAGAGTTTATGCAAGGTTGATGCACTGTGGTAGCTTGATACACAGTCCACAGTCTGAGGTTATCCACAGTGCAAGGTTGTTGCATCACAAAAGATGATAGCCCTAACTTGTTGAGTATAATGACAGTCCTAGTTTGGTGACAAAGCTTGATTAGTCCAAGACCAGGCAAGGAAATGTAATCCCTAGACTCTGTTGTAAAGTGATGACAGTTCAAGGCTTGTAGAAGGCTGAGTTGTGGAACAACCCAAGACATGACAGTCCCAGTGCATATGAAGAGTGACTTGAAGAGTATATGAGCAGACCTCTTGATGACAAGTGGCATGACAACAGTGAACATGTTGATTGGCAGGTTGAGGAGCAAAGGTTGATGAGAAGACCTATGATGAGCAGCACTGAGAGCACTTGAAAGTGATATGTGTGTGTGATGAGTATGATGAGACAGTGACCTGTAATTGTAAAAACAAGCTTGTCTTGCTTTTGAGGTTATGATACATCAAACCCTTCTTAGCAAGGTCTAAGAAAACCAGGCAGTGTCCTAGATGAAGGGTAGGTGCTCTTAATATCAGTAGTGTTGATTTTACCTCGCGGTTGTAGCCGGTAAAAAACAAATACAAAAGATTACAAATATTATATCTTGTGTCTCTTGTGCAATGTGTTGATTATTATGTGTTTAATTTCATGAATGATTAATATAGGTTATTGATGAATATGATAATGTAGTAAACGTCTGGAGATATGAGATTTTTGATTGAGATAAGCTTACCAATTCACCCCCCCCCCTCTCGGTAAGCCATTGTGTCTAACAGTTTTTAGGTGGGCGTCGGCATTCGATTTCATGCACTTTGTTATTTCATGAATATTTTTTGCATGTTTTTCGTTCCATTTCAACGATTGAGTTTCAAATAAAAAGATTTAGGCCAACTATGAAATAACTGGACTATTTAGTACCAGATAGTTATGTTCAGCATCTCAGTAACAGAATTTTCCATTCCACTATTATATTCTCGAATATTTTTGGTTTGTTTAGCTACTCCTCGTTGGCAAAAGGCATCAATTCTATAGCTTTAGGTCTAGAATCTATCTACCATAGCTATTTTAAATTGGCCCAGCATTTAAAACATTCAATTGTTTTTGTGTTATTCTACCATTCTTTTGTTTGGCCTTTATGATGTAAGACTCCTACGGCAAGTTTGTCTTCTCAACGGATATTGCATTGTTCGAAATGGAGATGTTCTGATTTAACCCAATCTTGTAAGGTAGTTTGATCCCCTTTCTTTGTCAATCTCAAGAAATGTCACACCAACAAATCTTTTACATTTAGCCTCTTCAGTGTAAGTAATGTCTTAATTTTTTTTTCTTCTCTTTTGCTTTGAGACTGGTTATTTGAGTGATTGTTTAGGACTAAATTTTAATCCCTCTTAGTGATCAGTCTACTCAATTCTCTATATTCTGGTTGGAACTAGAGTAGTATTTTGTTTGTCAATGTTTTAATATTCTCTATATTCTAGCTTCTAGTTGATTTTTCTTTGAACCTAGAGTATTATTTTTGTTTGTGAATGTTTTAATAGGTGTGTGACTGTGGGTAGGTGGGTAACTTTTAACCATGGAAAGGAAACTTTTAACCTACTTTGGTACCTGTTGTCACCTCCATGTTAGTTGGAGCTTCCATGATGCAAATCTTGTGCCAGAGCATTGAGCCAGCCAGTACATGAGCATGAGCAGTGTTATGCAGTATTGATCATCGGTGGTCTGCTATATTTACAGAGCCACTCAGAGCATCCTCCTGGTTCCCTTCTCACAGTTGTTTCCTACATGACTCAGAGATGAGTTGGTTAGGTCACGGTTCACGTGGAGAGAAGCAAAGACTAGTGTTGGTGTGTTTCCCTTTCCCATACTTGTCAGAGATCATCCTTCAGATTCACTCAGCATAGCAGGTATACGGCAGAGCAGGTATATTTTGTTGCATATGGATGCTATGTTTTGTTTCGTTTATTTATATTAGTAGCCTGACTTGGCATGAGGTGACTAGCTTGGTGGTCCTGTGTTTCATCAAGTTGTTGTCATAGGCTTACTGTTGGAGTGGTCATGTTGTCTTGATTGCAAGGCTCTTATGTATACACATTGGTTCCTTTCCCATCTTGGTATAGACTTGGTCGAAGGGATAATGTGAAATTAAAATAAAAAACGACCAATAAAGGCAAATGAACAAATGCCAAATCTAAATGACTGGGCAAGTGAAAGAAATGTAATGATTAATCGTCACAGAGCCCAAAAGGGCACGGATGTGAGATGGAGCAAGGGAGAGCTAATTTTAAGTGTCCCTTAGGACCTCACCACATTACAATCACATGTATACTCAACATAGGGGTTAGAGAAAAGATCCTCACAGAACATGAGGCAAGCTTGGATGTGAGCTACAGATTACTTGTTAGAGTCTAGTGGTGGTTTCCTAAGTATTCTATCCCATTTGTGAGACACCGCCATCCCTTATTGTTTTCCAGCATGCTTATGTCACTATGGTCCTTGTTTCCCCTATTTGTACAAAGTGTACAAGTCATTCCCTTATACCTTAAGGCTTGTTTTGATCACCTCACCCATGGCTAGCAGGATGACCAAGTTTATAAGTGTGTATACATTTGAGGTTGCTTGAAAAGGTAATGAGCTTGCTTTAACTTAGGCCTGATTTCTTCTGTAATTCATGATGGATCACCATAGCATGTTACTTATTGTTTTAATTAGTCTACTAACATAAATAAGGGAGCATCCTTTCATCCTTTGGTGCTTGCAGATATTCAGAGCTTCAATACTGCCTTTATTTGACTAGTTTGACCAAGCCAAATATGGTGTCACGGGGACTTTGGATCCGAATGTGTAATTTTTGGTTCTTATCATCCTTTGGGATCCCATAAATGATTTCATGCTTTAGTTCACCATGATATGTCCTGGTTGGTGAGGTTTTTATTTATTATCATTTATCAAGGCCCTATTTTTATTCTTTGGGCATGGATAAAGCTACACAGTGCATATATGATGGACTTTGGTGGTTCTTATGGTCACCATTAGTGGGCTAGAGGTATTTCATCTCATTGGCACAGTTGGTTCGGGCATCGGGGAAAGGGAAATGGTCATTTTCAGCAGATTACAGCTTCAGCCATATATACCAACAAATAATTAAAAGAATTAAGTGACCATTGACTTAGCAAACATTGTCAAAGTGGCTAATGTTGAGGCATCTTGTGACTTGGGTCGATTTTATGACATTATACTATGTTCTGTGATCATCATTGAGAGTTGGGGTCCACATCTTGTTGTTCCTCCTAAGGAGGGTGCACTTGGCCCATAGGGGCGCATTAGTGGACAGTACATGTTATGTATCACTTACACATTTCATTCATGTTGTAAAGGGGTCGCCTTGGGGATACTTTATCCCCTAGGCAACCCCCTCTCCATACCTTATGATGATTAATTGTACCTTGTACTCTCTGGAGAGGGCGCACCCATGATAGCGACCCCTCTTTGTTGGTCATGATGAATCTATCCGGGAAATTATTCACCATTGATCTATTTTGAGGAGCTTTGATCCTAGCCCTTCATCATTTTGGCTAGGGATTTTGTATGCCATCTCTCTATTTAAGAGAGATTGAGCTCATTGTAATGGACTTTTGGTTCTAGACTAAATACAAGAGAGATTTTGATCTTGCTTCTACCTATTTATTATTTGTGAATGCTTGGATTGATAGTGATTTGCATGTTATCTTTGCTCTAGTGTTTATTCTCCGTACTTGGCATCATTTAATAGTTGATTTGTAGGAAAAAACAAGTCATTTTCTGCAGAGCGATTTGAGGAGAAACACCCTTCCTCTCTTGGTTTTGATTTGGCAAAAGAGGTAGCGATCTTGTGTCATTTTGTTTATCATTTTCACAAGATTTCCTTTTAGATTGTTTTGCTTGCAAATCCTTGTGTTCTTGGTCAACATTATTTCCATAGATTTATCACTTGGTTCTTGTTGGTAGGAGCGCAATCGGAGCTTTGAGAGAGCGATTTCATTTGTGGAGGAGAGCAATACTCTACGAGGAAACCAAGATCATCATTTATCCATCCGACAATCCTTGATTTACCAGGTACAATATCATTTTCTCTCCCACATTCTTTCTTCTCCATTTGTCAGCTTAAACAAAAATTTAACTAAAGCCCTCATTTTCATATCTTAGATTTTAACTGTCAAATCTTTTTAGAGCTTCAAAACCCAAGTTAATTTTGTCCTTAGAACCCTAGGTACCAAGTTTGGTGGTTTTTGGACTCCATTTGCCCGCTCCAGGCACTGGCCTACCTAGAGGGAAATCGCCCTCCTTGGGCATTTCCACTGTCTGCTTGTTTGAAGACTTGGGTGGTCTTTGTTTTGTGTTTCAAGTTGTATATCCTTCATCAAAACACTGATAGCTAGTGCTAGAAACTAAATCTTGGCCATCATTTAGCATATTTTACTAGCATGACATATACTCTTAGCACGATTTGGCCATTTCATTCTGGCACTTCCAATTGAGCCTAGATTTGATTGCATATGCTATTGCTATTAGGGTGTTGTTTTAGTGAATGAGTGTTTCTCCAATTGATTTTTACTGGTTGGTTTTAATGAGATTCTTTTCTTCTATTTCGAGTGGATCAAGCGTTATTTGAGGTTACAAGGGGTTGTTTAAACCTGAGCTGTGAGGGAGACCCCCCCAAACCATCACTTTGAAGAGATAAAGAAACACTCTTGGGAGCACACTTCCTAATTAGTCCCTTTCAAGAACGATTTTAGGGAGTGTATTCCCTCTAAAAAAAATTGTTCCCCACCATTTTTCAGCAACAGTCTTTTACATGTCGCTCCCTAAACGATTCCTCATCAATCCCTGGAGCAAAAATTATGCTCTCCCGACATTCCTTGAGCGATAATGTATGTTGGTTGCATTGTTTTCTCTTTTCTTTGTTGGAACCAAGACATGGTTCCAATGTGTTGTTTAGACATGGTTAGGGTAATTTTAGGGGGTTTTATTTCACTCTTCCTTATGGTTGTAACCTGTGATACTAGACACGTCCATCTAGGTTGTCGTGACCCGTATCATCATGTCAGACACGAACACGGCCATGACACATGTCCAACATGTGTTTTAATCGCGTCCATTTCGGGACACGGTCAAAACACATGTTTGACACGATTTTGGCTCGTGTCCCAATATGCACACTCTGTGTCCAAAAAACAGGACACAACTAAGGCAGAAAGGAAGTCATGAGCCTCCTAAAAAACGATCTTTCATTCCTTTTCATTTGCAAGTGAAGAGCAAGCTTTGAGAATGGTTCTTTTGCAGGCGAAGAGCATTTGAAGAATTTCCATGGGTTTGCAAGTGATTTATGGGCAGATTTCATTGGGAGCATTTCAAGCTTACCATCAAGCAACAAGAAGAGTGTCTCAATCGGATAGGGAAGTTGGTAAAGGGCAAAAGTAAGGGAGAAATACCCTAGTTGGTGTCTCCCCTTCTATTCCTCCTCTAAGCATAAGTTCATCTACTCCTGGTAGTGCTCTGTCTGCTGCTAGTGGACCTCAAGCTCCATATAACCTTGTATTAGCAAGAATCCATGCCCAAGAGAAGAAATATCCTTTGTGGAAGCATGCGACAAGAAAATTAGGGCTTGGAGCAAAGCTTGGTGGGGGAGGTAATGTGAATTGAACTTACACTTTTTGTAAGAATAAGTTCAAGACCACCTAGTACCAGGTTAAGGTCCATTTGTTGGGATTTTCCTTGTGGGTTTGTTGCATGTAAAACAATGAGTGTTACTCAACGAAGGGAGATGGAAAGAGAGGATCATGTTGGCTTAGGGAATGTGATAGCAACAAGTACGAAACAAAAGAATGAGGATTCTCCTCCATTCTTGAGGAAACCCTCTAGCACTAGGCCCCCACCTGTGAGATATGGGAGTGAGGTTGATATTCAACCAACAAGAAAGAGGCCAACTCCAAATGATCCAATGGACAGGATTTTCCAACAAGAGGCACGAGATGAGGTGGGCCTTACGATTTCTTTTTTTTCTATCTCAACTTTATTCCATTCAATGTTGCACGATCACCATTGTTTATTGAGATGTGTCGAAGTATACTTGAACAAGCTCAAACTGATTATGTGCCTCTTGGTTTAGAGAAGCTCAGAATAGCATTGTTGGTAAAGACAAAGAAGGAGATGGATAAAATATTAAATCAAATTAAATCAAAATTGCCCTCATCTGTTGTCAGTATTGTTTCTAACGTATGGACAAATGCAGCACGCCATCCACTCATCAACTTCATGGGTTTTCCCTAAATGGACCAGTTTTCTTGAAAGAGATGGATGCTCTTGGGAAATACAATGATGCAAAGTATACAGGTGAGTTGTTCGTCAAAGTCATTGAAGATGTAGGTGTTGATTCTTGTGTACAAATCATCACAGATAATGCACATGTTTGGAAGGTTGCTAGCATGATTGTGAAACCTAAATGTCCACATGTATTTTGCACACCTTGCATAATTGCATTGTTCATTCTTTGAATTTAGAACAAGATTCATCTAGATTCTAGGGGAAAGGTCATTTTATAGATTTGAGTTGTAGACCCATTTATACTTGTTTTTATTACTCTTACAAGTATTTTGGACACCTTGCATTGTTCATTCTTTGAATTTAGCACTAAAATATGTTGCTTTAGATGTGACATGGATTGACAACCTTATTAATGATGAGCGCCATATCTGTAATTTTGTACAAAACCATACCAATGCCCTCACAATATACCAAAAGCACACCCATCTTTCATTGCTGAAGATTACAGATACTCAGTTTGCTTCCTCATTCATCATGCTTAAAAGGTTGAGGGAGATCAAAACCGTTCTTGGGTTCATGGTTATTTCATAGATTTTGGTCCTTTTGGATAAAGACAGATCAAAATGCTTGATGGTTGGTGGGAGAGGGTAGATCTTACAATTAAGATCATGGAGCCAATCATTTCTTTGTTGCAGTTTGCAGACACAAACCAGCCTATCCTAGCAAGATGTTTATGCGGGGTGGGATTCCATGATTGAGTCCACGAATACCATTGTTATGGAGAATAGGTGTCATAAGTATGAGACAACGACAGAGAACTTATGGTCCACCATATAAGATATTCGTATCTCGATTCTCTAGGTGGGATAAGAATCGCACACCCTTGCATTGCTTGGCCCACTCAATAAACCATAAATTCTACAATCATGAATGGCGCAATGGTGGTCAATCACACAGAGTCCCCCCTCATATGGATGGAGAGATCTCACAGGGGTGGAAGATAGCATTTAGACAATTATATTAGGATAGATACACAATTGACAAGGTGAAGGATGGATTTGTAGAGTTTTTCACTGCCAATGGGAGATTTGGAGGCTATGATGTGGTAGGACACAGGGGGGTGAAGAAACCCTATGCTTGGTAGGAAACTCATGGGGCAGCATGCCCTACTCTACAGAAGTTAGCCTTGAGGATCATCTCTCAATTTACCTCATCTTCTAGTTGTGAGAGGAATTGGAGCATGTATGGGAACTTGTACAGTTTGAAGAAGAGCAGGCTTGAGCTATCCAGGGCAGAGACGATGTTGTATGTACACACCAACCTTCATCTTATTTACAGAAAGAGGGAAGAATGGGTAAAGGGAAAGATAAAGAAGTGGGATGTTTTTCCTAATGATATGGGTTTGGATAGCAGTGTTGAGTTGGCATTAGCCAACATGGATCTTAATGATCCAGTATTACAGTTGATCACTTTTAATGACAATGATCCTGTTGAGGGTTCATCCTCCACACCAGCAGATGTAGATCCTTATATGGGTGTAGAGGCGGAGGAGGAGGACAAAGAAGAGAGCAATTATGAGTTTGTTGATTCGGGCATGGAGGAGGACTATTGAGTCATTGACAAATGAGATTCTTCCATCTTGTTCTACCCCTTTTTCAATTTACTATTTTCCAGTGGCATTCTGACATCTATGTAATACATTTTGATTTTGATGACTTAATGAGAAACATGGTTCTAACATCATGATCTATGCCTATCATCTGCATCTCATTGTGATTTGTGAATCTATATTAATACTAATTTCTACTGAATATTTGTAAATGTTCTAGTTTCTAAAAGAAATTGGGGATGTATATGTATATATTTTTAATATATATGATTCTTCATATATATATATATATATATATATATATATATATATATATATATACTGTGTCATCTGTTTCCTGATTCTAAGGGTTGTCGTGTCTGTGTCAGATACTCGTATTTCACTGACTTGTGTCCTCACGTCAGGAGACTTAGGTTGTGTTACGCAGCAAAGCTTGTTATCACCAGACTTGTAGTTGCCCCTATGAGATGGATCCAAGATGGATGGTAGAGGGATGAGCAACCAAGGAGGTGAAACCAAGATAGCCTTAACTCCCAAATGGATTGTTGTCAAGCCAATCGAGGCAATCTTCACTTGATGTTATCTTAGCCCAAGACAACAATGGGGGAGACCCAGATCTACTCCCAACAGGAGAGATCAAACCAAGACACCAAATCAAATCAAGGGAAGATGAAGTACGAAAGGTGTAAGATGAAGTAAACCCTAGATCTATGGATGGAGTCACAAGGTGAGTTATGGGTTGGATCAAGACGTTTATGAAGTGTGAAATTGATCCAAAGTGGGAATACAAGTGACTTACAAGTTTATTACTAGATCCAGAATCAAGGTACCAGCGAATAATGAAAAAATATACTGCCTTGGGAACTGTGCCCAATGCAGGGATGTTAAGGACATGATCGAGCCTATCTAGTACCAGTGGATAGACTTGACGAAAGGTATGACAATATCAAAGTCCTCAAGCCTCAAGAATAGGATCAAAACGAAGGAAAATTTAGCCAAATGAGGGTTGCGCTAGGGTTAAGAGATCAGTGACTTGGGATTTGGGCCCAATGGAGTCACCTAAGCCTGACGCCTAGGAGGACCCACTTAGGGTTTGTCCCGATCTACAATACCCATAAATGGTTTGCCAAAAGATCGAGCGGTTTGATCCATAAAAAAATTTCGATAACATTTAAATTAGGGTTTTGATAATAAAATAAAGGTGCCAATGGATTGGAACCAAGAAAATAAGAACTAACCTGTGGATCTTATTTGGATAACCTTGTAGATGCATTGATGATAATGATCTATGTCGTCCCGATCAATTTGAGAAGATTTGGATGAAGACTCTATGCAAATCGATTTGCTCAAGGAACCCAATGAGCCCTCCCTCCTGCACAACAAACGTCAAGAATATCAGATTTGATGCATCAAGAGAAATGGACAAATGCTACAAAAAAATAACAAGATGAAACCATAGATCACAATGATACTAATGATAACCCCCTAATACAAGCGATGCCAAACAAGCGAGTTGAGGAAGCCCTACAAAAATGCCCAAGTGAAGTCGCCCTCCTGTAGACAAAACAAAGTTTCCACGAAAAATATATATCTCACCACAAATACTGAAATGCTAGGATCCAATAGACTTTGCAATCACCATCAAAGAACACCAGATGCAAAGGAGACCCAAGAATTTCCACAAAAGAGTTTTTTATTATCAAAATTCCAAGAGCCAAACACCCCTTTACAATGAGAAGCTCTCCTCTTTAAATAGGATGGAGAGACACCAAAATCCTAACCATACTTCAAATGGATGGCTAAGATTAAAAGATCAAAATGTTCTAATCAACGGTTGAGATAAGCTCAACATAAAGTACATGGATCAATATAATAATATAACACATCAATGGACAAAATCGCCCTAAGAGAGGGGATCCCACTCAGTGTGAGAAAATAAACATGAATAAAGATCATGGTGGGTCCAAGGGCTACCAACTAACACCCCTAGTGTGTCCCCATGGCACAGTATAAATAAAATATAACTCTAAGTGCAAAATAGTGCCTCTCTGAGGAAATCCTGAGCCTCCAAAAGCTCCTGAAAATCATGAAATATGCCGGAGAGATGGGTGTGGGTCCATCTAAATGCTAAAACTGTTGGAGAAGGGGTGGAGGACATCACACTCATTATCAAAACTCATCCCATGCCATTTCCTTGCCTCAGTAGCCCAAATCGAATTATTCAGTAGCCATTTTAATCATTTTTAATCTGCCTCGAGAACTATGAACTTGCCCAAACTGTCTCCTGGAGTGCCAGCGTTGTCCAACTGATCCCACCAATCTCTCTGGGAGGGGGGTATAATGGTAAAAACAAGTGGCTGGACCCACCCCTCCTCATACAGCACCCTAGGTGAACTGGTCAAATCATCCTTCTGCTCTGATAGGCCATTCAACTGCACCAGAATGGTATACCAAGGCAAATCATCACTATAACTGCTTGGAACTGAAAATAAATTGTCTCATTGGACTTAGGGAGCCCAAATTCATCTAAGGTGTATACTCATACACCCTACAGATCTCTGCATGATCATGTACAATATCTAATATGCCCAGACAAATAAAATAATAGTAATCTGTAAATGATCAAATAATCAATAATATGACCCAGGCTAACATCAATCTGCTGCAAGCGTTTAGAGGTTAAGACATGCTCTACAAATCATTCAAGTAACAATTATAACAAGTAGTAATCATTTCACTAGTGATTTATCAACCAAATATATAGAGTTTATTAATTATTAATTATGACTTAGACCAAACTTTCAAGACCATATTCACTTCATAGTTGTAATTATTTTGCTAGTGAAGGATGAAGGCTAAAAATCAAAAGGCTAGGCTAAAGGGTGACTACCAACTTGACACTATGACACTTTGGATATGGAAAGGGGATACTCACGCTAACATATGTCGAACAAGCAATAACACAGGGGATGGCAGTGTCTCACAAATGGGTAAGTTACATTCAGAGGTGGTTATTCACCTTGACAAATGCTCACAATCCAAATCAAATACAAGTGAGGCCAGCAATCTTTAGATATAACTTTTAAAAACCATTGCTTTTTGGGCCTTCGAGTTTCCATAGCCTTGATCCATGCATTTGTTACACAAATTTTTATTTATTAAGGCTTCATGCTCCATGCGTGTTTAAAAACACTTGTTACATGTGTTTTACATTTCACATTTCACATTTAAATTTCAAATCCAATTTCATTAGGCTTTCCTTGCATTCATGTATGTTCAAAAACACTTCTTTTCATGAATGGGCTTTTTACAAGATATTCATTTCATTTCCATATATATACATTGTATTAATGGCAGCGCTATTTGTTTCAGGTTTATCCAACACAACCTAGGCAACTCAGAGCTGAGACACAAATAAATAGGGAGGCTTATCCAGCAAAGAGGCTATAGTAGGGAAAGGTCCTCCATGCCCCAAGTCATGTAGTAGGTCGGGATATAAACATAACTGGAAGGTAATGGATGGGTAGAGATTGTGAAAAATGAGACCAACACTAGCAAGCCAAAGTATGGTGGGAATGATCACCTCTATTCTCCATAAGGAGGGCAAAACCAATGAGTATGGGTCAAGAACTTCCAGGTCTAAGTAGGGACATACATAGATAACATCAATACAACCAGGTCCACATATTTATATGACCGCCAAATCATGACACTAGATGCTAAGACATGTCACAGGAATGAGTATAAAAGCAATAATAACCATAACACAAGATAATATATGTTGAGTCATATACATGTAAATAACCAATCTGAACCAACATTTGTCCACTGAGAAACTGCTGCTGCAACTCTGAGCAATACTAATTGCTCTATAAATGGATAAATGGCTACATCAGTCCTCAAATCTGAGTGTCCTGAGACTTAGTCATGGCATGGGAAAGTACTATAGTCCATCATCAAATAGTGATCCCTCATAGATGCTCATCTCAGCATCTCATATGTAAGGGAATTGGCTGAAACAGTGTACTGTAATCTGAAAAATAGAATATGGTATCCCGGCTACTATATATGCGATAACATCTGGCTCCAGTTGGGACAAGTGCTCTGCTGAATAGAGCGCTTGAGAACCTCAAAATATCTGGTCCTCGCACTCTGCTACTCGTATCCTCGATCCATCACTCTAGCTCTCCAACAGCTGCCAAAATGACACCAACTATCTGCAAAATGTCCAGATCTATACCAAACTCACAGATCGGTCGTCAGAACAATGCGTAGATAAAAGAAAGTACTAAAACTGGAGTGCATAAGCAGAAAGTAAATCTAATCTAATAACTCAAAAGGAGTTTGATTTTAATGTGCAAGAAAAAGACAAATACCCACGACTACACTAAGAGCTTCAAAAGCGAGCTTAGGGAAAAGACAAAAATTGACAGAATAAAAAAGCTAAAAACTTTTTCCCCAAAAGAAGCTTATTCAGGTCCTACCTACTCTAACCTAGCAGGGAAAACAAGACTCATGCAATGGGCAGGAAGTAGTGCTTTAGTAAAAGCCCATTCACAAGAAGTTCAAATTCATCCCCATCCAAAGTCTCCAAATAAACTAATCCTTTTCTGGCTGTACTTGATACTCAATAAGGACCCGTCCATATTTTTTCCAAGTTTCCATGGTTGCTAGGTTTCTCCTTTAATTTATCCCATAGCAAGACTATGTCTCCTATTCCGAATTTTACATCTCTTGTTCTTTGATCAAAACTTTCCTTGACCCTCTCTTGTTCAATAACAGTTTTATCAAATGCCATCCCTCTTACTTCATCAAGTTCCACTAACTTATCAATTCTTGCTTGAAATGCTTCTTGATCTGAAGTACATTGTTGAAACAATTCATATATTGGGATTTCCAAATTAATTGAAACTTTGAAAGCCTACAATTTTGCCCATAAACCAATTTGAAAGGAGCTTTGCTTGTGATTCTTTTTACTGTCGTTCTATCGCCCACAATGCATACTTTAATTTGTTATCCCAACTTCTCTTATTTTCTTCAACCATTCTTTTCAAAAGCTTAATCAAATTATTATTACTGGATTCAGCAAGACCATTACCTTGGGGAGGATAATAGTTAAATGATGGGATAATGTAAGTCCATGATTCATGCAAAAAGTTGACATCTCTAGTTTGCTAAAAGCTTTAGCATTGTCAGTGGTTATCTTTATAGGACATCGATACCGAGATACAATGTTTTTTTCCAGGAATTCGACGACTACTACAGCTATACACTTCTTAGTTGGTATAACTTCAACCCATCGAGTAAAGTAGTCCGTGCAAGTCAAGATGTATTTATATCCATTACTTGAATTCTGATCAAAGGGCCCAATAAAATCCATACCCCATTGTTGAAAAGGAGTTTCTATTACAACTGGGTTTCGCAGCAAAGCTCACAACCTAGGTTT
The DNA here is from genome assembly GCA_001517045.1 of Pseudotsuga menziesii. NCBI lineage: Eukaryota > Viridiplantae > Streptophyta > Pinopsida > Pinales > Pinaceae > Pseudotsuga > Pseudotsuga menziesii. The sequence goes on from LPNX011048422.1 coordinate 550,472, forward strand.
TCCTGCAAAGAATTGACACTCTTGACATGTTCTCACAAAAGAGTGCACATCCTTGAAAAGGGTTGGCCAATAATATCCTGCTCTCATAATCTTTGTGGCAGTTGTTCTAGGTGCAAAATGTCCAGCACAAACACCCGCACGCATTTCTTTAATGATGGTTTTAGATTCCTCCACATTAATACATTTCAAAATTATTCCATCAGGGTTCCTCCAACCAAGACCATCTTGAGTTAATGTATACTTGCCAGCCTTCAACCTTAAGGCTCTCCTTTGGTGGTCTATCAAATAATCAAGGTAAGACAAATTTCTCAGAAAATAGATAATATCCTTATACCATTCATGGTCTTCATCAATATGCAAAATATGGGATTTCTGCTCAATGGATTTGATCTCTAAATCATATTCTTGGATCCGTGAAATCCAGTTTCTTCTAACACCTATACCATTTGCTTGCGATAAAACATCCTTAACTGCTTGATAGGGCACGAAAGCTTTAATTTTAGAGTACCCTATGTAAGTTCTGAAACGCTTTAGGGCTTTAACTAAAGCATACGCTTGCTTCTCTGTAGTAGTGTATTTTAATTCAGAATCTCTCAAGTTTTTACTCATAAAAGCTATGGGTTGCTCTTGATTTTCATTGTTCTTTTGTAACAGAACTCCAGTAATGGTATCTTCAGAAGCGTATGAATAGATCAGAAATTCCTTGTTGTAATCAGGACATGCTAAGACAGGAGCAGTTGAAATGGCTTTCTTTAGTTTAATGAATGATGATTCACAGGTTTTATCCAAAATGAATTTCACCTCTTTCTTAAGAAGAGCTTTTAAAGGCTGAATGGCAATGTCTCACAAATGGGTAAGTTACGTTCGGAGGTGCTTATTCACCTTGACAAATGCTCACAATCCAAATCAAATACAAGTGAGGCCAGCAATCTTTAGATATAACTTTTAAGAACCATTGCTTTTTGGGCCTTCGAGTTTCCATAGCCTTGATCCATGCATTTGTTACACAAATTTTTATTTATTAAGGCTTCATGCTCCATGCGTGTTTAAAAACACTTGTTACATGGGTTTTACATTTCACATTTCACATTTAAACTTCAAAGCCAATTTCATTAGGCTTTCCTTGCATTCATGTTTGTTCAAAAACACTTATTTTCATGAATGGGCTTTTCACAAGATATTCATTTCATTTCCATATACATTGTATTGATGGCAGCGCTATTTGTTTCAGGTTTAGCCAACACAACCTAGGCAACTCAGAGCCAAGACACAAATAAACAGGGAGGCTTGTCCAACAAAGAGGCTATAGTAGGGAAAGGTCCTCCATGCCACAAGCCAAGTAGTAGGTCCAGATATAAACATAACTGGAAGGTAATGGATGGGTGGACATAGTGAAAAATGGGACTAGCACTAGCAAGCCAAAGTATGGTGGGAATGATCACCTCTATTCTCCCTAAGGAGGGCAAAACCAATGAGGATTGGTCAAGAACTTCCAGGTCTAAGTAGGGACATACATACATAACATCAATACAACCAGGTCCACATATTTATATGACCGCCAGATCATGACACTAGATGCTAAGACATGTCACAAGAATGAGTATAAAAGCAATAATAACCATAACACAAGATAATATCTGCTGAGTCATATACATGTAAATAACCAATCTAAACCAACATCTGTCGACTAAGAAACTGTTGTTGCAACTCTGGGCAATACTAACTGCTCTGTAAATGGATAAATGGCTACATCAGTCCTCAGATCTGAGTGTCCTAAGACTCAGTCATGGCATGGGAAAGTACTATGGTCCATCATCAAATAGTGATCAATCGTAGATACTCATCTCAGCATCTCATATGTAAGGGAACTGGCTGAAACAATGTACTGGAATCTGAAAAATAGAATATGGTAACCCGGCTACTATATATGTGATAATAGAGCTACTACAACATTCCAACAGGCTAAGGCTATAGCAAGGGGTCAAACTGTTTTATTGTACATACCAAAATGGGATTTAATGTATGGATGTTTGGTTTAGGGGTTGTTTACCACCTGGATTGGACATGTACGACCCCTTTGCTTTCACTCTCATAAGTACTTGGCCTAGTGGCTATGCTCACTTCCCCTTCAGTGTGATGATGTCTCCACCATGCAGGGCTTTATACCCATGGGTTGGTGCTCTGAGGCTTCTGGGGTGACCCACTAGAGCACATGCCCATCCTGGTTATTTGATTTGCAAAGGTGGTTGTGCTTTGTAAAGGACTGTTATCTCCTATTAGCACACATTTTTCACCCACTTTGACCTTTTAGCAGCATTCAAAAGCCCTGCTCCAGCCTTCCTAGTCCAATGCATCGCCTTTCCAGCTATTGTGCACCAGTCAAGCCTACAGTGTCTTGGACGGGGGGTGTTGAGGGACTTTCAGCATTTTGGGGTTATATGGGGCATGACCTACCCCCTTGGCTCACTATTTCATCAAGTGAAGCCATCTCTTAGCTTATTTTAGCTTATTTGTGACATTTTTGTCTATTTTGGGGTAAAATTCCTTAATTATGTAGAATTTACCCTAAAAAATATTATTATTTTATTTTATTTTACTTTGGGACATATAAGCTCAAATTAAATATTTGAGGATGGATTAGTATAAATAGATATCCTCCTCTCATTGTAATATCACAAGACAAGGGTTCGAATAATAACTTATTTATTTTTCTCCTACTCTTTGAGTCTTCTTGGTGATGTGCACTTCTCTTGGGATGCTTCTCTTTGCTTGAGGGTGGATGGATGAATGATCTAGAGCTTCTTTCTTGGACATGTTATGGTTAATGCTAGACTTGTTGAAATAACACATCCACAAGAGTGACCTAAACCTTCTTCTTTGCTTATATCTTGTTGAACGTTGGTAAGTTATGTTTCCATGTGGATTGAATGGTAGTTTAATATTGTGCCTTTTCTGAATTAGGGTTTTTTCTTTACCAATACAATTGTGTGAAGGAAATGTCTTACATAAAGGTTTCATATTGCTTTTGGGGCCTTGAACTTCTCCATTTTCCTTAGTTAGGCTCATCTACCAAACCCTAGAGGTTGCCAGGCGATGCCCTAGATTGCAAGTGTTAGAGGGACATTTCAAGAAAGGGACACTAGCCATAATCTCACAATGCCATACGGATTAAGACAATAATCATATTCCCTTCTCTTGTCATCATTTTACTAATAATTTCATCATTTAGTGTATTATAATTCAGTTGCATTTTACTATAGTTTAGCTACAATTTTATGTCAGAAAAATCCCTAAAAATCAGCAAACCCTAAAAACCCTAACAATTAGAAAATCCATAACTCCAAAAGTAGCCGCGAGTTTGTAATTATGGTCATCCCTACAAATAAACCCTAGTGGATTTATCCTCATATCTTTTAGAGTGTCCTCATTTTATGTATAAAAAAACCTAAAAATCATATATTGTCAAAAAAAACCTAAATTTACATAAAATTCAAAACCCTAAAAATATTTGGAATTTACTAAATCTAGTCCACCCATCAATTTCACCCTAGTGGATTTATCCACGAACCTTGAAGGGCGTCCCAATTTGAGCACTTACATTGGGAAACATGAAATTGTTGAAATTAAGGTTTTTACCTGTGTTTTGCAGCTTTGAGTAGCTCAAAATGTGCACCATATGCCACTTAGCCTTCTCCCCTTCAAAGCGCACCTTTCTAAGATATTTCCTTGGGAGATGTGAAGCCCTTGCATGGGGATTCATGAGGTACATTAAGAGTTGTGATATTGATCAATAAATTGAACTAACTCCTTTCCTCCAATTTATGTGTCTTTATCATTCATTGTTTGACACCATATAAGGCACTGATCTATGTTATAAAAGTTGTGGAAAGGTATTTGTTTGTTGGTGTTTGCAAATACCTAAAGAGGGTTGTCCCATGGGTTTGGGGGTTACCCAAAGTAGTTGAGAGACTAGGCTGAGGTGACATTTGGGCCTAGTTCTCTCCCACATGCCTACCATTCACTAACAAACCAACCACATTGTGCTGCAAATCCAACACTGTTTGGTTGGTCCTGTTGTCGCCTAATACACACTTTAGAACACAGGGAAGTCTATAACCCGCTTTGTGTGTCCTTGGAGGCAAGTTAGAGCTGGGGACCACTGTCACCACAGTCTCCCAACTCCTCTGTTTAGGCCAAATCCCAACAGAGCCAAGGGGGGTAGTCCCTACAAGAGGTTTATTAACAAGGTTACAAGGTTATAGGATTAGTGCCTAGATTAAATGGAGTCAAAAGATTACAAGTTAAAGGGATTTTATTTTATTAAGGTTACAAGGTTACAAGATCAATGCCTAGATTAAATGGAGTCAAAAGATTACAAGTTACAAACCTACAAATGAATTAAGAATTATTGTCCACAGTTGTCTAAGTTAAGCAAGATCTACAATATTAACAATATGAACAATGTAAATGAATTACACAATTTGAACAAGTGCTAAAGAATGGTTAAACAAATATATAATGATACCTGAAAGCAAACAAGATATACACCGGATGAACAAGTTATTATGCCAAATATCAAACGACAAATTGCTTTCAAGTCACAAGATTAAACAATGTTTTACTTAAGCATGCCACAGTACTTTAAAGATATTATATTGGAAAGTGCAAGGTACTAAAATGAAATTGAGATGCTTGCAAGATGTACTTGTAAAATGAAAGCCTTGAAAAGCAAGGCCTTCGAAGCAAATACAGAAGAAAAAAAAATGTGGGTAAGACGATTTGCAATGTCTCTTGTAAATTTTAATAAATTTTAAGGGGGTCTTAATGTTCAGTTAAGTCTTCGAACCAATGGTGTGACTACCCCAATCTAGTACCTCTCAATTCAAAGAGGGAGAGCTGGTACGCTTAAAATAGTGGAAACAAGTCCACCTGTAGCACCCAGGTCAAACCCCAATGCCCCGGTGCTCAACAAGGAGGACGTAGAATGCCTAGAGACCCCCACGGTCTTCTACTCCAACTAGCATCCGAGGTCACTATTTTTAATCAACCGAAAAAATAGCAAAATGGATGCCTATTAAACTAGAGCCCCCAAGCCCCTCCACTTTTCATACCCTTGATCTGAGTTCCCTAAAGAGAGATAACGGAGGGCAGAGGATACACAGACGGATGTTAGGTTGTATATTACTCTTTGCAAAATTAAATGACAGGAAGTAAATTACAGAAATAAAATAACCAACAAGCCTCAAACCGAGCTTTGTGCCACAGGGCACAGTGCCGGTACCTTATTGTACTTGGAGCAACTAAACTATAGAACAGGAAGCAAAACCAATCTAGATGCTTGCTTGAAAAAAAAATGCTCAAAATAAACTAAGTTAAACCAAGAATGCTAACCACACAACAATCTCCCTAAAGGAGAAGGTGGGTAAAATTGAAAAGATCTAGATCTATTTGAAATGGAAAAACAGCAACTAGTAATCTACCTCCTACTCTTCTTCCTAATCTATTTACATATAGATTACAAATGCTTTATAAACTTTTGGAGAATACCCTAAGAGAACTTCTCTTTGGGGTTTACAAATATAAAAAAAGAAGAGAGAAAGGTAAGGGCTTGAACCCCTTTTGAAACCGGTTGAAGGTTGAGGTATTTTTGGGCCAATTTGGGCAATAGCCCCCCTTCCCCTGTGTAAAACCTGTCACAAACCAGCAAGCAAAGCTTGCTGGAAATCACATAAAACTCAAAGAAATTATCAAAAAAAGTTAGTCCAAAAAAATCACTAATTTAGGGCAAAAACATGATTGAAAAAAATAACTGAAATGTGATGTTTAGAGGGCTGGAAACTCAGGTTTCCAGCCACCTAAATGCTACTTAAATATCAAATCTGAAATGTTTAATTAAAATACTAAAGATTTAGACCCTAAAAAGGAGGTTTTTACCACTATACAATGGTAGAAACCCTAGATCTAGAACCACAAAAATATAGATCTGAAAACAAGAAACCTTTGGAGGAGCCCTTCTTAGCTTTAGATCCCTGCAAAACAAATCTATTAGAGCTACAACAAGCAAGCAAAGACATGAGCACAAAAATAAATCCTACAAAATACTTTGTAGAATCTTACTAATCTACTCACAAATGAAGATAGAAGTACTTCTACCTACAAGTCTCTCCACAAAATACTTTATGAAGAGCTTCCAAGCTAAACAAATGCAACAATAATTGATAAATCCACAAGGTTACCTCACTAATCCAAGCATGAAATGAGAGATCTACACCAACAATTTGCCTCCAAAGCTTTCTTCTATTAGGCCCAACTAGGGCAAGATTCAATACAACAATAGCAAAAGGCTTGAGTCAAATGCTTGAGAAAATATGAGAGAATATGAGAGGAGAAGAGAGAAAAATTTCAGCAGCATAACCTTAGCATGAGAATGAATGAATAATGAGGGAGGGGAGACATTTTATAGTTGAAAAGATCCCAAACCCACTCCTAAATCAAGGGTCCAAAACATAGATCTAAACTCTAGCTCTCCTCCACCCTTAGATCTAGGTTTGTTGACTTGGCAAGCCATCCACCAATCACAAGCAAGGGCGCCTCTTAAAATCAATGGTCAAAAAGATAGATCCATGTCACAATGAAGCTTAACCCTTATATCTAGGGTTTCCATGACTAGGCACCCACCTTGGGAATAGTTTTAGGGTTGAAGGGGGGCCTCCTTTGACTCAAATTTTGATTTTTTATTTTTTTTTATCTTTTATTTTTTAACTTTTATTTTTTATTTTTTATTTTTTATTTTTGGAAAAACAAGAGGGGTGCCCCACTTAGGAGATCTTCAAAAATTTATTTTGACCATGGGGTGTGGGGGTATTTAAAAATAAAAATTGACTATGCTTAGCCACCCCCCAAACTTAATTACCATGGCCTTATTTGATTTTTTCCTTCAAAATCAAATAATTTAAATTTTCACCCTAGGAAATTAAATTAATTTCTTAGGAAAAAATCTATGTTGCACTGGTCTCGGGGACGGGGGGACGCAGGGGACGCGGGGACGAGTTTCCGGGACGGCTAGAGCGCACCCCCAATTTTTCAGGGGACGGCAGGTTGGGGACGGCAATTATATAATATAAAATTTAAAAATAATATATATAATTAAAATTTAAAAATAAAAAAGTATTTGCAGCATAATATTAAAATAGCTTCCATGAAATTTTATCATGAAATAATGAATCATTTAAACATCAAAACTTAAAAGTTAAAAGTCATACATGTTTGCAGCCTTTGATTGAGATAAATGAGTCATATATTGTGTGCAGATGTTAACATAATGGATTGCAAATCAAGAAAAAAACCCTTGTTCCATGTCTGTAATATCCCCTTCTTAGTCTGTAGCAATTTCTGAGATAAACTGCTGGTATTCTTTGGAGAGATGTTTTGTCAAACACTTTACTGACAATGTCTTGGATACTGGTGTAACTGGTACTATAGGTGTTTAGTCTAATTTTGTTTTGTTTATTCTTCAAGTTGACTTCATTTAACATATCGCAGGGTTTTTTTGCATACTCAGAATTATAAGGAAATTCCCATACTACTCACAAACAGCCATTTCTAATGTATACACTGTACAGTGAAACCATTAAGGAACAAACCATATATAACCAACACAACACTTTCGAGAAATCAGATTTAGCTACAAATCTTTGGCCTGTAAATAACAACAACTTACAAGTCTTTATGGAGCTGTAGCAGTCTCCCTTGTTGAATGTAGAGAGGAATAGATAATCACATGGAAATTGGCCCAACAGAAATATCACAGCATGGATTAGATCCTGTAGGTGTCAAATCTAATTTGCAGATCACTGTTTGCTGTAGCAGCTATATATATCACTCCCAAAATGAAGTAGAAAGTCAAATATGAAGGATAAGTTCATATATATATATTCAGCAGTGAAGGAATGACTCCCCAAACCACACCAATCCAATCTGTGTCCTTCAATCTGATGCCATAACCCACTGAGTATTGACTCAGCTAGTACAGATAAATATGATCTCCAAATATCAGTCATCAATAAGAGATATCAGCGTCCTTCTTAGTTTTGGAGCAACAATAATAAAGAATAAGTAATGATACCCAACATCCTCCCTTTGCTTGCATAGTTGTGGAGATGACAGTTCTTTCAACTCTATTTAATAACAATAATGGAATAGATGCAATTGCGCCCCTCAGGAAAGTATATTGTCTGCAAATATGTGGTGCGCCCCTCCCCTTGTATTACTGACTGCTGTATGTGTGAATGCGCCCTCCTGGTTACAGAGATCTGGAAATGACTGAGCTGTGGAATATCTCCCTAACTGGTGGGTCCCCTTCACCTATAGGTTTTACTTTTTTAAATTTTATGTTAGGTTTTAATTTGTAAATTTTAATATTTTAAATTTTTTTTTTTATAATTTTATAATTTTTTTTAATGTGCCAAAAAGGGGACGCGTGGGAGTCCCCGATTGGTCAAGGGACTTCGGGGAAGTCCCCGAAAAGTCCCCGATTTTTGGGGGTACGTTTAGGGGACGGCAAAAAAGTCCCCGAGTCCCCAATGGAGTCCCCGGCCATTTGGGGACGTTTCCGAGGAGTTCCCAAGTCCCCGGAACCCCGGAACGTAGGGAACGGGTGAAATTTTAGGGGGGACGGGTCCCCGTGCAACATAGGAAAAAATACTTTGTCTTCACCAAAATTGGTCTAACTTCCTAACCCCTTGTCAGAATGACATAGGACTTGAACCAATGGCTTAGGGGATGTCATAGCATTTTCATTTGCATTCATAGCCCCTATTACAAAATGCCAAGGTTCAATAAATTACATTATTACATCAAAAACCCAATTAATTAACCATCCAATGCTGAAGTTAATTAATTAGAAAAAATTAATAAAAATATAAAAACCTAACGAAATTCCGCAAGACTATAGAAAATGTCTAGCATGGTCATGAATAACATTTTGAACCCTTAGCCATCCCATGGACTCGATTATTAGAATGCATGTTCACCACTTTGGAGGATTTGAGTGAAAAAACCAACCAATTAAAATCGTTAAAGAACAAGATTAATCGGAAGGAAAAAAAAGACACTCGATGAAGGGGACTTCCCTAATAATAAGGTCCATGGTTTGGCATCCATAGCATATGACCCACACTAGTACATAAAATTACATTAATTTTTTCATGTAGGGGAGCAGACATTTCGTTTACCAAGGGGCAAATTGCTCTGCAGAGTGAAAAATCCTTAGATTTTTCCATGGTACAAATTGTACAATAATGTACATCTTTAATGTACATGACGTTGAAACCTAGTCGAAATAGGTGGGCAACGGGTCCAAAAGGATTAGTTAGTCAGACAAGGCTTATTCGATCTACCAGAGTGCCCACTGTAGAGTTGTTCCAGATGATGATGATTATGATCCAGCATTCTCATGTTGATGATGAAGGTGTTCCAACATTCTCAGGTTGATGATGATGATGTTCCAACATTCTCATGTTGTTGTTGTTGATGATGTTCCAGTATTCCCATACTGATGATGTTCGAAATGATGATGATGTTCTAGTATTCTCATATAGATGATGTTCCAATATTCACATACTGATGATGATGCTCACGTTGATGATGATGATCCATGATGATGATGTTCCACGATGAAGTTCCGTGATGATGATGTTCCTAACGATGATGTTGTTCCAGTAGTTCCACATGTTGATTTTTCCAAAGCAGCATCAAGAGCCATTCTCTTAGGAGAATGGGGACATCAGGTCAAGGACCAAGATGTAGAACCAATCCAGCATTGGGGGAACTCAGCCTTGAGCTGAGTAGCCATGCTGTTGAATGAGGACATCTGGTCAAGGACCAGGATGTGAAACCAGTCCAGCACTAAGGGAACTCAACCTTGAGATGAGTAGCCATTCTGTTGAATGGAGGCATCTGGTCAAGGACCAGGATGTGGAACCACTCCAGCACTGGGAAACTTAGCCTAGAGCTAAGCGGTCATTCTTTGAATGGAGGAACCTCGTCAGTTACCAGGAAGATGATCATTCTAGAACTGGGGGACTCAGCCTAGGGCTGAGGGCCATTCTCTGGGAGAAGGGAGGCGCTTGGTCAGTGACCAAGTATTTGACCTTGGATCAAATTATGCAGTCTATGGCTTGTTAGACACAATAGCTCACCGAGAGGGGGGGGGTGCATCGATGAGCTTGGACTTACTTCAATTTTAACTTCTTCAAACTCTAAAACTTAAGTCATCATTTCACATTCAATTCAATATTATATTCATCAATAGACTATGCTTCAATAATCAATTTACCATATGCCATTCATCAAATAAAACCTAAGTTGCAGGAAACGTCATAAACCCCCCCGTACCAGGCTCGTTTCCTACGGAAACGCTGAAACCCGTGTGATACTCCTTGGAAACGCGTTTCAAAAAGGAGGAAGTCGTACCACGATGTTGAAACGCGTCTCAGACAGATGGAAACTCGTTTCACCCGCGTATCACCTCCCTCATGCCGCGTTTCACTTTGGGATTAGGGCAAAACCGGGCCCAGTTGACATTTAATTTGTTAATTTATATAATTTCGTGGTCTAATACACATTTCGTGGTCATTTCGTGGTCATTTCATTGAAGAGTCTCAGCACATATGCAGCATAAATTAACTCGTGAGCCAAGGTCGTGGTCTAATACACATTCGGTGGTCATTTCATGGTCGTTTCATTGCAAGAGTCTCAGCGAGTCGGCACATATGCACAGTCTGTGACTCGTGAGCCACATATCTGAGACACATATTGCAGAAGAAGTTGATAAGAATTTCATTAGCTACGACTTACACTTAGACGTGTTATAAGATTTGAACAGATTCCTTAGCCCTCGAATCTATTTAGCACTCTCAGATTAACTTAGAGTATCTCAGATTTAATTTTTTTATTTTATGGTGTTAGCATTATGAGATATTACCGAAATTTCACTGCAGCAATACGACACCGAATCGAATAACCCTGGATTTCAGAAAGTATGATATATTAAACACTGATCAATTCAGCCCCCTTTGAGGACTTGGTAAAAGCCATTTGTGACAGTGTTCTCTTAACAAGCTATCATTCAGAACTAATCGTTGGTGAGTTGACAAAGGTTCAGAATATTTCGTTGCAAGCATATAACTTTTCGAAGTTTCATTTTATCTATTTTCAAAACACGTTAAATATTTACCCAGATTTCTGAGTATATTGTTGACGTGCTAATGGGAAGTGGGCCAATACCATGATCTGGAAATTGTTACCATATTTACCTGAAATCAAAATTAATTAAGATTGTCTCTGTTTTACCAATGATTGAGATGTTCCTTGGGTATTAATATTCCAGATCTACACATATGATTCAGCACATATGCACAGTCTGTTTGAACTTCACATTTTCATATATGTAGCACTGTAGTCTGTACTCTGTAGCCTCATATATGAAGGCTGATTCTGGATATTACTATTTGGCATTTGCCATTTGGCAACTTGCATTTTATAATAGAAATGGAGTGATGGACTTATGAATGAAATGTGATGACTCATGAGTAAAAATGTGATGTTATAGTTAAATCAAAATGTTTGATGTTTGAAATTATCATTAATGATTTATCACTTGTAAGTTGTCATTTATGTTTCACATCTAATTTGTTAATATATATATATATATATCGCGTTTCCCCGTTTCCTAAATTTTGGGGGGTCGCGTTTCCATCGCGTTCCCGTATCAGATACACGTTTCCGTTTCCCCGTATCATGCAACTTAGAATAAAACACATTATCAACAACACCATGCAAGAGATACAAGATATAGTTTTGTAATCTTTTATAATTTTTTCAAACGGTTGCAACCGTGAGGTAAATCAGCACCTATAGATACAGAACCACCTACTTCTATCCAAGACTCTGCTTGGTCTTTTCTTAGATCCTACTAAGAAAAATAATTACTAGACCCAGCTTGTAGATACATACAAATTACATCCTTGTCACATTACATCGAGTTACTCTTCATGTCATAACTGCCATCAAACAACCTGCTGTCAGACAAGCACATCATCATAATTACATGTATTCAATCATTCAGTAATTTCTGTTGCCCAATCATTACTCTATTCAAACACACCATTCTTTCCATAATCAGTTATTAGCAACTCATTCTGTCCACCAGCATTTATCATGTCACCATAATATCCTGTCCTTGTCAATCTGCCATTTATCAAGGTCTGAACATTAAGGTCTGCTCATTAACAAGAAGTTATTTATTCTTTGTTGCTGCAATGTAATAACTCAGTCACAAACCAGCTACATGGTCATTGTTCAGTCCACACAACAAAAGAAGCAACTAAGTCTTAAAAATCTATCCAAACCCTGTCTCTAACTTTGGTTTCCTTTGTGCCAATTGTCCAACAATCAGAACTATCCTTACGAATTTTTATCACAGAAAAATCAAAGATAAAATAAGCGTAAAAATCTTGTACCAACAGGCTGCCACATCTGCCACAATAACCCCACAAAATTCTCAGAGCTCACATCACACCACTGAATTCAGAAAACTGTCAAAACTTTTGTTGCTGCTACAGTGGGGCCTGAAAAACAGAGAAGAAAGAAGACCCTCTTTTTAAACTACGGCTCCCTCAACTAGCTCACCCGAAATCAGAGCTACCCAAGATTCATCTTCACTCTTTACTGTGTTTGTCCCAGTCTAACTATATACTTGAAAATCTTAGAGCACTTCACAACAGTCCCAAAAATCAGAGAGAAAAAGACTTTACTTCTGCTGCAAAAAGTTAGCATTAAAAACTTCACAAATCTGTGGTTTAGTTCACAACTCCTGCCTCAGTGGACTATACATGCCTAAATTTCAGAGTTTTAAGTGCTGACTGTGCCTGTCAAAAAATATTAGACTGCTCTTACGGCTGCCATAGTTGTCCTACGAATTTCAGAGCCCTTTTACACCACCGAATTTTCCTTGCATAAATGAGGTCGTTTGTTGGTTATAAATACTGATTTTTTCACTGAGCCGACCTGTCAAAATGTATGTTTCTTTTTACATTTTTATTTAATAATTAAATTGTCTTCTAGATCTAAGCCGACTTGTCATATTTCTTTTATATCTTTTGTTTTTTTTTAATTTGACAAGGTGAGGGCTCTTTCATCTCATTATCAAGGTCCTCCATTTAGCTTGTGGGCATGGCTTCAACATCAAGAGTGTGTAAAGACCACAAACTTGCTGATATCTAACTTCTTCACATGAATCATCATTATTATTATAGCCATGTGGCTTCAAGGACTTTAAGGACTTCTTCATCATCATGGTCAATGTCTCCATATCAAAAACATATCCAATATCTCTTCATTACCACAAAGAACCTCGAAGATACAAACAATAGCACCACATGACTCCACAAATTTGTGGGCTATCAAATCAACAAGCACTCAAGCATGTGTGGGCTTCATGACCTCAACAAGCCAGAAATGACCACAAAATGGGTCATTTGGCCCATTTGGTGTCCAATGCCCATATCAGTTCATGCCATCAATCCTTGCCATGTTCTTTTGGCCATGTCATCAACCTTTATCTTGCCTTTGTCTCCTTTGTCATTAATGGGGGTCATCAATGACAACCTATGCTCAACAAACTCCCCCTTTGTCATTGATGGCAACCTTCTTCAATTACTCTCCCCCTTTGACATTAATGATAAAGGGTCAAATACTTGTCCATCAAAAGTTTCCCAATGCAAAAAGAAAATTTATTCTTGAAAACTTCGTAAGATCATATTTAATGACCTCTACTTATACTTCATTTCAGTGGCTCTGATTGCTCCCCCTGTCATGTGGACTTCTTCAACAGCTATGTTAAAGTGCTGCCAATATACTGTCAACATTAATCACGGCCTGTTATCACCAACCTTATAGTTGCTTATGTTAGGTGGATCCATGATGGACGGTAGAGGGACAAGCAATTAAGGAGGGAACCAAGACTGCCTAGACTCCCAAATGAATGGTTGTCACGGTAATCGAGGCAGCCTTCACTTTATGTTATCTTAACCCAAGACAACAAAGGGGGAGACCCATATCTACTCCGATAGGAGAGATCTAACCTAAACACTAGATCAAATCAAATGGACTTGAGCTACGTAAGGTGTAAGGTAGTGGAAACCCTAGATCTATGGATGATGTCACTAGGTGAACCAAGGCTTTGGATGAGGGTTTAAGAAGTATGACGTTTGATCCAAAGTGGGACACAGGTGACCTATGAAGTAAATACTAGATCTGGGGTTGAGGTACTAGCAACAAGTGAGGATATTCGCTGCCTTGGGAAACGTGACCAATGCAGGGAGGTCAAGGACAGGATTGGGGCTATCTAGTACCAATGGACAGACTTGATGAAAGATATGACAGAGTCAAAGTACCCAAGTCACCAAGGAAAAGTCAGATTACAAGGAAAGGAGGACAAAGAGGGGGTAGAGCTAGAGTTGGAGATCAGTGCCTGTCAGATCTAGGGCAATGGAGTCACTATCTACCCAGCGTTGGAGGAGACCCACCTGGGAAATACCCCAATCTACAGAGCCAAAAAAGTATTTGGTCGAAAAAGTTAGTCTATGGGGAAAACCAGCATCAAGGTAGGCTAGCGCTAGGGTTTGGAAGGGCAGATCCTCAAATCTAGGGCAATCTGGAGACCACCAGCTCAGCGTTGGAGGAGAAATGGAATGAGGATGACCTGATCTACAAACCCAAGTTGGAAAAATGCCGGAAAAATCAGAAAAATGATGAGCGCTAGGGTCCTGGAAGACAGTTTCTCAGATCTAGGGACACCTTCAGTATCTAGCTCAGCGTTGAAGGTGATTTGGAGAGAGGAGGACCCGATCTACAAACCCAAGAAGGAATTTTGCCAGAAAAATCAAATCCTGGAAAAAGTCAGAATTTCATGAGGAGCGTTGGGGTTTGAGGCTTGAGCAGACAGTTTTCCAGATCTAGGGCAAACCAACCACTTTCAGATCAGCGTTGAGGGTGAATTGGGGAGGGGAGGACCTGATCTACAAAACCTAGTTGCAGTTTGTCTAGAGATCGAGCGGTTTATTTTTTAGGATTTTTGGTTTTTTATTATTTATGGAATTTTTCAGTAAAATGAAGAAAAACATGTGTCAATGGATTGAGATCCAAAAGAAAGGAACTAACCTGCAGATCTTACCTGGAAATACTTGTAGTTACCTTGAAGGTGATGATCCCTGCTATCCGGATCAATTTGAGAAGACCTGTGTGATTTTTAAGCCCAACGTTTTGCTCAAGTGACCAATGCGCCCTCTCTCCTGCACAAGCAAACGTCAACAATATCATATTTACTGTCTCATGAGAAAAAGACAAGATCTACAGAAAAATAACAAGATGTAATCATAGATCACAATGAAGCTAATGAAAACCCCCTGTTACAAACGAAATCAGTCCAAGTGAGTTGAGGTCCCCCTGCAAAAACGCTTGAGTGTAGTCGCCCTCCTGTAGACAAGACAATGATCCCAAAAAAAATATAGATCTCACACAAATTTCCCAAATGCTAGGAAGCAAAAGACTTTCCAATCACCATTTAACAACACCAGATGCAAAGGAGATTCAAAAAATATCCACAAGAAAGTTTTTCTATTAATCAGATCCAAGAACCAAAGACCCCTTACAAATGAGAAGCTCTCTCCTTTAAATAGGAACGAGAAAACCAAAATCCTAACCACTTTCAAAACGAGTGGCTAAGATTAAAAGATATAAATGTTCTAATCAATGGTTGAGATGAGCTCAACATACAATACATGGATCAATATAACCATAAAGTACCAAAGTGGACTAGATCACCCATAAAGAGGGTACCCCACTCAACAAGAAATAAATGAAGCACATGGTGGGTCCATGGAGTGTTAACTAACTCCCTCTAGGTGTCTCCATGGCACAATAAAACAATATAATATTTTAATTTTTTTACTTTGTGCCTCCTTGAGGAAATCGTGAGCCTCCCAAAAGCCCCATAAAATAATATAAAATGCCCCAAAAATTGGTGTGGGCCCAGTCTGGTGCTGCAACTGCTGGAGAAGGTGTGGAGGACATCACTTTCATCATCATGACTCATCCCATGCCATTTCCTTGCCTCAGTAGCCCAAATCGATTTCTTCAGTATCCATTTAATCATTTTTTAATCTGCCTCGAGAAACGTGAACCTGCCAAAACAGCCTCCTAGGGTGCCTGCGTTGTCCAACTGAGCCCACCAGGCTCTCTGGGAGGGGGGTACTATGGTACAATCAAGTGGCACTGGCTGCACCCCCTATACCGGAAACAGCGCCCCTAGGAGATCCAATAAAAACATCTCCCTGCTCAAACACATCATCCAGTGAAGCGAAACTGCATCAGAAGGGTAAAATGAGCCTGATCATCTCTATAAGTGCCCGGAACTGAAAACAAGCTGTTTCACTAGACTCAGAGAGTCCAAATCCATCTAGGGTATATACTCATACCATTTCCAGGTTCTACCTGATCATCAACAATATCCAATAGATAAAATAATAACCTGTAATGATCAGATAACCAATATAACTCAGGCTGGCATCCATATGCTGCAAGTGTTCGAAGGCTAAGACATGCTCTACAAATCATTTAAGTAACAATCATAACAAGTAGCAGTCACTTCACTGGCGATTGATCAATCAAATACATATATATAGGGTTTCATTTATTAATCATAACTCAGATCAGACTTTCAAGACCATACTCACTTCATAGTTGTAGTCAATTTGCTAGTGAAGGGTGAGGGCTAAAAATTACAAGGCTAGGACAAAGGATGACCACCAACTCAACATTGTGACACTTTG
Source organism: Pseudotsuga menziesii (assembly GCA_001517045.1). NCBI lineage: Eukaryota > Viridiplantae > Streptophyta > Pinopsida > Pinales > Pinaceae > Pseudotsuga > Pseudotsuga menziesii. The sequence goes on from LPNX011048422.1 coordinate 567,364, forward strand.
GACATGGAAAGGGAATACACACTCTAGCCATATGTCAGACAAACAATAACAAAGGGGATGGCAGTGCCTCACAAATGGGTGAACTACTTCAGAGGAGCCTACTCACCTTGACAAATGGTCACGATCCAACTCAATACAAGTAAGGTCAGCAATCTTTAGATAGAACTTTTAGGAACCATTGCTTTTTGGGCCTTTGATTTTCATAGCCTTGGTCTATGCACTTTTATGCGGACTTTTATTATTTTAGGCTTCACATTCATGTATGTTGAAAAACACTACTTTTCATGAATGTTTAAGATATTTCATTACAATATTTTTCAGAGCCAATTTCATTAGGCTAGCCTTTCATTCACATATGTTGAAAAACACTACTTTTCATGAATGGGATTTTTTGCAAGATATTCATTTCATTTTCAGATACATTATATTAATGGTGGCGCTACTTGTTTCAGGTAAGCAAACACATCCTAGGTAACTCAGAGCCAAGACACAGATAAACAGGGAGGTTTGTCCAACAAAGGCTCTAGCGAGGAAAGGTCCTCCATGCCACAAATCAAGCAGTAGGTTGGGTTGAAACATAACTGGAAGGTAATGGATGAGTGGAGATAGTAAAAGATGAAACCAACACTAGCAAGCCAAAAAATGGTGGGAATGACTACCTCTATTCTCCCTAAGGAAGGTAAAACCAATGAGTATAGATCAAGAACTTCCAAGTCTGGGTAAGGACATCAATACATAATACAGATACATCCAAGTCCACATATTTATATGACCGCCAAATCATGACACTAAATGCTAATACATGTCACAAAAATGAGTATAAGAGCAATGATAACCATAACACAATATAATATAAACTAAGTCATAACTATGCAAATATATCCATCTGAACCATCATCTGTCCAATGAGAAACACTGATACAAATCTGGGCATCACTAACTGCTCTGCAAATGACTAAATGACTACATCAGTCCTCAAATTTGAGTGTCCTGAGAATCAATCCTGGCATGGGAGAGTACTATAGTCCATTAGTAACATAATGATCCATCACAACTGCTCATCTCAGCATCTCATTTGTAGGAGATCTAGCTGAAAAAATGTACTGAATCTGAAAAATAGAATATGGTAGCCTGGCTACTATATATGTGATAACACGGTCAACACACTATATATGTGATAAGACGGTCAACACTTGCGAACCAATTGGCTCAAACCTCCTTTACACTAGTCAACCAAGTTAGCTGTCATAGTCATCAAAAGTCAAGTCATACTACTGATGTTATCATCAATTATCAATCAGACTTGTCACCTTAAAGATACTGTCACTGCCTTATCAATTCACAGTCAAACAATCAGCATCATAAACAACTTTGTCATTGTCTTGTGACTTGTCATCAAATCAAAATGCTGTTCAATCTTACTCATGAAATTGTTAATGGAAATGTCACTGCTGTTCTTTGTCATTAACTGTCACTAGTCATGTCAATATGAGATATCACATCTTCAAAGGGTCTTCAATTTAACCATTTCAAAGGCTTGCCAGTGTAATTCAAGCATTAATAAAATCACCATTGCGATGTCATCAAGCCAGTACAACCAAGTGCTTGAGTATTGATCTCCTACTCATGCCAATCTACTGCTCACATGCTCATGCTCATGCTCATGCTCATGGATCTATACTGTTCATGCTTATAAGGCAACACATCCATGGAGAACTGTTCCCCAAACATAGTTATAAACTCAGTCAATATTTGGCTTCAAAATGAAGTCATTAGTCTTCTCTCAATCACAATTCACTCGTCTTCTTGTCTCAATCAGACATGTTAATTCTGAGTCAAACTGTTCAGCATTCAGTCCCTTCAACAGACCTTAAATTGATCTGCACCTTTTCTTGTCACAAAATTCACTGCAGTTTGTTCCACAACTTAACAGATGTAATGATGACATATCATCATCCCTCATCATGAATGTATTGCTAGCTGCTCTCCCTATCAAGTATGCTGCTGTAGTTATTTTAAACATTACAAGCTCCCCCTTTAACTGAGCTTGGCTTTGCAAAATCTGAGTATGTTTAACCTAAGCTTAAACTTCCAACCTTGCTTTTCATTCACTGTTTTATGCTACTGGTTGAATGCCTGTGTCTTGCACCTTCAGAAGCCTTTCAGGATGACTTCAATGTGTGCACAATCAAGGTGTACATCAGAGTTGGCTTATGTGTCTGAGCTTTAATCTTTGTACCTGAAATTGTTTTTAATATCCATATTGTCATCTAGTAAATTCATGAAAGACAAGTATGCATCTTGGAAGACGTAGCATGAAAAGATCCACCATAAATAATCTTGTCCTAACATGCTCCTTAAGGACACTTTCAAATCTGTCCTCTAAATCAGCCTCAGGCTTGTAGTTGATACTACATGTTCTCCCAAGATTTTGCAAAGATGTCTTCACTTCATTATTTAGACTGCTAAGTATCTCTTCTCTGTCATGGTCACTGCTTGCTATAGGCTTTTACTTCTTGTTTGCTGCAGATGTCTCTTTACTGCTCCTTATATCACTAATTTCAATCTGTCTTGGTCCAACCTTGGTTACTAAGTCTTCCACCAATGCTTCATTCTTGATTCATATACATTCCACCAGTCTTAATCTGAGTTTGTGATACGTACACCCGTATGCAAAAAAAAAAAAATTAATCCAGTTCAAGTTATATCATGCCAAGTGATATCATAGTCTGTTGCTGCTGCACTCACTATCTGAGCTTCATCATAGGGTATTTGGAACTTAGCTCAAGTCTTCATATGATCCCCCGGAGTTGTCTTCATACAATGATAAAAATCTCGATAACCAGCTCTATATAGATCATGTAATTAGCAATGCTCCAATCCCAAATGCACCAGCTTTGCCTCTATCTTCATAACCTCCATCATTGTGTGGGGGTCATGTAGCTGTTGGACATGGTTCACGACCACTTCCACCTACTCAAGATGAGGAGAATCCTACTCCCAGTGCTTGTAGATCACGAGAAAAGAAATTAAAAGTTTCCTATGACAAGAGGAAATATTAGTACTTGTCTTTTACTATTTTTCAGTACTTCATAAATTGTAACTATTGACTCTTTAATATTTCTTATGGTCTATTTTGAAAACATTATATGGCAATTTAAGTTTGATGTTGAAGTTGAACCTACCTTTGAAGTTCATTGCTTGCAACTTTGCACTAGTGACTGCATAATAGCATATTATAATTGTTTGGTAATTACTAATGAATATGTGCTTCGCAAATCATTTCATTTCATGGTTGATGTTCTTTGTTATAGTTTGGTTACAAGTACAACTTTAGTTATGAGTTTAATGAGTCATGACAAATGCTATATAATGAAAATGGCGGATGTTATGATTGATCATTTGATGGCAATGCTATAAGTTATAGGTTATAACTACTAGATGATAGATGTTAAATGGCTTCACCCATGTTTTTATGCTTTTGTAACTAATTCAACATTCTACATGGTTTGTTGACATATATGCATCAAAATATATATTATATAAAGAGTGCTATCACCCTGGAAGGTTCTAAAAGTTTTGTTTTTCGCTCCGCTCCCACTCCCCACTCCCCGCTCTCAACAGTGTAGGTTAATCACCTCAAGCATTTCTTGACTTTGTCCAATCACATCTCCTGATGATGAACTTTGATTTAGAAATTCAAAACATCAATATTTTTAAAAGAATATGCACAGGAGGACAATTCCTTAACTCGTCATAATAGCAGCATAACTTTTCCCTTAATTCCATGTTACCTAGACAATTCAAGATAGTATCATATTGGTAAATAGAAGCTCCGCCGTTTATTGGCTCTCCGTCAATAGCCACAATGCATACATAATATATTGTGAAATGAACTGAAGCAAATGCCAACAACTTAAAAACAGAACAATGGACATGGATTTAAGGATTAGTTATCTTTCTATAGACAATGTTAATACATACGTATATCTGTTTTCAAAAAAGTATGATGCTCACCTTTTGGCAGCCCCAACTGTTGCAGTTCTCGAGAAAGAGTATCCTCGTCAACATCAAACTTAGCAGCATTTGTAACAAAGAAACGTAAAGTTGCAATGCAAGCTTTCAGATCTGATGGTCCTGCATGAAAAAATCAAGTATTCAACATGATTGCAAAAATGACTTCTGAATATTTCTGCTTAATACCTAAGCCATATTTACATGCAAACTAATAAAGAGATATTCCTTAATTCTCTAGTTGTCTTACATCTCATTTATACACAAAACATCCAAAGAAAACCAAGAAAATCTTGTCAGGTGTTAGGCATTAAGACAATAGAAGTTAACGGTCACATGTTAATGTAAATCTGTGCAAGTGTCCACAAAGTTAGTAACAAAGAAACGTATAGTTGCAATGCAAGCTTTCAGATCTGATGGTCCTGCATGGAAAATCAAGTATTCAACATGATTGCAAAAATGACTTCTGAATATTTCTGCTTAACACCTAAGCCATATTTACATGCAAACTAATAAAGAGATATTCCTTAATTCTCTAGTTGTCTTACATCTAATTCATACACAAAACATCCAAAGAAAACCAAGAAAATCTTGTTAGGTGTTAGGCATTAAGACAATAGAAGTTAATGGTCACATGTTAATGTAAATCTGTGCAAGTGTCCACAAAGTTAGTAACAAAGGAACGTAAAGTTGCAATGCAAGCTTTCAGATCTGATGGTCCTGCATGGAAAATCAAGTATTCAACATGATTGCAAAAATGACTTCTTAATATTTATGCTTAATACCTAAGCCATTATCCATATTTACATGCAAACTAATAAAGAGATATTCCTTAATTCTCTAGTTGTCTTACATCTATTTCATACACAAAATACCCAAAGAAAACCAAGCAAATCTTGTTAGGTCTAGGCATTAAGACAATAGAAGATAATGGTCACACGTTAATGTAAATCTGTGCAATTGTCTACAAAGTTAATGTAAATCTGTGCAAGTGTCTACAAAACTAAGTAACAAAGAAACGTAAAGTTGAAATGGAAGCTTTCAGATCTGATGGTCCTGCATGGAAAAATCAAGTATTCAACATGATTGCAAAAATGACTTCTGAATATTTATGCTTAATACCTAAGCCATATTTACATGCAAACTAATAAAGAGATATTCCTTAATTGCCTAGTTGTCTTACATCTAATTCATACACAAAACATCCAAAGAAAACCAAGCAAATCTTGTTAGGTGTTAGGCATTAAGACAATAGAAGTTAATGGTCACATGTTAATGTAAATCTGTGCAAGTGTCCACAAAAGGAAATATAGAAAAGTGGACAAATGGATTTGAGGTATGTAGACCAGGAATCTGAAAAGATTGCATGTAAAATATAAGGATATAGAATATGATAAGTCATGGAATACAAAAGGCCAATAGGAAAATTATTTCCAATAATGTGTGGTTAACATTTGATAGAGTAACTGTTTTTTCCCCATACACTTTGACACTCTTTGTGTCCCAATATCATAGTGTTACATACCATTTTTAAATCTCAAATTGTTTTAGAGCAGAGGGTGAAGGATTGGTGTGGGCATCCATAGTGTGGGAGGAAAAGAAAGGGTCCCTTTTGTTTTATAGAAGGACTGATGGAGGGTGTGTTGGTATTTGTTGAATTTCATTATGCTTGTTAGAAGATATTGTGTTGGGAATTTTAACACTGTTGTTGAGAAAAATACATTTGTTTCTCTACTATAAATTTATTCGCTTGTCAGATTATGATTGTTGGAGAATTTTTCTGCTAATGAACTGCATTGAAATATAAAAATATGTTTTTGGTTGTTGTATCTGTTATTAGATTTGTGCCTGTAACATAAAACAAAATAATTTTGTAGAAGGCTTGCAGACATGTATATTAAAATTGAGCTCACAGGAATCTATGGACCGAGACAACTTACAGAAGATTCCACAAACAATTTACTCAGAAAATGATATGAAACAGTGCAATGAGGAGTTGCAGTTGTATATTGCTTTCATTAATCAAAAGTAAAAATGGATACAATTTGGGTAATTGTTACAATGCAATACACTGGCATTAATAGCCAGACAATTCGAATCCATGAGAGGTAATTCGAATTGATTAACTCAATCTGACTGCTTGGCTAACTGGACATGTCTAAATCACTATCGGAGCTTAACTAGCTATCTCCAGTTGTCTAATTAAGTCTCTCAATCAGTTATAATGAGTTAAACTAATCTAACTGATGTAGTAGGTGAGAAAAGGTGCCTTCCCACATGCAGCCATGCAAAGACTGGCACTAACTGAACTGGAGGACATCTAACTGAATGTAACTGACTCATTACTAGGATTGACTAGTCACTAACTGCCAACAACCAAAGGAGGTTATTGTCGGCACTCCCAATGGCTCCTAAATTGTAGGGATTGGTCTAGGAGGCGCCTAAACTGATGCATGCAAGTGCAGTCAGTGGCAGTTAGCCTGAATTTGTGTTCCCCACACTCTAGTGACCGGTACATGTAGCCTCATTAGGCCAAGTGGACCCAATGGTGCTAGTGACTCAATAGTGACTAAATGACTCCTAAGTTAAGCTAAATTGACCAGTTTGGACAAGGGAGGATTATAATCCTAACACCCCCCATGAATGCTAACTTGAACAACTGCGGGCCCTGGTAACTAAGACCAAAGGTCACCCATTACAGCTAAAATGCAAAAGTAACTGCTTAATACAACCAAAGAAACGGGGAAAAACCATAGTTTTAAAAACCGGAAAAATCGGAACCGGAACCGGCCGGTTCACCGGTTCGGTACCAAACCAGGTCAAACCGGTTGGTAAACCGGATCGGGGACCGGTTAGTTACCGAACCGGCCAGTTGGTAACCAAACCAGTCCGGTTCGGTAACTAACCGGTCCAACCGGCCGAGTTAGCATCTGACCGGTCCTGTTTGGTATTGATCAGGCTCGTTTTTATTTTTTTGATTTTTTTTTTGTTTTAAGTTTTAAACTATTACTTTTTTTTTTATTTGTTTACTAACCTATCCCTAACCTAGGTCCTAACCTATACCACACCCTACCCTAACTACCCAACACAAAAAAAGAACTACTAGTGACTAGTCGAGACTCGAGACTCTCATTTTATTGTTGTTGTTTGAAAGTTGAAGTGAACACCAGCGAGGGTTTGAGTCTTTGACAGTGACTCGGTCTTGGAGTGGGCAGTGACAACTACAAGTGTGGAGTTTTTGCTGTGGAGTTGCAAACACTGAAGTTTGAACAGCAGTGACTCGTGACTCCCTTCTCCCACATTCACCACAGGTCTGCTGATAAGGCAGTCTGTCTTCACTTCAAAGTTCAGTGCTTGCCTCAAACCTACTCCAAATACACAACAGTAGAGCCTAGAGGTAAGTAAGAAGTATGAGGTTGATCCTTTAATGAAAATGAATGTTATGAATCATGATACATGTTACATTTGCATGCCATTAATGTTGTATGGTCTCACTCTTTGAAACTAAACCTGCTACTAGTATCTTCAACTAACCTTTTAGATTTGGAATAATTACAAATTTACAACAGAAGTTAGTAGCATTGGTTAATGTAATTTGTGACTGGCTTCTACATATACTATTAGTGCCACCACATGTTCTTCTGATAGATCAAAGTGACGTATATACTATAAACTGATCTTCTCTCACAATGATCCTGAAACAATGGTTATTACGTCTGAATAGTGAGTTGATTTAATGTGGTATGCACTTTGAAACTCTGCATCTGAAACTCTGTCAATTAAATGATATTGTAGGATTGGATGTCATAATTGGTGCTCAGTTAAAGTATTGTATATATCCTGAAGCCCTTATAAGAAGACAAATCTGGCATATAACAGCCTTGTATTGTGATATATGAATGAATTTTAAGTGCATCACAAGGTGTTTAAAATTTTAAATACTATTCCTTGTGAAGTCATTGCTACATCTGATTCATACAATAACACACAGTACTGCATATAATATCTTTTATGCCAAAACAGTGAATGATACAAGGCTGCGTTTATCTGCTTTAACTTGTTGATCATTGAGAAAGTGTATATTTAAATTTGAAACTTGTCAATTTAAATTATTTAATACCACTTTATATGTGCTGATATTTGTACTTATTAAGTTATTACCAGTAGTGTTTGCATGCCAATTGTACAGCTGCTTAAATCAGACGGTTATAACTTATAACTTGTAAAAGGTAGTCTTATTTCCAATTGTTCACTATTTGTGCAAACTGCCTTACAACTCAAGACCAACTCAACTCGTTGTTGTTTCAACTTTCAGGCTTCAGCCTATCCGAAATGGCCCCAAAAGCAAAAGATCCGGCATAGGCCCATGCAGATGATGTTGATGGGGTTATGTATTGCAAGTATTGCAAGAAGTTGATTAAGGTTGGTGGAATTTACAAGCTTAAACAACACTTCGCTACCATCAAAGGGCAAGTGAAGGCATCTGAAGCTCCACTAGATGTCATTGGACAAATTAGAGCTGATATGCAAACATATTTTAAGAAGTTTGAAGAGACTAAGGCTAGGCAAAAAGAGATAGAGGAAGAAGTAGGAAAGAAGAGGAGGCTTGTTGAAATGATGGGTGGGAGTGGGACCTATGCTCCGGGTTCAATTGAAGGCTCTTCATCTATCCCTTCTACCGATCTTAGGGATCCTTTTGGGTATGTTGCACCCTCCGATACTACACAAGAGAAGGGTAAATCAAAAAAGAAGAGTTGCATTCAAAGCTATTTTACATCCTCTGCTAGTGCCAATGCTTCTCACATGCCTCCAACACATGTTCAGCCCACCTTAGATGACCATTGGAAGAAGAAATACAAAGAAGCTGCCTATGAGTACATAGCTAGATGGTGGTATGATGTTGATCTCCCCTTCAATGCTGCATGCTCTTCTTATTACCAACCTATGTGGGATGTTGTTATAGCTGCTGGTAAGGGCTTCAAAGGCCCTAGTATGCATGACTTGAGGGGA
>LPNX011048422.1:579218-593656 GCA_001517045.1 Pseudotsuga menziesii
ACTAAACTATTGCAAAGGTCTGCAATTCAGGTCCTGAGTCAAACCTGCAGCTCTTCTGGGTGTGAGCGCAATTGGTCTTTGTTTGAGCGGATTCACACAAAGAAGAGAAACCGTTTAGAGCAAAAACAGTTAAACGATCTAGTCTTTGTGCAGTACAACCTCCAACTCAGGCGCAACCAATTGATGAGCAAAAGACCTGATACGGATCCCATTGTGTTGGATGATATAGATCCAAACTCAGAATGGGTAGTGGAGACCCAACCGCCAGAGTTTGGTGATGACATAGATGTTGAGCTGGAGGACTTGCTGGATGTTCCGTTGGATGCAGATCCTTTACTGCCGATGCCATCAGTTCATACAGGTGTAGATGCTGAGAGAGCAGTGCCAAGCATGGCAGGCACTAGCCGATCAGGACCTCATACTTATAGTCGTCGACGACGTCGACATTCAGCCAGTACTACTACTTCATTAGTAGATGACTTTGATCCTGAGGAGCCCGAGACTGAGCCAGATCATCATGCATTTGCTAGTCCTTCTGGTTCTTCTTCTAGTTCTAGTTCTAGCAGTGGTGCTAAGTTTGATGATGATCATTGATGATGTATTATCATTTATGTAGTTGATTATGTAGCATGTTTTTTGTACACTTTGTGCCATTTTGATATATTGACTCTTATATGGTATATTCATGAGCAGATTTTGGTTATTTTGTCTTCAATGCCTTGGAATCATGGATTATAATCTTGAAAATGTTGTTTTTCTTTAAAATTTAAATATTTGATGTATTTTTTAGCAAACCAATCCATTAAATTCAAATCGGCCGATTTATGACCGATTCATTACCGATTCCGATTCCGATTCCGATTTCGAGTTGACCCTCGACCGATTCCGAGTCCGATTCCAATTTTTAAAACTATGGGAACAACCTCATGGGAAAAATACCCCCCCTAAAACTAAGCAGGTAGAATCAGGAAAAAGAAGTTTTGAATAAAACTTTGTGAAAATTTTGCTACAATTTGCAGCACTATGCAGCAGCAAATGCAGTATCTTGGTTCTTCTATGCAACAACATCCTGAGATTGTGCATGTGAACCTCTGAATCCAAACTAAATCATTATGTCTGGAGGAATCTTCCTCTTTGGAAGAAGAATAAAATGCTCAACTGAATTAGAAATATAGACCAGTGTTAGCAACATCATCGATATATCGGCAACATCGCGATGTTAACTCACTGGTGATATATCGACAATATATCACCCCGATATTTTGCCCGATTTTATCACGATATTTGCAATTTTTTTAATATATCGCGATATTTGTCGATTTTATGGCAATATTTAATGATTTTTTCTAATATATTATGATTTTTTGCATTTTTGTATTTTTTATTTTGTCAATATATTGTTGATGTTTGTCGACATTTTCGCCAATAAATCCTATAATTTCTTTTTGGACCCTTGGCGATATATTCGCCGACACGATATTTGTAACATTGATATAGACAGCTGCAAGATGAAAACTAGACCCATGTAGAGCAACTAAAATCAACTGATGAGAGAGAAAATTTTCTTGAGAATTCGAACCATATGAGGAACACCCAAGCAACTGATATATTGCAGCCTTGAACATCAAACCATGTGAGGTAATATCAGCTCCAACTGTTAGGAGCAAGTGTCCAGGCGAATGCAGATTGTCTCCATCTTTACTAGTTATGTGAGGAGATGAGCATGTGATCCAATACAAAGGTAGAGAAGCCCTCGAACTATGGAGAGCGAATGCTTGAGCTCCATAATCTGATATAGCTTCAGAAATAATCAATGATTCACAAAATACAATATCAGTAACCTCATAAGAGGAAACTAACATCAAATCTCCAGCAGCAAGTTTGAAGAAGACTTGCGGTACTTGATTTGTCCCACCAAAATTGATGAGACGAACTACAAGCATGACTGAAGGCTCTTGGAACTTAAAATTCGAACCAAATAATATCAAACCAGATCCAAATAAGATCATATCAGATCCAAATAAGTTCATATTAGATCCAAAAGTGTGGTCCATCGAGAGGGTGGATGCACAGTTTTCTCCTTCTTCAAAATTCTGAGTATTGGTGCATGCAATCCTGTAGGAATTTGCTGGAAGCTCTAGATCAATAAGAGTCAATGGATCACTTCTACAATCTGATATTATTTTCAAAATATCCAAAGTATTACTTATTTGCACACCAGCAGCAACATTAAAGGGAGAGAAATAAATTCCTCTTCACTTTCTGAAGCAATCACTGGCAAATTTTGCACATAATTCAAAGGAGAACCACTGGAGGATGTTTGCATAGAATGGAAGGAGAGTTTTTCTTCAATATCAAAGATTCAAATGTCTTCTTCTGTATCAGCCATATGAGAAGATGAGATATCAGAAATCTCATAAACTTCCAGAGCAGCAGGAGGAGTCACTGCAAGGAGACTTTCTTCAATTCGAATTGACTATGAGGAAGATTCTGCTTCTTCTTCATCTTGAACAACTTCATCAGAGAGAGTAGAGGCCGAGACTTTTGAATAAAGAACTCTTGTGGTGTTGGGTTTGATCTCCAAATTGCTATTATGATCCTCATTGTGCATGCCAAAGGTTCTATCCAATTTTGTCTAGAGATCCTTTGGGTATTCAGCAGAAGCAATAAAGTAGCGCAAGCTTGGAGAAAGGGCCTGACATATTGTTCCAAAAGCTCTATCACCGTCATTTAGCCAGTCGTTCTCATCTTCATAAGACTCTTTACCAAGTCCAATAGATATCTCATAGAGATCTTGTCTCTTTAGAGATGAAATCATATTCAACTTCCATTCTAAATATCTTATGGATGGAGCAAGAAGAGGAACTGATAATTTCGAATCCATATGAAGTTGTACCTGCAATTACACAAAAAAAGACACAATAAGATCGAATAGCCTGCACTTTTGGAGTTTGCTTCACACCTGGGTTAGTCAATCAAGCAAGCTTGATCAACAAGGTTGGGCTTCCAAGAATTATGTGGTAAACTCTTCGCTTCTGGTGCAGAGCTAGAATGTTTTTGAGTTTTTTTGCTCAAATTGCTTCATACATCCAGCAAGAAATCCGTAGAAGAATTGCCTTGTCCTGCCATGGCTCTAATACCATATTAAAATTGAACTCACAGGAATCTATGGACCAAGAAAAAACATACAGAAGATTCCACAAACAATCTACTTAGAAAATAATATGAAACAGTGCAATGAGGAGTTGCAGTTGTATATTGCTTTCATTAATCAAAAGTAAAGATGGATACAATCTGGATAATTGTTACAATGCAATACATTGGCATTAATATCCAGACAATTCGAATCCATGAGAGGTAATTCGAATTAATTAACTCAATCTGACTACATGGCTAATTGGACATGTCTAAATCACTATCGAAGCTTAACTAGCTATCTCCAGTTGTCTAATTTAGTCTCTCAATCAGTTATAATCAGTTAAACTCGTCTAACTAATGTGGTAGGTGAGAAAAGGTGCCTTCCCACATGCAACCATGCAAAGACTGGCGCTAACTGAACTGGAGGACATCTAATTGAATGTAACTGACTCATAACTAGGCTTGACTAGTCACCAACAACTAAAGGTGGTTGGTGCCATCACTCCCAGTGGCTCCTAAATTGTAGGGATTGGTCTAGGAAGCGCCTAAACTGATGCATGCAAGTGCAGTCAGTGGCAGTTAAGCTCAATCTGTGTTCCCCACACTCTAGTGGCTGGTACATGTGGCCCCATTAGGCCAAGTGGACGCAATGGTACTAGTGACTCAATAATGACTAAATGACTCCTAAGTTAGGCTAAATTGACCAGTTTGGACAAGGGAGGATTATAATCCTAACAGTGTAGTAGAGACAATAAACACTCTAGAAAGATAGAGGCAATGTGAACAAGTAAACTTTGTGGACAAAGAGACACAAGAAACAAGGCGACAAAGAGGATAGAAGAAAACTTACATGCAAACAAACAACAATGTATCAGCACACAAAAAATGTTGAGGAGAAAGCACTTGACCACCAAAACAAAAAGTGTCCGAAGTGAAAGGCATGGGAATGCAAACAAGGATAGATCCTTCTTGGGTGCTATGACAATAGATGACCCACAAGGTGAAGTGCTTGGTCGGATTACTCCCTGCTCCAATAGTTGTTACAACTGCTCCTTCACTTTTGCTTCCAGAACAGTCTGTCTGTATAGTCCAATGTAAGGACTAGGATGACATGAACCTCCAACCCAAGCCTACTAACTAGATCAGATGCTATGAGATTGGCTTGTGAATCGAAATCAAACAAAGCATCTACCTTGGTCTTCTTGACCTAGATCTTGATATGGAAGAGTTTCATCATCTCCTTCTCTTCCTTGGGATGGAGGCTACTCAAATTCACCTCCTTGTGTACTATAGTACAAACAATCTTATCATCTGCATTTGAGTTGCTCTCCACCTAGTTGCCTGAATCTATGGCTATCAGGTTCTTCTTCCTGACGTCTTTGCGGTTCTTGGGGTTCAGGTCTAGATGTAGCTTCCAACACTTGTCTTCAGTGTGACCATCAAAGTTGCAATGATTATAGTGGTTTTTTAGATCCTTGCACTAATGTGCAATGGTTGTAGCCCTTATCTTTTCACTTCCACTTCTTCTTCCCCTCCTTGGAAGTACCTTGGTTCTCTTTTTGTTGGGAACCACTTGGTTGTCCTTTCTTGTGGCCAATATTTTCCAGGTATTATGCTTGCACACAGGCCTCATCAATTGCCTTAGGCTTGAAGAGCATCATTTGCTTTAATAAATGACTAAGTAGAACCCCCAAATACTTTGAGGAGTACATCTAGATTTGGGTGAGATACCTAGAATCATAGCCACCTTCTTGAACTCGATGGTGTACTCTTGCACAATCTTCCCTTGACTTTGCCTAAAGTAATGCCAATGGATCCATTGGTCCTCCACATACTCGATAGGATAGAATTGGGACTTAATGAGGGTTTCGAAATCCTCCCACTTAGTTACTGGCAGATCACCCTTCAGCCAAAGTGTTTTCGTGTGGCTTTCCCACTAAGTTAATGCATGGCCCTCTAATTTCAATCGAGCAAATGAAATCTTCTGCTTGAGTGGGCCTAACGGTTAAGAATGTGTGTTTCCTCCTAGGAAGACATGGGTTCAAATCCAAAGGGGGGGAGGGTATGTACACCTCTGTAGACTTTAGAAGTTACATCGTTGTGTAGAGGGGGGTCCCTTGTCCCACAAACAAGAGGATCACATACACCAAATTGGTATATGGCTTTGTTGTGACCATAAAAATAGATTGCAAATATTATTAATAATAATAAAATAGACCTCTAATTGTTGCAACCAATTATTCAACTTTAAAGCATCAATCTCACCTTAGTAAGGCTTGATATCCACTTTTGCTTCCATTTTCAATAAAGGATGGGAAGGGGTTGTAATATCCCAAACTGATATTCTACTGTTCTTTGCTACTATGTTGTTTGCTCACACACTCAAGATTGTGCAAAATACTGAATAAAATGTGCATGCAAAGGTGTCGTGCCAAATGGCCCTAAGATATAGCTAATCTGGAGAGATTATAGCCTATGGGGCAAAGACTTTCATGAAGAAGATATACACATACCACTAATAAATAAGCTGATAATACTCCAGAGATATGATGCATGCGATGGGTGTCGAAAAGATAGTGCTACTCTCCTCAGTTTGACGCCCAGCTATGAGTGTGCCCCCTTTTGAATGATGTTGACGGTTTTGGAGGAGGAGGTGTTCGTTTCCGCTGGAACTTTGTAAGGAAGATGGTCTGTACCTGTCGGAGATGTTGGATGTCACATGCAGAGCTTTTGACTCCTCTAAGGAACCTAGCGAATTGATCTGCCTCTTAGGTACTCACGTCCCCCTCTCTCACATTTCTGTCATTAACTGCTCTGAATATGCAAACAAGGAACTGATACTCACCCAATGCAGTGTAGTGAGTATGCTAAGAAAGATGAAGCTGACATGCAGTGGAAAAACTAAGCTTTAGGGCCCCGGCGAATTCTTCTGAGGATTTCCAGCTATTCCCCAGCTGCAAAACATGAACCTGCAAATAAATATTCTATGTGTGTTGGATCACTGAATACGAATGAATAGGATGAATGTTGACAATAGACCTCGATGATCTAACATGAAGTGATTAGGGCAGATAGATTTCACTGACGAAACCCCTTGTTAGCTGAAGACCTTCATCTCCAACCCCAACTACTGCTGCTACTGCTCTAAAACCCAAAATCAACAAAAATAATCATAGATGTCCCTTTTGGTTCAATGACCCTTCTTATATAGCTTAGCATGTACTTTTAGGGTTTGCATGTCACTTTTAGGGTTTTCGCTTTACTTTTTGCATGCATGCAATTCTAATTGCTCGTTGACTTAAACTGAAGAAGCAAGGCTTGCATGCTTCGCATACTTTATGATAATAACTCTGATGACCCTCTTTACTATACTGATGACTGAATGAATAATTGTTCTAATATGTTCCCAGTATTAAAGGTCCTCAGTCAATTCTCTATTTATCAAAAACAGAACTTTACAAGGGTAATGGAAGTGGAACTTGATTGCTCATGCTTGGGCTCTTTCTTCGACTCATTTTCTAGATTGTTTTTATCTCTCGATTTCCCCCAATGTTCCCCCAAGTTTCCAAGACGCAGGCGCGGGGAAACACGCATTGGGGACGTGTGGAGATCATCCCCAAATTTTAGCGAAATTCAGGGGGGGCGAGGGGACGTCCAGGCCTTAATAAAAATTAATATTATAAATTATTAAATCCCAACAATAACAATTCAATGATTCATCCCATGTAAACTACTAAAAGTAAATAATAAATAGTAAATACCAAGTTTATCATTGTGCAATGTATATCATAATATAGCAAATTAATAATACAAACACGTTATACAATTCATCATAATAATTTTCAAATTTGTCATTTGAATCTTGATATTCATATTTCTAATTTCAATCATTGTAATTGAAAACTTGAATCAATGATATTGCATGCTAAAATAGTGAAATAGTAAATTACTAAAGACTAAGCTTGAAATAGAGACTAAACAACAATTAAAATTAAAATTTTGTTTTTTAAAACTGAAATTGGGAAAATCGTGGGGTGCATCTAGGAGCCCCCCAGTTTCTGGAGGGGGTGTGTGGGAGCCCCCCTTCACCGGAGTGCGTTGCAAAACAGGGGAACGCGTCCCCTTGTGAGTTTCCGAGAGTTTCCTGATTTTGGGGACACTGGGAAACGTTTCCCCAGGAGCCCCCGAGCCCCTGGGAGCGAGGGGGGTGCGTCCCTGACCCTGAGGGGCGAGTCCCTGTGTAACACTGATTTCCCCTCTAATCCAATCTTTGAGTTAGAGCCCTCGAAATCATTGAAAGGTCCAAACTCTTTAGAGATGCCATGAGGATTGACATATTATGAACAATATTAGCGACTTCTATTTCTGTCTTTGCAATTCGCTCTTCATATTCACCCCTCGATTCTTCATTGGACTCATCCACCATGGCTAGGGTTTGAAGACTTTTTAAACCAACTATTGAATCTTGCAATTACCCACAAAAACCCAAAAGAACACTGCTCTAATACCAATATGATCTGTAAATTGTCATGGATATTCCACTAGAACAATTCATCACAACGGATCTCACATTGAGTTAGCTTAATTCTAGAGAATGCTCTAAAAACTGAAATTCAAAGGAAAATAACATATCCACACAAATAACACAAGTTATACCTTGGGAAAACCCATTTTGGGGAAAAACGCAACCACAAGTGAGGACTATGCCTTGCCCTTTTCTTCTCCAATATGCAATGCAAATACAAAGAAAGTGGTACTCTCCATGGACTTATCTATGACACTATGGCCTACATCACTACTACGAGATCTCCCACTTCCTCTATTATGCTCTAATATCTACTCCCTTACTATCGCTCAGTTGTGGAACAATAAAATAACAACATAAGAATGGAACCCCTTCTACTCCTAACAGCCCAGTATTTAACATAGCCAAATAGTCGTCTAGAGTTAATTTTAGGATTTTTTGCATGCCTCAACTCCAAATTAAGATTTGGGGTTTTGGACCCTTTAAAATGTTCTTAATGTCAATGTTTGAGCAAATATGAAGATACTTTAAAACTTTTGATAAACAAATCCAGTGCATGTAGATCTCATAAAACAATTCAAACACAAATTATTCAATCCATAAGACACATGATGTACCATGAGAAAACCCTCCAAAATCCGGTGGATGAAAAACCCAGCAAACAATCCTTTGAGTATGATTGATAAAGGAAGAGAATAATTTTACAACACTTGCAGACTGCTTGATAAGAGATATCTAATCGAAACTAGAGAATAGAGATCATATAGAATACTGCCATAGCCTGGCCAAGTGCATAGCACTCTAATAACAAGCTTATTTAGTCATACAATGAAGGTCAAGAAAAAAGTTGCATGCCTTTTGGTTACTGTAAACATTATACACACTGTGTGCACTATACACACATTACCTGTTGCGCCTTCCTTGACTTGGTGCCAAGGTGTCACCTCGTAATTATCTCCCACACTGAAGATATGCGCCCTCCATTAATTCATTGGTGTTAACTGCCTCTAATTGAATGTAACTGAACTAAACTGAGTGGATAAATAGAACTGAATGGAACTGAACTGAACTGAGTGGAACTGAACAGAACTAAACGTAACTGAATGTAACTGAACATAACTAAATGTAATTGAACATAACTGAATGTAAATGAACAAAGTTGAATGTAACTGAATGTAACTGAACAGAACTGAATGTG
This sequence comes from Pseudotsuga menziesii, assembly GCA_001517045.1. NCBI lineage: Eukaryota > Viridiplantae > Streptophyta > Pinopsida > Pinales > Pinaceae > Pseudotsuga > Pseudotsuga menziesii. The sequence goes on from LPNX011048422.1 coordinate 588,080, forward strand.
AATTGATTAACTAATTGCTTGACCATTAGTTAGGAGTTTAACTAAATGTCTTTAGTGCTTCACAATCAGTGCCATCCACAACAACAACTTTGCATAAATTAAGGAATAGATTCCTTAATTAACTGAAACTTGTTTTCCACAACTTTAGACTTAAATAATGTCTTTGCAATTCGAGTTCACGGGAGGTCTGACATAGGCAATTCGAATCTTTACTCTATCTCTGTGCTCATCTCTTTTATTATTAATTAATCCTGGATGGTACATGAGTTTTTAATTAATTAAACATCTTTATCATATCATACTCGGAAGACTTGTTTCCAACCTATGATCATATGTATTACCCTAGGCCATATAGTCATATGCTAAAGTAAATCACTCTAGGGGTAGCTAATCTCTAAAGGAGACTTATAGCATCTAGTGACCATGACTAGCCATACATTACATAGTAGATCCAGTCTTGATACAACACAAGACTCGTGAACTAAATACAACATAAGTTCCGAACTTGATACAACACAAGCCTCTGGCCTTGATACAACACAAGGTCCCAATCTTAATACAACATAAGATCATAGTACAGGCATCTCTCATACCCTCAACAACCTAGCTTGATACAACACAAGCTCATAACTTAATACAACATAAGTTCCGGACTTGATACAACAAAATTCTCATGGAGAATGGCTCCTAATCTTGTACATTTAACACTCCCTCTCGGCGAGGGAGACATTCTCTGCCAAACCAAGCATATCTTTGAAGTGTCTGAACTTCGTCACGGTTAGAGGCTTTGTCATCACATATGCAATCTGCTCGTCAATAGTTATGTACTAAAGTTTTACAATACCTTTTTGGACCATGTCTCGAACGAAGTGATACTTCATTTCTATGTGTTTCGACTTGTCATGAAGCACAGGATTTTTGGAAAGCTTTACACAACTTTGTTTGCACACCTGATCACTATAGGCTCTAGGTTTACACCGAACAATCCTCCAAGTAGCTTTCTCAGCCACACTACTTCTCTGCAAGGAGTACTAGCAGCAATGTACTCTGCCTCTATAGTGCCCTGGGCAACTAAACCCTGCTTTCTTCTAAACCATGAAATCATAGCAGAACATAAGTTGAAACAATACCCGGAAGTGCTCTTCCAATCATCAATGATGTCACCCCAATCAGAATCAGTATATCCAAGCAATAACACTCCTCCATTGGAGGCATACCTGAGTGTTAGTTTTTCTAAGTTAATTCACTTAGGATCTTTATCTGAAAGAATAACAAGTACAGCGATACATCAAAGATACACAAGACACAGAGATTTTCATGGGGAAAAACATAAAGGCGAAAACCTCGCAAACTTCCTCAAAATACTTCTGTCACAAAGACAAGATCACAAGATGGAATAACCAAGAACAATATGTCTTTTGCAGCTCTCTCTCTTCCTCCTCATTGTCCTCTCTCCCAATGTACATATGAGAGAGTGAATGAGTGTGTGTGGCAAATGAGGAGGGCGCCTCCCTATTTATATTCTTTCGTTGAGTAACTAACTCAACTAACTAGGTCGGACAGGTAACCTTTGGGGACGACTTACCTAGGAATACACAAAGTACATTTTCCTTTATTTAACCTAGGGACTATTGCCCCGACTTACAACGGAGGGTTTACCTCAGTGACCATACACAATGATGACATGCCGAAAGGAGGGAAACACATCTTCGATGGGGGTACAACAATATACAATAGTAATATACATCAAAATATCTTCAAAAGTTAATGTTATCACATACACATTTGCAGTTGGGATTCCATGATGCAGCGTGCAAACTTGTCTCTTATTCTATTCCAGGCTACTTTTTACATGGGTATTATCATGGATCCTTATAGCTTCAATTATTCTAGAGCCTTGTTCATCAGATTTTCCTTAGCAAGAATGAGATTCAAAAGTCCATTGAGATGGTTTTGGTGATGATCTAGTTCATTATAGCAGAGCAACACATCAGGAGTTGGTACACACAGTTATAGAGGGGCTTATCAGACGAAGACAAGTATATTTGGTGAGATCAGGTATACACCTCCTTGGTTTGATTTTGCTCTATGATGTATGTCAGATACCTATGCTGATCATGTTAGGATGATTATGGTGACCTATGCTTATATCTATTGTGCTTTAACCTATGTCATGATTAATTAAGGAATTTCATGTAACGGTTGTTGCTTATGCCATGCTTGTACAAATTGTAAACCTTGGTGCTGCGGTGGTTCCATTTCATTTGTCCGCGTCCATCCAGTTCATCCACTTTGATTTTCTCCCATGACTTAGACTTATTGAGATTTGCGAGATTGAAGATCCTTTCCCCATTCTGACCCCTAAGTATTATAAACTCCATGTTGTTATGTCTCTGGCTATGAAGTATGTGGCTTGGCCAGTGTGGTTGGGTTCACAAGGTAGTTCTCCTTTAGTCCTCAAAGCAAGTGCTCCACCATAACAGCATTGCTAAATACTAAAGCATCAGAATGCATAAAAGCTATATCTAGAGGATGCAAAAGTTAAATGTTTAAAAGTAGTCAATGGCTAAGAGTTTGAGCACTCATTCCTTGTATAATGTAAGGCTTAGTCTACCCTCTACAGGGGCGACAAGGAGAGGCAAATGTTAGATTTTCTTAAGATCTGATTAGATTATCTAGGATCTTTATCTGAAAGAATAACAAGTACAGCAAAATGCATAAGATATAAAAGATACACAAGACACAGATTTTCATCGGGGAAACCATAAAGGAGAAAACCCCGCAAACTTCTTTAAAATAGTAAGATGATCAAAAGCAGTAATAAGAAATGTTCAATAGCTGTCTTTCTCTCCTCCTATGACTGTCTCTCTCTCTCAAACGCCTTAGAGAGTGTATGAGGTGTGTATAAATGAGGGAGAGTGCCTCCCTATTTATACCCTTTCAAGTCACTGACCAAATATAAGACTAGAGCCTACATGTCATCTCACATGGGGCCCACTTCTCCTAGAGAGACCACAATTACATATTACATGATGTTACACTGGGGACTATTGCCCCAACTTACAACGGAGGTTGTACCTCAAGGTCTAGACACAATTTAGACATCCCGTAAAGGGGTAACACACATCCCCAATGGGGGTACAACAACATATAATGATAATATACATCAAAATATCTTCCGAAGTTACAAACACATCAACAGTCCCTCTTAACTAGGAAGGTATTCTCTCTCTATATAGTCATCAACACATCTGGTCAGGTCTTCATCGCATCATCATCATCGCGGAGTCATAGAATCTTTATCATAGCTGCTGCCATCATCTCCTTATAATTTGATCATCGTCCCATACTATCTGTCATCAGAATTTTCTACAGTGCCAGCCCTTTTTCATGCTAGACGTAGGCCTAGTCCTCTGCCAGGTCTTCATCTACAGTGCCAGCCCTTTTTCATGCTCGATGTAGGCCTAGTCCTCTGCCAGGTCTTCATCTACAGTGCCGGCCCTTTTTCATGTTGGATGTAGGCCTAGTCCTCTGCCAGGTCTTCATCTACAATGCTAGGCCTTTTTCATGTTGGATGTAGGCCTAGCCCTCTATGTAGGTCTTCATCATCTATGTGAGTAAGCAATCAAGTAGGTACATCCTAGGACTTGTTATATGCCTCTTGCAAAACCTGCAAGATCTCCCAGGACTGATTATATGCCACTGCAAAACCTGAAGGAGCATCCCAAGACTGATTACATGCCTTGCAAAACCTGTGTACCCTACTATTACCTTATCATCTTCAGATCATCTCATCGTCACACAGAGCACAGCCCAAATACACATAACACAACACTCACATTCACAGGCATGGTAGGACAAACCTACTACCATCAGGGAAAAGGCTTCCAGCACTTACATCCACCGGCATGGTAGGACACACCTACTACCATCTGGGAAAGGCTCCCAACAATTACATCCACTGGCATGGTAGGACACACCTACTACCATTGGGAAAGGCTTCCAGCACTTACATCCACCGACATGGTAGGACACACCTACTACCATCCGGGAAGGGCTCCAGCACTTACATCCACCAACATGGTAGGACACACCTACTACCATCCGGGTAGGGCTCCAGCACTTACATCACGATCATGGGAGGCCCAGCCTGCCACCATATCGGAAAGGCTCTGTGTATCTGCGTCTTTCAAACTCATCACTTCCCTTTGGAGGGAACCTCGATCTGAAGAACACCAAGCTTCTCTCTGAAGTATTCAAACTTCACTCTGGCCATTTCTAGCATAAAATCACATCAAGACTGATTACGTCCAAGGATAACCTGCGAGCTTCGCCAGGACTGATTACATCCGAGGACAACCTATAGGACTGATTACGTCTGAGCAACCTACGAGCTTCGCCAGGATTTTATGCTCAGACAACCTATCTCTCCGGCTATGCTAGAACTCATCGCTCCCTCTTTCGAGCGATCTCAATCTTGATCACATACTGGAGCTTCACTGCTCCTCTCTCACAAATAGTCGAGGAAGTGGCAACATATTTTGCCTCGACTGTACTCAGTGCCACACAGGACTGCTTCCTGCTAAACCAAGAGATCACTCTTGATCCCATACCGAAGCAACACCCCGAAGTGCTCTTCCTATTAATGGCACTACCTGCCCAATCCGAATACACATAACCTTCCAGGTTAATCTTTTATCATACTTGAGCCCATAATCAACTGTACCCTTCAGGTACCTCACTACATGCTTTGCAACCAGGTGAGCATATCTCGGATCCGTCAGGAACTGGCTCAAGTCATTCACAACAAAGCATGTGTATGGTCTTGTATTCACCAGGCACATCAATGAACAAATCATCTGATGATACATCGTGGCATCAACCGTCTCTGATGAAGCATCACTCAATAGCTTCAGGTTTGATGCCATAGGTGCGACCATGGCCTTGCAGTCCATCATCCCGATCCTCTTCAGGATCTACACTGCATACTTCCCTTGTCCAAGGGACATTCCATTTGCACTCTACCACACCTACATGCCTAGAAAGTAGTGCATCATACCCAAGTCCTTCATCTCGAACTCGGCAGCAAGTCTCCTTCTTGCATATTTAATGAGTACCTCTTTTCCTGTCAGGATCAGGTCATCGACATATAACAAGAGCATCATTGGTCTTTCTCCTTCAACTTTGGAGTAAAGGTTGGAATCCACTTTACTTTCAATAAAGCCCTAGAGCCATCATTAAAATGTGCATCATGTCGTACCATGTCGAACCTCAAGATCTTCTGCAGTCACTCCCTTTGAAGAGGAGCATCATTCTCCCTCTGCCTTTCATACTCTATGTAATGAAACATTTTGTAATGGAGTGACTAGTAGCTTCCTCTACCACTAATATTCTATGTATCCATCTAGGGTCACTGGATACCAAGATCCTCTATCTTGAACTTTGTTGAAAAGTTCTTCTCGCACCCATCTGTGAGTTTGTCATCCTATATAGGCTTTCATCTTCAACCTTGTAGCAAAGGTTAAGATCTTCATCACTCTAGGTGATCTTCAAGCTCCTTATGTAACTGTATGTTCT
>LPNX011048422.1:593700-628453 GCA_001517045.1 Pseudotsuga menziesii
TTGCACATATGAGTCTGCCTGTCATGTGTCTCAACTCCCAGTGGCTGCTCTACGTATACTTGACTCGTCACTGGTGCAAATGTCTCTTAGTAGTCTATTCCTTCTTTCTTGCCTTGTATCCCACAATGTTACCATCTACTGCATGATGGATCTTGTAGATCCATATGGAAGACACTACAAACTTCCCTTAGACATCATTCTTATTGAACTAGTACTCTTTGATCATAGTCACCTTCCTTTTCTTCTTGTCTACTTCATCATAGTTGAAAGGCGCTGCATCAATGATGTCGCTCAACAGTGACATAACTAGAATGTGTCTGAGACTTCTTTCTTTCTTTGGAAGTCTCGTCACACTATTCATCATTTTGGATGATTTCTCGTGCCCAAGGTGGACTTCATGTCTTGAGGTGGATCTACCGTTCTCTTTATATTCTTCTGAAGCTCTTTCTTTCGCCACGGTGTCTCTGACCCGGGAAGCTTTGCGTTCCTCTTCTGAACTGTCATTACTTGTTCTTCGTAATGATCTACAAGTCAAGTTTAGTTGCATAATTAGAAACATATCATAATTTCCAAAATATATTAATAGTGACAAATATATGTCACATAGCCATGCGACTATTTTAGCCAATGCTACAACATTCATCCATATCGTGTATACATACAATAACTTCTAGATGCATTCTACCCTAATGTTATTAAGAGTGTGTACTACTCCTAATATGCCAACAAAGAGGTTTCAATCTAGATAAGTAGCAATGGAATGTTGTACAAAATCATTGACTTCTTACCCATCATGTGCAATTCAGTAGTATAAATGCAAATACTCAAACATTGATAACACATCAACTGAATATAAACAAATGCATAACCAAACAATATCATGAAATGACAATTGAATACTTATCTTTATTTGTTTCGTGGGTAGACTCTTTCTTGAACCTTCAGCTTCATCATCTTCTTCATTCATAGCAGCATCAATTCTTATCCAAATGCTAAGATGGATAAGAAGTTCTTCAAGAATTGAGTCCTTCATATTCCTCATCGCTTGAGGGATCTTCTTTGAATCGCGAGAGCTTGATCTTCAGTTGCTCCCATCTTCTCTTCTCTTATTATGAGTCGAGCTTCTTCTTGTGTGTACTCTTCCAGAGTCTGTTGAAGGTAATCACTTCCTTCTGGTACACATTCCTCGAATGAATGAATCCCATGATCTTGAGAGGCCATTCAAGGTGGTTATAACAATATCTTATTCTTCTTCGGTTGCTTGGTCATGTTATCACATATATAGTAGCCAGGCTACCATATTCTATTTTTCAGACGCAGTGCATTATTCAGCCAGATCTCTTACATATGAAATGCTGAGATGAGCATTTTTTATGGATCATTATTATATTTGAGGACTATTGAACTCTCCCATGTCAGGACTGAGTCTCAGGACACTCAGATTTGAGGACCAAAGTAGCCATTTATGTTATTTCAGAGCAGTAGTGGATGCCCAGTGTTATATCAGTACTTTCTCATTGGATAGATGGTGTTTCAGATGGATTATATTGCATGGATATGACTCAACATTTTATAGTGTTATGGTTATTATTGCTCTTATACTGATTCTTGTGACATGTATTGACTTGTGGTATCATGATCTGGCGGTCATAATTATATGGACTTGGGTGTATCTTATACTATGTATTGATGTCCTTACTCTGACTTTGAAGTTCTTGATCTATACTGATTGGTTTTACCCTCCTTAGGGAGAATAGAGGTAGTCATTCCCACCATTGTTTTGGCTTGCTAGTGTTGGCTCCATCATTCATTGTCTTCACCCATCCATTACCTTCCAGTTTAGTTTTCAGCCCGACTGACTTCTTGACTTGTGGCATGGAGGACCTTTTTCCCCGCTAGAACCTTTGTTGGACAAACCTCCCTGTTTATATTGTGTCTCAGCTCTGAGTTGGTGACAGAACTTGCCTTTGGTAAGTTGGATAGTATGCCTAAATCATTCTGGTCGGTTGTCTCGATGTTTGGCACTGTGCAGAACTCCCCCTAGTCACTTGAGGTGTGTTGGCTAAAACTAAAAGCTCATGTACTACTTGTATTGAAATATTGAATATGCACCCATGGAAAATGAAAATGTAAAACTGTGTTTCTTAACATATATAAAAAGGGCAAGAGCAATAAATGCTAAAATACTCCTTGGAGAGTATAAGAAAAGGTCCAAAAAAGCAATGGTTAAAAATATGCTATATCAAAAAATTGCTGACCTTATTAAAATAAATATGTCCCAGATGAAAGCTGTGATTAGCTGTGCTTTTAAGCATTGGTGAAGTCCCAAAAGGATCATATAGGCCAAAAAGGCCATGGAATAAAATGTGATCCTAATGAACTTGGATCAAGATTGATGTAGACATGATGCCTAAGTTGAATAAGCACTCTCTAAACAACTCACCCATCTGTGAGGCACTACCATTCCTTATGTTGTTGTTTGTCCAGCATTGGTTATAGTGAGTATTCCCTTTCCTTGTCCAAAGTGTCATGATGTTGAGTAGGAAGTCATCCTTTGCCTTAGCCTTGTCATGTCCACCCTTCACCCTTCACTAGCAAAATGACTACAGCTATGAAGTGAGTATAGTCTTGAAAGTCTAAGTTTGAGTAATAATAAATAAAGCCTTATATATATGTATTGGTTGAAATGAATGCTACTTGTTGATTTTGTTACTTGAATGAGTTGTAGAGCATGGTTTAACTTTTTAACACTTGCAGCAGATGGATGTATTCTGAGTTATTATTGGTGTCTGATTATTCACAGATGGTTATATTGTTTATTATTGATGATCAGATAGAGACCTATGAGGGGTATGAGTATACACCTTAGATGGATTGGGACTCTCTAAGTCCAATGAGACAGGTTATTTCCAGTTTCGGGCACTTACAGATGTGATCAGGCTCACTCTGCCTTTCTGATGCAGTTTTTCTTCACAGATTGATATTTTTGGGCAGGGAGATGTTTCAGTTGGATCTCCTAGGGCGTTGTAAGGGCATAGGGGGGTGCAGCCACTTGTTTGTACCATTGTACCCCCATCCCGGAGAGCCTGGTGGGCTCAGTTTGACAACGCAGGCACCCTAGGAGGCTGTTTTGGCAGAATCACGTTTCCCGAGGCAGATTAAAAGATGATTAAATGGTTATTGAAGAAATCGATTTGGGCTACTGAGGCAACGAAATGACATGGGATGAGTCATGATGATGAGAGTGATGACCTCCACACCTTCTCCAGCAGTTGCAGCTCCTGTTTGGGCCCACACCTATTTTTGGGGCATTTTTTATTATTTTTTGGAGCTATTTTTGGAAGCTCATGATTTCCTCAAGGAGGCACAAAAGTCAAAGATTTAAATTGTTATATTATTTATTGTGCCATTGGGACACCATAAGGGAGTTAGTCAAACACTCATTGGACCCACCATGTGCTTTCATTTATTTCTTGTTGAGTGGGTTACTTTTTTTGGGTGGGTTAGTCCACTTTGGTAAATTATGGTTATACTGATCCATGTATTGTATGTTGAGCTCATCTCAACCATTGATTAGAACATTTCATCTTTTAATCTTAGTCACTCGTTTTGAAAGTGGTTAGGATTTGGTTATGATTGGCGTTCTCTCATTTCTATTTAAAGAAGAGAGCTCCTCATTTGTAAGGGGTCTTTGGCTCTTGGATCTGAATAATAGAAAGACTTTTTTTGTGGAAATTTTTCTAGATTTGCTTTGCATCTGATGTGCTCAAATGGTGATTAGCTTGTCTTCAGCTTACTAACATCGTGGAAATTCTCGTGAGATCTATTTTCTTTTGTGGCTATCATTGTTTTGTCTACAGGAGGGCGTGTTGGCTGGAGCGTTTTTGTAGGGGGGACCTCAACTCACTCAGTTCTCTTCGTCTTGGATCAAGGGGTTTTCATTAGTTTCATTGCGATCTATGATTACTTCATTTTACTGTCTTGTAGCATTCAGTTTCTTTATTTTGTATGTGCAAATCTGATATGGTTGACGTTTGCTCATGAAGGGTAGGGGGCGCTTTGATGGCTTGGAGCTTGCATATGCCATAGAAATCACAGGGATCTTCCAGGATTGATCGGGATAGCTAGGATCGTCACTGTTACAGACTTCTACAAGCTTATCTAGGTAAGATCCACATGTAAGTTCTTCTTTTCTGATCTTATTCCATTGTACCTTGCTGAAATTTAACTATTTTTCTGAAAACTCCTAAACCATAAAAACCTAAAAAATCAAATAATCAGGGAACCGTCCGATCTTTTGCCAAACCATTTCTGGGTTTCATAGATTGGGCCTCCCCCTAACTAAATCAACTGGAACGCTGGTCAAATTCCTCATAGATTGACCTAGATCTGATTTTTCAGCAGAAAACTGCATAACCCCCCACTGAAAAATTGACCTGCTAGGGTTTTGAGTTTTTATGAATTCTGACTTCATAGACGGATAGATCGGGGCCTAAGCAGTCCAAATCAACCCCAACGCTATCCAAAGGCTTAGCAATTTGACCAGGATCTGAAAAATATACTGAAACTGCCTTGGCGCCCTCACTGAAAATTGGACTTTTCCAGAAGTAGGTTTTTCTGAAATCTGACTTGATAGGATGATAGATCGGGTCCCAAGCATCCCAGAACACCCTCAACGCTGAGTTGATTCCTCCTAGTTTGCCCTAGATCTGAAAAAATCAGTTTTCGGTCTCCTAGCCCCATCATCAGATTTTGACTTTTCTAGATCTGATTTTTTTGCTGTTTTCCTGATTTGGGCTTGTAGATCAGGTCTCCCGAATCTCTTCTCATCCTCAACGCTGAGCCATCAGCCTTCTGGTACCCCCTAAAACTTCAGATTTGTCTTCCTCGGCCCTAGCGCTAGCCATCTACTGAGCTGGGTTTCTTGTACCTTGGCTTTTCCGGACCAATTGCTTTCTGGGTTCGTAGATCAAGGTGTTTCCCAAGTGGGTTTCCTGAAACGTTGTCTTACAACTGACTCCATTGCCCAATGCATACAAAGCACTGATCTCCAAGCTAGCGCTGCCCTTAGGCTCTTAGCCTTTGCCATCTACCAACATTCACTGATAGCTCAGCACCTTTTACTGAGTCTGATTTCTAGGTACTGGATAGTCCTAACTCTATTCGTGCTCGCCCTGTCATAGTTATGTTTCCCAAGACAATTGCTAGTACCTAAACCCTAGAGCTAGGGTTCTCATTCACCTTGCACCTTAAGTACCCTGAAGCCCCATCTGATCTTCTTCTGGTGTCTAGGTTCGATCTCTCCTGTCGGGAGCAGATCCGGGTCTCCCCCATTGTTGTCCTAGACTAGGATAACCTAAAGTGAAGGCTGCCTTGATTGGCGTGACAACCATCCATTTGGGAGTCTAGGCAATCGTGGTTCCACCCCTTAGTTGCTTGCCCCTCTACCATCCATTTTGGATCCACCTCAAGCAGGAAATTACAAGGTGGGTGATAACAGGTCATAGCATTGAACACTTCCTCTTGGTGTCTTCAAGGATGACACATGAGGGATGAGATGATCTTTAATAGAATCTTCGATGATTCTCTTGGCTCTAGCCTTAGCCTCATCTCCCTCTAGCTCTTAGAACTTCCTTATTGAAATACTGATCCAAGTCAATTTCTTCAAGGATCATGGAGGTCCTATACTTTCATACTCGAAAGTTGTCGGCTTCACCAAGCTGGTGTGATTAGTCATTTTGAAATGAAAACCTCAAATACAAATATCAAAAATTTAGATCTTACCAATTTGAGGTGTCCGTCCTGGTTCCGGAGCTAGCTAATCTAGGGTTTGTTAGAGAAACCCTAATTTTCAAAACTTGGAATTTCAAACTTTTGATTGGATAGAAAGATGGGCCTCTTTAAGGCGAGTTGTCCAATGTACTCCTTTTCTGAAAACAGTGGAGGGAAGCTCCCGAAACAAGAAGCCCTAGTTTTCCAATTTCTTCTACAGAAATGATTGATATTGATTTTGTTGTATCTCCGAAGTTTCGGATCCTTAAAGTCTGGAACTTCTCACTTAGATAGCCTGATAAGTCTTCTTTCCAACCCCACAGGTTAGAGCAGAAATGGATTCTCCAAGTGGGACTTATTCGGATTTTCCCAAGGTGACTGTTTTGGGAACTGTTCAGCATAGAAAACTTGTACAGACTGCCACATGTCACTGTTTCACATTCTGGGTCTGAAAAGCATACCACAGAAACTACAGTCCGTTTCCTACCAGCAACATCTTGCGAAATTTTATTTGGACCTTCCTAGCCCAAGATATAGCAAATCTCCCTAGGTCACCTGTTTATGACTGTATTCCGGAGGAGGCTGGAACCCTGATTTGGAGGGAACTATATCTCCTGAAGTATAGTGAATCTGAGGCTGAGACTTTTAAACAGTGTACAGCACGAATTTCTCTTCGGTCTGTAAAAAATTCGGCTTCTGAGCCTTCTCCAATCTCGCGTTATAGCGAAAGTGCTAGGATTACTAAATTCAGTCTTCTATGGTTTTCAAGCATGAAACCCTAATTTCCATTAGCTTCCATTACAAATGTATTTTGGTTGTACAGTGAAACTTCTCTAATTCAGAAATTGATACCACCAAAGGATGTGCCCTAGTGAGGCGAGTTAGCCTATCCCTCCTTGCTTGATGATTTGTGGAGAGAACACCTTCAACTAGGAAGCCCTAGTTCTCGCAATTGCACAGTGTCGTCTTCAAGAGAGGCTCTGATACCATGTGAGATTTTCTTAAGATCTGATTAGATTATCTAAGATCTTTATCTGAAAGAATAACAAGTACAGCAAAATGCATAAGATATAAAAGATACACAAGACACAGATTTTCATCAAGGAAACAATAAAGGAGAAAACCCCACAAACTTCTTCAGAATAGTAAGATGATCAAAAGCAGTAATAAGAAATGTTCAGCAGCTATCTTCCTCTCCTCCTATGACTGTCTCTCTCTCTCAAACGCCTTAGAGAGTGTATGAGATGTGTATAAATGAGGGAGAGTGCCTCCCTATTTATACCCTTTCAAGTCATTGACCAAATATAAGACTCGAGCCTACATGTCATCTCACATGGGGCCCACTTCTCCTAAAGAGACCACAATTACATATTACATGATGTTACAGCAGGGACTATTGCCCCGACATACAACGGAGGTTGTACCTCAAGGTCAAGACACAATTTAGATATCCCGTAAAGGGGTAACACACATCCCCAATAGCGGTACAACAACATACAATGATAATATACATCAGAATATCTTCCGAAGTTACAAATACATCAACAGCAAACCCATCGGGGCTATGGACTTCATGCTGGCAGCAAAGATAGGCCTTAGTCATTTACTAGAGCCTAGAAGGCTTTCCAGGGCACCTGCGCTTGTAAGCTGGCTACTCTCTTGTGAAATGTAAAGTTATTTGAAAAGGTTGATGGTCGAAGGATGAGCAGTCACTCCTTGTATAGTGTTCGGCCCATGTGGCCCCACAGAGCATCAGGGTGAGACTAGCTTGCAAAGGCTATTGCTTTGTTCGTACTGGAGCCCAGAAGGCTTCCAGGTCACCTGACATTGAAGGTTGACCTATGTTGCAACTAAAGTGCAAAGGAAAACTTGTTAGAGTCTAAGGGAAACATATCCAAGTACTTTATCCATTTGTGAGACACCTCCATCCCCTATTGCTATCTGTCATACATATGTCACCTTGGTAGAGTGTGTTATGCAACACTCGGATAGATCACTGAGTTAAAGTCTGTTGAAAGTCATTCCCCTTTGCCTAGACCTTGTTCCGCCATCCTCATTCATCTGTAGCACATTGTTTACACTTTATAAGTATGGCATGAACAATCAGACTTCCAGAAAGTTCCAAGATTTCTTAGAAGCATAGGTACATCTTATTATTATTATTATTATGATCTGTCACCATGATTATGAATAACTTATTTGTGTTTGGTTTTGATACACATTATTGGAGCATTTCTTACCCTGGATGCCTATAGGATCATATGGATATAGTTTCTCACCTTCAATTTGGGTACTTTGACATAGTCAAGTAGGTCAACCTAGTTGACCAAAGTCAAACACGGTTCCCAAGGCAATGGCTCAAAATACAACATGGTCTATATTTGTTCCAGACATGCCCAAGACCAATACTGTAGTTTCAGTTTTGAAATTCTAGCCTCGGTTCTCCTGAAAAGTGATTATTATCACTTTATTAAAGGCCAAATGATCAAATTTTATTATAGATGGCAATATGTTGGGTTCTCCTAGAGCAGTGCAGTGTTCCAAGGGTATGAGTAGTCACTTGTACCATTCTTCTATGTCTCCAGATCATCCAGAGCAGTCAATTTTCCCTAGTTTGCACCCTGGAAAAATTTATGTGGATTTATCATTTTCTAGAGGTTGTACCAGCAAAAAATGAACTAGAGAAATCACAGAAAAAATCGATTTTGGCCTCCTAGGTCAATGAAATGGCTTGGAATTTCGACAGATGACGTGTTTCAACATACTGGACAGTCCTCTAACAGTTTTCAGTCAACAGATGTCTGGATTATTTTATTTGGCTCAGCCATTGAGGAGAGCCCACAAAGGGGCACCCCCTTAACTTGGCCATTCATGTAATTCACTGTTGTTCTTATATTATGAAGTTGTAAAGGGGCCCAGGGTGAATTAAGCCCCTAAGTGACCCCTCTCATGTATTATTGTGTTATACTTTATGTTATATTGTGAGTTTGACTTGGGATAGGTGTCCTTGAGCAAAGTGCGCCCGCCCCCATGTTGACTAGGTCACTTGATCCATGAATTGATCTTGATATTTTTTATCTCCATCGTCGAAGATGTTTTAATCTCCACCGTCAGATGATAGTTGATTAGAATGTGGGCACACTCTATCTATTTAAGAGAGGTGACCCCCCCCCATTGTAATTCATGAGCTTTGGCACTGGAATTTAATAAAGAGATATTTGTCTGGGATTATTCTTCTGTGAGACTTGTGGATGTTTTGATGATCTAATGATCGGCATTGCTACTATCCTATATTGAGTTTTATTCGGGATACACCTTGCATTTTTTCTTTACCCATCCCATCTGTAGGAAAAGGAGGCGCGCTAGGAGAGAGAGGGCGTTTTTGTGGGGCAACTCAACTTCGTCTTGGCTCCTCGGTGTTCGAATCAGGGAGTATCTTGTTCTTTATGATGATCAGGGAGTATCTTGTTCTTTATGATTTTTTATTCCCTTTCTTTTTTGTATTCTGCAGATCTCGTTCGTTTGTTTGATCATTTGATTTTTCCCTGATCTGGAAAGTTGAAGGAAGTGCTAGAGTGACTGGTTGTGGCACAATAACAACAAGATCTTCCTCGGAAAAGTTCATTTCGACGGGAAAGTAGCATTCTTCATCGTTTCTCAACTCATTTGCAAGATCGTTTCTCAACTCATTTGCAAGATCCAGGTATGTTTCGCAAGTAAGATCCTCTTCCTTTATTTTCTTTATCTTCATTGTTCATCATTCTATTATATTAAACCCTCATTTTGTAGATCTATAGGTTCTAGCTTGCGGCGAGCTATAAAACTTAAGACCCACTTTAGAATAAGCATAAAACCCCTAAGTTTAAAGTTTCATCATAATCAGACTCCATTTTCCCATCCAAAGCACTGGCCTGCTACTTACGGAAAAACGCCTCCCCTTGGATGAAGTGGGTATTTCACAAACCGCAAACTGGGTATGGTTGATTTCAGTTTCATTTGCCTAATCTTACATCCAACAATCAATTTGAGTATCCAATTTATCTTAATTTCACCATTTTACCCTAGATCCCAATTTTCTGCATAAAAACCTTGCGTAAATTTGGGGATTTTCACCTCGATGCTCGAAATCTCTTGGTAATCCTTCTAAACTCTAATTAACCATCCTACTAAGAGATTCCACCAAGTTTTCGTCGGTTACTCATTCAATTTCCTTGTTTTAGGGTTTCTTGGTCATAGGGACGCCCCCTAGGCTCTTTATTCTCACGGGGTCTTAAGTGCCGGTATCCTTGACTGGTGTGACATCCGAGTTCTTTCGGAGATCTTGGATATCGTAGGTCACGACTTTGGTTTCCTTTCCTCTACAACGTATCAGTGCATCAACCAACCCTTTTTCATGCTAGGAACACCCATACAATGACCAGTCCTTTTTTATATTAGGTGTACCATACAATGGAACCTCCTTTTTCATGCTAGGTGTACCTCTATAGTGTATCAGTGCATCAACCAACCCCTTTTCATGCTGGGAGCACTCATACAATGACCAGTCCTTTTCCATACTAGGTGTACATCTCATACATCTTCCACTGAGCCAAACCGTTTTCATGTTAGATGTGAAGACCACACATCTTCCACAAGGACAGCCCTTTTTCATGTTGAATGTGAAGACCACTTGTTGCCGCCTCTTACGCACATGGGGTTAACGCAACAAAAATCTTCAAGTTGCTTGGTGTGTCCTTGGGGGCAGCTCTTGACTCAAGTACTATCACTTGATCTTGACTCCTTTGTTTAGGCTTAACTCCTAACGAAGCCAAGGGGAGTAGACCCTATTAATATCACTACGGGCTTTAGGTACTTAGTTGTTTTGGATGAAAAATTGTTGTTTAGGAGTTTGAAGGTTAATATATTAATCAAGGCAATTGCAGGATTAAACCAACTATACAGCATATATGAAAAAGAATAATCACAACAAAATATAGCTTAACTAAATGAAGCAAATAATAAATATTAAAGACTACTGTCGTGGAGTCAAAGCAAATGCTGTTGTAAAGTAAATGTTTTGCAATTGTGTTCTTGGTTAATTTATTTTTTAAAAGACGAATTGATTAAAGGAGAAAGGGGATTCCCGATATACTGGATGGTATGGGGAATATGTCCAAATTTTGGGAAAAGCGGCTCTACACAGGGAAATGTGGGCTAGATGGAGTCATGGGGGGGTGTTCAACACTACACCAACAAGGATGTAGCCTAACGGGACCCCATGGTCACTTTCTAGTTCCCGCTTTCCCTGAAGAATTTGCCCACTATTCACTAAACTCGTTTACGCCGTATTTTCATAATGTTTAGGGGTGGTTAATTTTATTAATGTGAGTTGATTAAATTAAATGAGAGTAATTAATTAATGCACACTTTCGCTTTTGATTAAAGTTGCGAGGGGTAGAGCATACACGGAGGAGGCAAGTGTTTGTTCCAATTTGTACAGCAAAGTACAAACATAAACTACTTGCAGAAGGAATACAGCCCGTTAGGACGGAATGTGTGCTTGTGTTGCAAGAAAAATCAAAGAAATTTGTGAGACTTATTATTACGGCAATAAAATGTCGGGTTAGTGTTCGTTACTCTGCAAATGTAAATGAAAATTTGAAAGAAAACTAAACTAATTGAAAGGGAAAAATTTACTGCTTTGAGTACTTGAAAGTAAGTGTTAGATCTAAGCTTTAGATATCTATTGAAGTACTTTAGATCTAACATGTAAAATGGCCTAAACTTAATATAATAATCTTCTAAAGAAATTTAAGCTTGTAAGAAAGGTAACCAAAGGGAAAGATTGAATTTTTATGAGATGGGAAAGAAAACCCTCAAGCTCAAGCTTGAACGTTGTGAAGAAGAAAAAGCGCCTGTAGAACAAAAAACATTAGATCCAAAGAATAGTGGTTAAGAGGAAGATGATGCAACTGAGCTCAAAACCCTCCGTTGCCTTCGATGATCTACAAAGCTACACAACCTTTAAACAAACGAAATTAAATCTAGTATATTTTGATAAAGGAAATTTGGGAGAGCCTTAGTATAATTGACTACAGTTGGCTACTCTTAGATCTCTAATAGAAAAACATAAGTAAACAGATTGAAACTACAAATGTTTACTCTATGGGCTAGTAATAGCCTTCTAAGCTAGATAAACATCTACAAGCTTGAAATAAAGAGAAGTACAACTAGCTAAATATCACCTCAATGAAACTCAAGCATTTACAACCATGAAAATTTGCACCATATGGACCTCCAAAGTCTTCACTTTATTCAACAAAATAGAGAAGCAACTAAGTATTACAAGAGCATAGGTTCAATCCTCCATTTTCAAATAATGGATCAATGCCTTGCTTATATAGAAAATATGACCAAGAGAGGGTGGTGCACTTGCCCAAGAGAGAGCACTTTACTTGAGTTGGCATGGGATGGAAAAGGCAAAAAATATGCCAACTTCTAATTCATAACTCAACACTTGCTATTATCCTCACAAATTTCCATCTTTTTCTTGAGAGATGTGCTCCACTTGATTTAGCAAAATCGACTTGCCTTTTTATTTGCCGAGAAAAACAGTCCAAAGTGTTTTAGAAACCTTAGGAATGTTTCCACTTTACTTTGCCAAGTCATAAAATTCATTTTCGGCATGTTTCTTTTATTTTATGAGTTGCCAAATTTTTCACTTTACCTTTTTTTTGGTCTGTTTTACCATTTTCAAGTAATAATTAATTTTAGAGATAAATAATTAATCGAAATCTTAGGAAAGTGGGTTCAGGGGTTAAGTGGGTGCTCTGAGTTAGAAAATGAGCACCCCCATGGCAAATTCTGCCCCTAGGCCACATTTTTTTGCGCTTTTGAATATTTTTAATTAACTTATTAAAAATAAGCCTCGAAAAACGGAAAATTTTATATTTTCCAGAAATTAAAAAAACTATGGGGGACTTAGTACATGTTCATATGACTCAAAAACAATGATTAACATGGTAATATGCATTGACACATAGGTTTTAATAACCTCCTAAGGTCTAACTACCAAGACATTTGCTCTACCTTTGAAGGAGTGGGTGAAAAACTCGAAAATTATAAGTCATTAAAAAACAACATATAATTCTCAAGAAAAAAAAACCCTAGAGTAAAGTATCGATGACTGGGTCTTAGTAAAGACAAACCTTTTACATAATTTCATCATCCTAAGTCATTTATTACAATTTCCCCGCAGGGTATGAACATGTAAAAAATAAAAAAAGGGCCACTAATTGGCCTGATGAACTTCTGAACACATGTGATGAACAATTGATTTGTTCAAGTCTTTGATTGCTCACTGGAAATCCACCTAAGTGCAACTTAGTGGATAACATTTGGCTCCAACTATGGGATGTGTGCTCAATCTAGTCTTCACGCAAGGAGAGGATAGGAGAACACCAGATTCTCTTATTTATATAATCTGTAAATACATTTCAACTTGACAAAAGAAACCTTGGTAGCACAAGTTCTATATAAAAAACCAAATGAACCATAAGTTGCATTATTCAATAATGTGGAAAAAAAACTTAACCAAATAAAATGTTATTTATCTCTAAGTACAGAAAGAAATTACAGAAAGTAAATGCTCACTTTGAGGAGCTTATTGTCCTACTTTAAGCATGATATAAAAAAGTTAGGTAAAATCAAATATTCAATGTAACCACCTAAGCATTTTATCAACTTTAGAGATTTTTTCCTTATCTTTGGTTACCAGCCAAAGGAAGGACATATTTTTTAGAAAGTGCAAACCTGCATGAATTCTTAAGATGGTAGGGTTGGATGGGATATCATAGGCATGTAATACATCGTCAAACTGCTTCCCAAATCGGCAAGTCCTCTCGCAGACTTCTTCTATCCAAGACTGGATAGGACTAATGTACACATATGTATGTTGAGGCAGATCCACTACTTCATCATACCTATCCAAAGGGCTTATTTGTTGATACCTCTGTTTGTAAGCCCCAAGCTGCTTCAAATCATAAGGAACTTTTGCATGTGAAGATGACGACTAAGACTGATCTTTTGTTAACTGTATCCCATCTAACCCTTTATTATACTGCTTCTCCAAATCTTCTTTACTGATACTTATGTGTGGCTCTAAATAATCAAATGAAAACTTTGAATGCTCCTCTTCCATACCAAAACTTTCCCAAGTCTCAAGATCAACACTCCCTTCTATAGATGTATCATAGATGGGACTTCAAAAATTTCTGAATAGACACTCCCCTCGCTGGACATATCATAGATGGGATTCTCCATGAGATTTTCAAGTGTCTCATAGACTGGATTTTCCACGAAAGTCCAATAGTCATCACCCCCATCCACGTCGGATATGAGAGAGTCTTCATCGCTGGCATCACATCCCAAGCTATACTTGTCCTCCTCCGAATCAGAATCATCTTATTCAGAAAAAAGGTCACAAGGCAATAAACCTTCCAAGCTTTCATCATTATACGGAGAACAAGTAGGAGTGCTATCATATACATTACTGATTTCATCATAAGTTTCATTACAAGCTTCTGTAATGGTTTCTCTTTGAGGTAGATCTGGGGTACAAATGTGATCATCATCACTGAAATAATCATGAAAGGATTCCCTATCTTCAGTATTATCTGTTAATGTGACATGAGGAGGGTCTTCAATAATATCCTCAATGAAGGACTCTTCATGCACAACCTCAACTAGATCATCATGGGTTTATGAATATTGATTGTTGTATACCATGTTGATACTAGGCATCTCATGATCTTCCACGTGATATTTTCTCCAAGGAAAAAGGTATTTCAAATTAGTCTTAATGAATGACTCAATATTGAATTATTCAATATCGTTTCCATCATAATGCCACTGCCTCAAAAATATCTCAAAGAACCTTGCAAGGGAAGTAATAGATTTATCAGGAAGGCCATCGTGAAGCCAACAAGAAGCATCCTCTCGCAGAGAAGAAGCAAACATAAACAACATATGATCCTTGTGACGTATGCTAAATTCACTCATACGTGAAAGGAACATCACAACGTGGAATCTGGTTGAGTGATCATTATCATGCCCCCGAAAGAAAGGAAGAGGATAAGATGTATTTCCCCCATCAAAATGATTAGGAAATACAGGGATCTTGAAGAAATCAATGGGAGTATATGCACAAGAGATCCGAGCCGCATTTTCTATACTTTTAACATCCATATCAAGAATCAACAATCCTGGGGAACATCTGCTACTGAAAGAGTGGAGCTGTTGAAAATGATCTTTTGAATTTTTACTGTTGTGTGGGCTTATCTTAACAGAATCAAACTCAACAACTTTATGAGATACAAGGGTTTTTATCCCTTTAGTGGAGTCGCCATATGAGAAGAAAAGATATGCATTAAATACTTTTTCACAAAAATCAATTTTTTTTTTTGCTTTTCTTTGTAAAAATAAAATAAACGAAAAAGGTTAGTGGAGTCACTAGATGAAAATTAAAGATCTAATCTAATCACATCAAATAAAGCAAAAACAAAAAAGGTAAAAAAAAAAGTCGTATTCTGGGATTAAAAAGATTTATCCCCGGCAGCGGCGCCAAAACGTTGCCACCTCTTATGCACCTGAGGTTAATGCAGCAAAAATCTTTAAGCTGCTTGGTGCGTCCTTGGGGGCAAGTCTTGAGTCAAGTACTATCACTTGATCTTGACTCCTTCGTTTAGGCTTGACTCCTAATGAAGCCAAGGGGAGTAGACCCTATTAATATCACTAAGGCTTTAGGTACTTAGTTGTTTTGGATGAAAATTTGTTGTTTAGGAGTTTGAACGTTAATATATTAATCAAGACAAGTGCAGAATTAAATCATCTATATAGCATATATGAAATAGAATAATCACGACAAAATATAGCTTAACTGAATGAAGCAGATAATAAATATTAAAGACTAGTGCCATGGAGTCAAAGCAAATGTTGTTGTAAAGTAAATGTTTTGCAATTGTGTTCTTGGTTAAATTTATTATGTAAAAGATGAATTGATTATAGGAGAGGGGATTCCCGATATACCGAATGGTACGGGGAATATGTCCGGATTTTGGGAAAAGTGGCTCCGCACGGGAAAATGTGGGCTAGATGGAGTCATGGTGGGGTGTTCAACACTACACTAACAAGGATGTAGCCTAACAGGACCCCATGGTCACTTTCTAGTTGTTCCCACTTTCCCTGAAGAATTTGTCCACTATTCACCAAACTCGTTTATGCCGGATTTTCGTAATGTTTAGGCGATGTTAATTTTATTAATGTAAGTTGATTAAATTAAATGTGAGTAATTAATTAATGCACACTTCCGATTTTGATATCCCCAAGAGTCAGACAAAGCTGCGAGGGGTAGAGCATACATGAAGGAGGCAAATTGTAAAGCAAAGTACAAACTAAAACTACTTGCAGAAGGAATACAGCTCGTTAGGGACTGAAGTCTGATTGTGTGCTTGTGTTGCAAGAAAAATCAAAGAAATTTGTGAGACTAATTACTACGGCAATAAAATGTCGGGTTAGTTTTCATTACTCTGTAAATGTAAATGAAAATTTGAAAGAAAATTAAACTAACTGAAAGTAAAAGCAACTAAGCATAAAGCAAACCACTAAGAAGGTGACACGAATCCCCCAAGGGGAATGGAGTGTGGGTGCTTGGAATGACCACATGCTTCTCTTTTATTTATTTTAATACAATAATTTTTTAGGAGAAAGAAGACCTTTGATCCTTTAAATGTGGGAGCAATGAGGTTTACAACCACTCGGAATTGAAAGGAAAAAATAGTGGGCACTTTGGAGCCTTTGGATAGTTAGATTTGTCAAAATTTGGCCATAGTTTCTCTTTTTTTTCTTTCAACCTCCTGCTAAAAACCAGCAAGCTAACAATGTACAAATTAGTGGATTAATACAAACATGTACATAAAATACACTATCTAGTACTTTACAAAAAATGGGAAAAATTTACTGCTTTGAGTACTAGAAAGAAAGTGTTAGAGCTAAGCTCTAGATATCTATTAAAATACTTTAGATCTAACATGTACATTAGAGGAAATTTCAACTCAAAATGGACCTCCTAAAAAGAACTAATAAAATAATATTTATTAATTTTGGAGGAAGAAAAGAAAAAAACTACTTTTTTGTTTGTATTTTCGACATATCTCCCCGTGTTTTTACTCAAATTTCGATCGGGAGAGCTCGTTGGATGCAGAATTAAATTCCGCATCCAACGAGTACCCACTCGGCATCCTTTTGACAGACCCCGCTACCGCAAAAACAAGAAATACCTAAAAAAACGGAATGATGATCAAATTTCGATCGGGAGAGCTTGTTGGATGCGGAATTTAATTCCGCATCCAACGAGCTCTCCCGATCGAAATTTGAGTAAAAACACGGGGAGATATGTCGAAAATACAAACAAAAAAAGTAGTTTTTTTTAGGATACCTATCCCCAAATTTATATTAAAAAAGTGTTTAAGACCTATACGGTATTTCAAATTTAAAGCAATTTCATTGGCTAACACATGATGACATGGAATTTGAATCAAAGTTAAAAGGCCCATTTTGAGTTGAAATTTCCTCTAATGAAAAAGCCTAAACTTAATATAATAATCTTTTAAAGAAATTTAAGCTTGTAAGAAAAGTAACCAAAGAGAAAGATTGAATTTTTATGAGATGGGAAAGAAAACCCTCAAGCTCAAGCTTGAACGTTGTGAAGAAGAGAAAGCGTCTGTATGACTAAAAAATATTAGATCCAAAGAATAGTGGTGAAAAAGAAGAAGATGCAACTGAGCTCAAAATCCTTCTTCGCCTTCGATGATCTACAAAGCTACACAACCTTTAAACAAACGAGATTAAATCTAGTATATTTTGATAAAAGAAATTTGGAAGAGCCTCAGTATAACCGGCTACAGTTGGCTACTCTTAGATCTCTAATAGAAAAACATAAGTAAACAGATTGAAACTACAAATGTTTACTCTATGGGCTAGTAATAGCCTTCTAAGCTAGATAAACATCTACAAGCTTGAAATAAAGAGAAGTACAACTAGCTAAATATCACCTCCATGAAGCTCAAGCATTTACAACCATGAAAATTTGCACCATATGGACCTCCAAAGTCTTCACTTTATTCAACAAAATATAGAAGCAACTAAGTATTACAAGAGCATAGGTTCAATCCTCCATTTTCAAATAATGGAGCAATGCCTTGCTTATATAGAAAATATGACCAAGAGAGGGTGGTGCACTTGCCCAAGAGAGAGCACTTTACTTGAGTTGGCATGGGATGGAAAAGGAAAAAAATATGCCAACTTCTAATTCATAACTCAACACTAGCTATTATCCTCACAAATTTCCATCTTTTTCTTGAGAGAGTGCTCCACTGGATTTAGCAAAAACAACTTGTCTTTATTTGCCGAGAAAAACACTCCAAAGTGTTTTAGAAACCTTAGGAATGTTTTCACTTTACTTTGCCAACTCATAAAATTCATTTTCGGCATGTTTCTTTTATTTTATGAGTTGCCGAATTTTTCACTTTACCTTTTTTTTGGGTCTTTTTTACCATTTTCGAATAATAATTAATTTTAGAGATAAATAATTACTCGAAATCTTAGGAAAGTGGGTTTAGGGGTTAAGTGGGTGCTCTGAGTTAGAAAATGAGCACCCCCATGGAAAAATCTACCCCTAGGCCACACTTTTATGCACTTTTGAATATTTTTAATTAACTTATTAAAAATAAGCAGGCAAAACCAAAAACAATTATATTTTTCGAAAATTAAAAAAGAACTATGGGGGACTTAGTACATGTTCATATCAATGTTACAAATATCGTGTCGGCGAATATATCGCCAAGGGTCCAAAAAGAAATTATTGGATTTATCGGCGAAAATGTCGGCAAACATCGGCAATATATCGACAAAATAAAAAATACAAAAATATTAAAAAATACAAAAATTCGAAAAATTACTATATATTCGAAAAAATCGGCAAATATCGCTATATATTAGAAAAAATCGGCAAATATCGCGATCAAATCGGGAAAAAATCGCCAAAAAATCGGGGAAAATATCGGGGCGATATATTGCTGATATATCGCCAATGAGTTGACATCGCGATATATCGCGACGTTGCCGATATATCGGCGATGTTTGTAACACTGGTTCATATGACTCAAAAACAATGATTAGCATGGTAATATACATTGACACATAGGTTTTAATAACCTCCTAAGGTCTAACTACCAAGACATTTACTCTAGCTTTGGAGGAGTGGGTGAAAAACTCGAAAATTATAAGTCATTAAAAAACGACGTATAATTCTCAAGGAAAAAACACTGTGGAGTAAAGTATTGATGACTGGGTCTTAGTAAAGCCAAACCTTTTACATAATTTCATCATGCTAGGTCAATTATTACAATTTCCCCGCAGGATATGAACATGTAAAAAATAAAAAAAGGGCCACTGATTGGCCTGATGAACTTCTCAACACATGTGATGAACAATTGATTTGTTCAAGTCTTTGATTGCTCACTGGAAATCCACCTAAGTGCAACTTAGTGGATAACACCACTAATATAGAATAGGAACTCATCACTCCCTCTTGCGATGGACACCGATCTGAACAACTCCAAGTGTGTCCCTAAAGTACTCAAACTTCACTCTCGTCAGAGGCTTGGTCAATACATCGGCTATCTGCTCGTCCGTCACAATATACTGGAGCATCCTACTGCTCTCTGCACCATATCCCTAATATAGTGATACCAGATCTCAATGTGCTTCAACTTGTCATGAAACACAGGGTTCTTGAACAACTTCACACAACTCTGGTTGTCACAGAATACACAAGTCGTCTCTAACTCGACATCAAACAATCCTGTAAGTAGCTTTCTAAGCCACATTGCCTCACAGCTAGCTGAACAAGTTGCAACATACGTTGCCTCAGCTGTGCTCAATACTACACTCGTCTGTGAAGAAAATAATTAACATTAATATGAAAACTTCCATTCACACATTCTGTTAAACACTTGAATATATAGGGTTTTTTATTAAAATTTTACTCATAAATTTAAAATAAAAACCACCACTTCAAGATCTTCTCAAACACTGAAGTATCAATCAGACACATGAGACAGATATTTTTGGTCAAAAGACCAGGCAAAACCCCAACTTCGGGGAAAACCCTAGAAGAAGAAAAAATTATTAAGAAGAGTACTCAGAAATTTTCATCAACATAAGAATTAATTTCTTCAACCCTCGCTAACAAAATTACACCAATCTGGAACAACAAACAAATATCTTGAAATTCATGCCAAATAACAGTTGTACGGCCTGTTGTACGGGCCCCACACATGTTGTACGGCTGTACTTTTCTGTTGTACTTTTCTGCCTCGAACTTTGTGCCACACGTGCCAAAAATCACCGTATTGTACGGTCTAGATTCTTGAAATTCATGCCAAATAACAGTTGTACGGCCTATTGTACGAGCCCGCACGTGTTGTACGGCTGTACTTTTCTGTTGTACTTTTCTGCCTCGAACTTTGTGCCACACGTGCCAAAAATCACCGTATTGTGCGGTCTAGATAGTCAGCTATAAATGCACCAACAGTTGCCTTGGAATTCATGCCCACATGTGTTGTTGTACAGATCTATCAAACTGTTGTACGGTCACCTTTTGGCTGCCTTGGGAAATGTACTACTGCTCCTCTCCTTGGGAATCATGTCAGTGCTCTAGGGTATCTCTTCTCTCCCTTCACATGTCTTCTTTCTCTCTCTTCATTAATGGTGTATCACATTTGTCCTCTCTCCCTTTGTTTTATACTTTAAATTTTGTAACTACCTATCTTAACCACCTAATTTAGGGTTGAGATTCATTTACAAAATCTAGGGCTATCATTTAATGCACTCACTTTTAATAATTAATTCACTTTAATTATTAAATAATTACTTAAGTGAGACCCATTCTATAAAGTATAAAACATTACTTTATTTATATAACATTCACTTATTACATAAATATACAAAGGACAAAGTCTAAGTCCTCATCACGCCCACACCAAAAATATGAGTGAGGACCTTTAGAGTTATCTTTCAACACTCCATCTTAACGAGGAAGGTCCACAACACCATCTCCATCTCTAACTCCTAAAACAACTCTCATGCTCTGAAATCTCTCTCGGATATAAGTACTAAACACCATATTGGAACTCTGAAGCCTGAGATTCGACTTGAGCCTCATCCACCTGCTCATCAACACCATCACTGGACTAGCCGAGTCTCCTGCCAGTGCTATAGAGAGAACCACTCTCCTCATCAAAAGAAATGTAAATCACATGTCGATCAGGCGCATCTCCTACGCCATCCTCTAATTCTAACAACCACCCACCTATGCCTGGACATACAACACTTCTTCTGCACTTTTTTTTAATTATACTGTGAAACACAATCTTGAACCCTACTTCAGTATCGCTCTGATACCATGAAGAAAGTAATTGACATTAATATGAAAACTTCGATTCACACATTCTGTAAAACACTTGAATATCTAGGGTTTTTTATTAAAATTTTACTCATAAATTTAAAATAAAAACCACCACTTCAAGATCTTCTCAAACATTGAACGATCAATCAAACACATGAGACACAGATATTTTTCGTCAAAAGACTAGGAAAAACCCCAACTCCGGGGAAAACCTTAGAAGAAGAAATTTTTATTAAGAAGAGTGCTCGAAAATTTTCATCAACACAAGAATTAATTTCTTCAACCCTCACTGACAGAATTACACCAATATGGAACAGCAAACAAATACCTAGAAATTTGTGCCAAATAGCAGTTGTCATCTACATGAAGTGGAAACCGAGTCACATTTTATCTTCAGATGTCCTGTTTACTATGAGATCAGAGGATGCTTCTATTGACTATTCAAGTGGCCTCAAACTCTAGCCGCCTTCTTCAGATACACCGATCAAAGATGACTAGCACTTTACATTCAGGAGGCTCTCAGGTTTCGAGCACAGGTCCTCCAGGCTCCCATCAGACCTGATACCACACAGCGGATCACGGCGTTCTTCAGTGTGCTACCTTCTTCCAGGGGCACCAAGAGATCTACTAACCTCGATATCGATCCAGCTCCCATATCAATAAAGGTTGAGGGATCTAACCCACGAGATCTCAACGGCAGCTCCGTACAAGACCTTCCTCTGTGAGGCACTTAGGACCCTCCAAACCTCACCGACATCACTCCAGAGGGCGCCCTGTGCCCACCAGCTCCGATTCGAAACAACAGACACCCTTGCACTTCCCTCAGTTTTCCTCGTTCAGCCTCGAATGTTAGGAGTACCAGACCTTTCTCGGTCACTTTGGCTCCCGAATCTTGTCCACCTGAGCTCCTTCACCCCTTTGCAAGGTTACAATGTTGGAACTAGGGCAAGAGCTCTCCCATGCTACAGCCTAACTCGCCTTGTACATTTTTACTTCTTTCTTCTTTCTATTCCACCGCTTATATTGTATTTCCTTCAAGGGAGATCGTTTGATCCTCCCACATGCACAAAAATCATTGTAACCAACAGTCCCGTTGACCTACTTTGTGGTCATTAGTGGACATTAATAAAATTATCTTATCTTATCTTATCTGTATGGCCCCCACACGTGTTGTATGGCTGTACTTTTTCAGCTGTACTTTTCTGCCTCGAAATTCATGCCACACGTGTCAAAAATCACCCTATTGTACGGTCTGAACAGTCAACAATAAATGCACCATTGTGGTGCAATAAATGAAACATTTGGGGTGCAATACATACTAGTAAAAGACATCATTTAGTTGAAGAGATCACTTATAAAAGTATAACAGTGATATTAACTAGCACTCATTTCATACAATAAAAGAAGGCAATAGTTGCAAAGAAGGTACGAACTACAAAGACTACTAGTGAAATGTAACCCCCCAATGGGTGCACTTGTGATATGAGGACAAAATTTCTAGTTATAAGAAACATGGTTCACAACAATAGTCATCAAGTACATGATTTAGAGCTTGCAAAAGAAACAATTACATTTTGAGAGACGTAGATAGGTGCATGGAATCTTTCAAAAGGTGACTCCATAAGCAGTTTAGTAAAGTCCAAATCGTCATGGTTTTAAGTTAGCAATAAAATTGCTAGAACAAATATGGCTATAGCTAATTCATAAACAAGAAAACAAAGACAACATTATGGTTGTTTCAAACCCGGAATGAGTATCACCGATTGGAGTATTGATACTAAAATGATATTAGGACTCAATATTTAATAAAGTAAAATTAGCGTGAAATAAAGATCATTATAATAAACTGTAACTATTTAAGATAATTTGGTGACACAACTAACAAACATGCGGATAAAAGTGTTACCTATCTCATTGTATTTATCACTCCATTTTTTAAAAGTTCATATTCTGTATTTCCCATGCACATTTTGCAAGGTTAAATTTCTACATGGTGTATGTTTTAATTTCTACATCACCAAAGGTCAACCCATGCAACAAACAATGTATTATGATTTATTTCTCTTTTATGCTTTAAGCATGTTTTTCTTCATACTGTTAAATGTTAATGATGTGTTTCTCCTTGACATGTTAACTGTTGTATAGTCAGCAATGTTGGTGTAATTATCATAGTAGAAATTTTTCAGCCAAGTATTTTTTTCAGAAACCAAATATTATTAACATCAACATGTTCAACATCCTAACAAAAATCATTTCTCAAAGAGAACCTTAGGAATAATCCTTTAGATGTAGAACTAGGCAAGATGTAATTGAATTTCAAAGAATAATACAATTGAGACTTATGCAAAATGCATATATTTCATGATAGCTTCAATCTTCAGCTACAAAAATGCGGGGATAAGAAACCTGATGTTAGCTTTCCAACATACCTAAAAAATATAAGAAATAAGAAATAATATAAGAAATAATATATAAGAAATAATATACCTAAAAAACCTGATGTTAGCTTTCCAACATTATCGTACTGCACTGCAAAAAAACGTTGTTTAATATATTACATATATTGTTCTCAATAAAATATATGTAGAGGAAAATGACTATCAAAGAGATTAACCCATTTTACATTTGCTTCGAGTTATCTTATGATTGAATTTGGTTTCGTCAATAAATGAAAACTTAGTTTGTTTTTACAATACATCACTTCATTTACCATAGACCTTCAACATCTTCGATGTTAATTGCATTATAACTCAAAATTCAATAAAGTGGCTTAAAACAAATGAGTATTTAAAATATTTTTTGCTTTGGAAACGTTTATGAAACATATTTCTAGAACAAAGGAATGCCAATGGAAGGTAAATTTAGATAGAGTATACAAATAATAATAGCAAATACAAATGAGTGCCGCATGTTATTTTTCTTAGTTCCGATCTGGTTAGCAATCTTCAATAATTTACACAGAATTATTAATTGAAACACACTGAACCATTAACAAATCATGCAGAGGAAAAACTCAGGAAATCATAACACCATTGGACACATTAATTTACCCTGGAAACCCCAGTCCTTCAGGGAAAACCAATAATGATTCAGAATCAAAACCATTCATGAATCACAAAATTAGAATGAAATCAATAGAAAAATTTATAAATCATATTCGATGTTCAGAATCAAAACCATTCATGAATCACAAAATTAGAATTGAAATCAATAGAAAATTATAAATCTAAAGACTGATCCATCTTGCCTCACACAAAAGGGATAAATCATAATAGCAAATACAAATGAGTGCCACGTGTTATTTTCTTAGTTCCAATCTGGTTAGCAATCTTCAATAATTTACGCAGAATTACTAATTGAAACCAAGGTTTTAGAAACTGGAACCAGGAATCGAACCGGTCAAGGGTCGACTTGGACCGGAACCGGAACCGGTAATGAACCGGAGCGGTTTGATTTCAATGAACCGGACTATTATAAAATACATGAAAAATTAAAATTTTGATCATAAAAATTATATTTAACATTCCAAGCCATGATTGCACCGAGAGGCGCTCTATAGCCCAGTATGGGGGAGATCTTGTAACGTTATGTAACGTTCCTCTTGTAAATGTCGGCCATAAAGATTAAATTTTTTAATATCCTCCAAAATAAATGTCGGGCACAAAAACAACCTAATATGGGGGAGATGTTGTAATATTCCTACCTAACAAAACAAAAAAACAAAAAATTTAATTATCAGCGAAAAAAAATGTCAGTCACAAAAACAACACAATATTGGGGAGATGTTGTAATGTTCCTACTTTACAAAATAATAAAAAATAAAAAATTGAATTATCCGCAAAATAAATGTTGGTCATGCACATGGCCTCCTAAACAACCCATGGTTTTATTGTACATGGTTTAGGAGGGCCTTGCAAATGATTTTAAAACCATGTGCAAGACCTTCTAAACAACCCATGATTTTATTGTACATGGTTTAGGATGTCGTTGCAAATGGTTTTAAGACCATGTGCAAGGCCTTCTAAACAACCCATGGTCTTAGGAGGGCGTTGCACATGGTTTTAAAACCATGTATGGGGGAGATGGTGTAATGTTCTTCCCTAAAAAAATATAAAATAATATAAAATATTATATGTTGGCCATAAATAGTATTAAATATTAATAATAAAAATATTATATGTCGTCCTTAAATAAAAAGATGTGTCTTTTGGTCTGAATCACACCAAAGCAAATAGTTGAGTGCAATACTTAAGAAGAGGTTTGCACCTCCAAAGATTTGATGCAAAGTGTACTCAATTCTACTCATATATATATATATATACCATAAACCATGTATGGGTCACAAAAGTTAGAGGAGAAACCAACTCAAGGAGCCAAAAGTTAGTCTTTTGAGGACTGGCAATGGCACTAGAATCCCTGCAAAAAGTGTCTAGACACGAGAGGCTTGGTCAACAGTACCTTGATCAACACTGATAGATAAAAGGTAATTATCTCCGAAATTGTTGTTGACTATTTTTAATCCATATGTAAGTGAAATAACCTTGATTTGTTCAGAAATCTGGATTCTGAGCTACCTCCAACAAGTACCCCAGTGCATTAACTATCAACACATACAAATAAGGTGCCAACAGGCACCCTAGTCTATTAGAACGATGAAGAGATATTCTAGGGCTTGTTGACAAACATAAAGATTGAGGCGTTAGAGAATAGTGTTCACCATGACCATAGTGCCGCGGAGGTTTTCCATGATTCGCAATTGGTCAGCCAGCTAGTTATGGGCCCAACTAGCTAAGGCCGATTCGACAATGAAGCGACCAGTTTAGGGCTTGGGTCGGTCGGTTCATTGTCGAACCGGTCTCCGGTCCAATTTAAGGCCCGGTCTGAACCGTTGAGCCCATTGGCCGATCTGACCGGCCAGTTCCGGTTTCGGCTCATGCGGGTTTAAAAACACAGATTGAAACACACTGAACTATTAACAAATCATGCAGCGGAAAAAATCAAGAAATCATCACACCATTCAACACATTAATTTACCATGGAAACCCCAGTCCTTCAGGGAAAACCAGGAATGATTGTCTTCTTGTTATTACAGGATTTGATTACAGCAACAGTACATAAGTCCTCCGAATAACCCTTCTGGATATGGACAAAGACACAAAAAAAGCTCCAAATCCTATCTGCAAACTTAGACAAGCGATCCCTAGATCCACCCTAGATCTAGACTGCTCACTATAAGAGGAAAGCCATCTCTTGGAACTATGATGTTGACCACTATAGAAGATCTCCTCTCCTATGACTATGATTATACACTAAGGCTCCTTTTATAATCTCACACTCATGCAAATACCATGGACCAAAACCATGGGCACTCCAACACTATGGGCCAACAGAACATTTACATGAGGTGTTACAAATTCACTTTTACAAAACATGTCTAGAAAACATCTTAGCTCCTATGTTGCTAGACACCCCCATCATAGAAGTACATGTCGAGCTACAAAAAAAAAATAACACTTGCTCTTAGCAAGGGAGGTACTTCTAGAGACACCTCCTCCATGATCAACCTGGTCACCTGCTGCTGCAGTTACTCCATCTGAAATGGAAGACCCTGCTGCTACCTCTGCTAGACTCTGATTTGGATCCTTGTGCTCTTCCTCCATCAATGTCAACCCATCCCACATAGGCCTGCTGAAATGAACCTCACTCTCTCTATCAATCACTGATCTAAACTCTGGTCTCCCTCTACAACTCTGCTCCAAACTCCCTTTGAAGTTGATTATTGGTTTCCCAAGGACCTATATAGTTTTCCCTCCTTGATGCCAATCATCACTGCATCTGGATACTTGCTCACATATGGCGAATGAACATTGCTCCATCCTGGAAATGCATTGCATAGCCCTCATCCTCTAAAACTGAAACTGAGAGCACACTAACTCTCATCTTAGTGACATACAATACTCTTGCTAACCTCAGAGTATAATTTGACTCTAGCTGGAAGGTGACTGCACCCATTCTTTCTACTACTAACCTGATGTGGGCTCCACATCTCACATAGAAAGTAGAGTCTAACTCTAAAGCATCCTGAAGCAATGAACTCTCTCCAATTATGTGGCATGTAGCTCCATTATCTGTGTACTAGCCATGGCTTGCCACACATCCAAGCAGAACAATGAGAGAAAACTCATCATCAAACTTGGCAATGAACTTATCCACTTCATCCTTTTCTTCTATTGATGTTGCCATCTACCTTTCTTCCTAGTAGGACACTAGATAGCATAATGGCCAAACTCCTCACAAGAAAAACATTGGATCTTGCTCATATCCTTCCTTTTGATGCCATAGAAGGTCCTTCTCCTTTCTTCCCTTTGCCCTTGAATCTAGAGGCCAAGGCAAGATTTTCCTCTTCTTCCTCGTCCTCCTCTTGTTTCTGAAATACTCTTCGGATTTCCTCTTGAGTGAAGTCATCCCAAAACTTGCTCCAATCCAAGAGCTTCTCTCTGGCAACCACACACGTGATAAAGACTTCTCAGTCTTTGGTGTGTTGATTTTTGTACCTAGGAAAGTGTTCCCCTAGGTGACTTTAGCCTTAGTCACTTAAAAAGGGGAAATTAAAGTGACCCTTGCATTAAATGACTTGAGATGAGCATTTAATGTGACTCTAGGATT
Source organism: Pseudotsuga menziesii (assembly GCA_001517045.1). Lineage (NCBI taxonomy): Eukaryota > Viridiplantae > Streptophyta > Pinopsida > Pinales > Pinaceae > Pseudotsuga > Pseudotsuga menziesii. The sequence goes on from LPNX011048422.1 coordinate 621,644, forward strand.
AAAGTCAAATTTTGATAAATTTAAGTGGGTGAGTGAATTTAATATTTATGAGAATTAAATGAGAGCGTTTATTCTCATCCATTGATCTAGTCTAATCTCAGCCATTGGATTAGATGGCTCCTCACTTACCTAGGGTTTACACAAAAAGCAAGGGTAAGGGCATTTTCATTCATTCTTGAGATGAGAGTGAAGAGACATTAGAGCAAGAGAGAGGCTAGAATTCGAGGCAGCCATTCTGGAGAGTTTTCAGAGGGCACAAAAATCGAGGCACTGCCATTTGCATTTAATGTGGCATAGATTTTGAGGAGAGAAAGGTAGTGCGTACTACGTGATTTTGGGCACATATTTCGAGGAAGAACTGAGCATGAGTTTTGAGGAGAGTACAGGCACATTTCTCAAGACAACAAGTTTTTTGTGGCACGAATTTCAAGGCCATACAACTGCATTTATTACAGTCCGTACAGCACGAGTTTCGAGGCAGTTCTAGCACAGTTTTTGACGGCAGAACAAAGCTATTTTTTTGGCATGTTTTTCGAGAAGGAAGTTGCACAGAAATTGAGACAGCCTTGCACAGAAATCGAGGCAGCCTACTTGGTTATTTTTCTGGTTGAGATAAGTTGTATTTTGACTGAAAAATGGCAATCATGATTTTGTCCTAGAAGAAATAATAAAAACTCTCTCTCTGACTAGTTTTCCCCTTGTGGGTTTTTCCAGGGCTATTGGCCAAAAAAAATTTAGTACCGTGTGTTTTCTGAAAGTGCATTTATTTCATTTTCTGTCATGAAAAGTTGAGTTACAGAAGTGTTTATTTCAGTCTGAAAATTTATGTTATTTCCATCCTTATGCATTTCTAAATTGGTCTTTAAACTGAGTTATTTTCAACATTTAAATCGGTGGCTGAAACTGAGAAACACTTACATGGTGAAGCCCTTCAAGGCTATGCACACCATCTCTGAGTCTGGGATGTTGTCCCCAACTGCATGCAGCTCATCCTTCAACTGCTTAATCTGGGTGAGATAGGAGACCAGTATTTCTTCTTTGGACATCCTAATGCTATGGAGTTTGTCTCGTAAGGTCATCTTCTTGTTTTCATTCTTGGCCTCAAATAGGCTTCTCAAAGTATCCCACATCTCCTTGGCAATATCCTTCTCACAAAGGTGTGAGATCAAATGATCCTTTACTCCATCAAGGAGTAACCTCTATGCTTTGAACTCATTCAACTCGTGAGTTTCATTTTCCTTGGCATTTGTTGGTATTGCCGCTAGAGTTTTTGAGTTTACCAGATACCATAATATGTTCTCCTTCAAAATGGCACCCATTCTTATCTTCCACCGAACAAAGTTGGAGAACCCCTCCAATAGATCCTCAGAACTCAAACTAAAGGCCATCTATGTAGCTCTAAGGCTCACCTTTGAAAAAAAATTGATATTGCAGCTGTCAAAAATTTATTGTCCCCTGCCAACAAAAATTGTTGTGACTTTTCTTCCTTTACAGCCTCCTTTGGCCATGTTACCCCTCCAAATGCATCTGCATTTTGAGCAGTTAAAGCATTCCCTAACCAAGGCTGCTGTGAAGAAAAGCAGAAAGGTATCCAGAGATAAATCAGGCTTCAGCAACACGAGGGGTCATAAAGTGTTGAATTTATGTATATAAGTGAGATTTCAGTCAACAGTGGTCAAGTCTTATAATAGAGAAATGAGGCCTGATGCAATATTCAGTGGCCATCGAATCAACTCATGGAAACTCATGTATTAGGCGACAACTAAATACAAGAAGGAATTTCATCCTTTGACAGCCGAAAGGATAACTGATGATGAAGTCGTGAAGTAACTGACCTAGAAACAAAGCATTATTTTAGTGTGTTAACTAACTGATGATGAAGCCGGTTGCATTTTACAATACTGGGTGCATGTGAAGTAACAGACCTAGAAACAAAGCATTATAATCAGAACTTAACACACACATCAAACCGCGACAATGTCCCAGCCTCAAGCGTCTTATGAGATTCAGAACAATTGGATATCAACGTGCAAAGGAGTTGCACTGAAGACAAAGTTCTTAGTGGTAGAGTATTTGTAGACTCTAGGTTTTCATTGACCTGATTACTATTGAGTTGTTAGCCGATTGTAGTGTGCAGGTTACACCAATGACTAGGCATGGTTCTGAGCCCTCCAAAGTAAAACATAGCACGTCAATTATCACATCTGCAGGTTCAGTTACGTTCAAGTGCAATTTTCAACTCGTTCTTTTTGCCTGCACACTCACGTTTTAAGTCACAGAACTCAGATGCGCTAACCTTGGCATCTGCCCGATTTAGAACTTCCTGATCTTTGAAGTAGATCACAATTTCTGCAATTATTACAACGGATTATCAAATCGACGTAGGATTTGGAGCAATCTATGTTTTCCATGGGAAACAGAGGAGCTCGGTCCCACGATTTTCCCTTTATGCCACAATCGATGGGTGTCAATTTCACCCACGCCAAAATCATTCAAGCGCCAAACAAAGAAAATCATGGAGCAGTCACATAGTCTTGACAACGGGTTGGTGAATGGAATCAATTTCTTTCCTGGCGTCTTTGATAGCGTTCAGTCAATGGTGCATCTCTCTCTGGCTCTCTTATGTGGCATCCTACCATTTCTTCACGTACACCAATTCACGCAGCCACCCTTGGCAGCTGATCACATTCACGGTCGATTTCACATTAATCATCTGGCAGCCATTTCAATGTGGTAAAGTTGGAACAGTAAAACGTGTCCACCTTGTCACCCACGTGTATTTTGCTGGCAACTGATTGACCTGGTTTCTTTTTGGATCAACCTTTTAAGTGGGTTGTTTGGTTTTTAGTCAGGATAAGTTCATTTTAATGAAGTGATGGTTACATTTTAAGTTATGTAATAGTCTTTTAAAGATATGTGTTGAGAGAAAAAGGGATCTCACTTTATCTTTTTTTTCCTTTTTCACTTTATTATTTTATTTCTTTTAAAAATAAAGAAAAGGAGAATAGCCTGTGGGTTATAAAAGGACCAACGTTCTTTATTGTAAGGGATGGAAAAACTGGGAGAAATTTTCCCCAGACTTAATAGAAAATTACTCTTTTGGGTTTCCTGGTTTTCAGTTGAGTGCCCTCTATGGTGTGTGGCGAAATTTTGTGCTATTGACTGTTAGTTGCTAGCTGCATTTTTCTTTTTATGTCTGCGTTTGGGGACCATAAACAGACGCTCTCGTCCTATTGGAAGGTGGAATCTTAGCAGCTGCTTTCTTTTCCCCTTTGTGAGCATGCATGCACAGGTTGGATGCCTACATTTTATCAAGCTTGATTGTGTAGCATCTCCTTTGTTTGCATAGCGCATCCCCTACTTTTTAGGAAGAAGATGACATAGTAGTTGTCCCTCTGACACAAGGCCCTCGTGGGTTCTCCCTTGACTCCATTTCTCCCTTTAGGTCTACCGACACTGGTCCATTAGTGGGGTTTTGATCTTTCCTTTCTTTTGTCAACCATTCAATACTTCTATGCTACAACCATTTCGGTAAAGTAGCCTCTTCCAATCACCTTGTCTGCAACTGTTAGTCTGTTTCCTGCCTTAGCGATCTTAACACCAGGAACGCCCCCATTGAGTTGGAGAAGAGCCAACCTGAAGCGAGGAAGAGAGGAGCGTGGTGACAGTGGCTGCTCTTTTCGCAGTTGCCATCGGGTTAGTGTGCCTAATTTTGGGCTTTGACACACGCACGCCGATCAGGAGCGGCAACAGGCCCACACAATCTACTCCATGACAGTCCCGCAGACTCGTGTATGACCATTTTCCACCACTGTTGTTACCTACAGCAACGGCTACTGCTTTCTGCCTATTGAGTTAATCCTGATCGTGCACTTATGCTGCCATCTTTTTCCATGGACAACTACTTTTTCTATTGGTCATGTCCCTCTTGTTGTCGATGGCTTGCTTTCGTCAATGGGCGGCTACAACCACTTTTTCTTCTGCTGACGGCACTTCTACCTTACTGGCCCTAGCGGTGGTGGCCTCCTACTGGCTGTGGTTATCCGTTTCAACTACGGGCCAAGTCCATCGCCTTTTCCCTACTCTATCCTGACTTTCCTTTCCGCTAGCAGCTTGCCGTGCTCTCAATAGCACATTCGACCCTGCCTCTTCTATGTCTCCTGAGCCCGATCTCATGCAGGCATCGTCAACCCCCTACTGAGACCCTGAAATCGTCCTTGCATGCATATTTTCTGCTACAGCGTTCTGCTGCAAACCCACGCCCGACACACTTTCACCCGTGCCTCTAGGCTCGTTGGTGGCGTCCAATCCTAGCAACACCACATCCCATGGCCTTTGACTCAACCCTCTACATTGTAGCCCAGCTATAGCTACCACTGCTCAATCCATCGAATCTGCTTCCCGCGCCAAAACTCAGCTTGTTCCGCGATTTATCTATGCCTTTACAATCATGTAATGTCCTCTTCCAATTAGGCCTTAAGGCCCCAAAACCGCTAACCTATGTGATTCCTGTGGGTTCGAGCGGTTACTAACAGCTAGGGAATCAGCTAAGAACTGATGCCATCCATAGAAGATCTAGGGCATCATCATTTGGTCGAGGAGGGCCACCGGGGCCAAAGGCCACCTTCGTGCATGCCATCCTAGCATTATTTAATAATGCATGCACTCTTTAAGTCTCCATTCGCATGCATGCAAATCAACGGCAAATTAGAAGATAAAGTGACCTAATTAGGTCAAAGATTAGGTTTTGCGCAGTTGAACTTTATAAATAGAGGATAAAGCAAAAGGAGACTTCACTTTGGATTATTATTATTTTGGGAGCTCTTGGATAGCAGCACAGCAGTTGGGGTTGGAGACAGAGTCTTCAGCTAACAGGATTTCGGCAGTGAAACATCTGTCCTAGTCTTATTCCGGGTAAGCCATACAGGTTAACCACTTGTTCTTCATTCATTCATCAGTTATCTAGTACATGGTATAGATCGTTGCAGGGGCACGTGTGCAGCCGTAAGAGGGGGTTTTCAGCTAGAAAGCCCTAATCAACTGTTGGGCCTTCAGATCTCAATTTCCTTCCGAGACTCGGGCATCATTCTCATCATCAGCTTCATACTCCGGTACCCGGCGATCATCAGATCCATCAATGCTCATCCGAAGCAGTTATTAGCAAGTTCGAGGTTCCAGGGCGTGAGTAGCTGCCTCTCTGAAGCAATTCGCTACCCTGCCTAGAGGTCTTAGAACCTCCGCATGCATCAGGCATTCTCTCCAGCACTGAAAACCTATCAACCCGGCAAATTCGCAGTTTCATCAGATACCTCCTTCCTTGAGGGCGTCACCCTTTTCTGACTGGGGCGTCTTGTTGCTGGGGTTCACCTGGAGCAGAGGAGATCCACCTATTTTCGATCCAGTATCCGGTGCTTGCATACTTTCTCCAGAGCAGTTCAGCCGGCTTATCAGTGGTAAGTGTTCATTCTATCTCGCAAACCCTAACCCTAATTTTTCCTATAAAATAGGGATTTTTGCTTGGCAGTTTGCATGCCCCGTTGTATCAGCATATTTGTATAGAAATAGAAAATATCGGGATTTGGGATATTACAGTGGTATCAGAGCTATTTTCTTGGCCAGCTGTGGGCTTAAGAGATGAAAAGTAGATGAATACAGAAGGAGATCCTTTTGTAACCTATACGAGGAGGAAGAGTAGATACACAGAAGAATTTGAAGATATCCAATTAGAAGATACCTATTCAGACATGGAACAGACAGGTATACATTCGGATAGGGGAAAAGGAATGGAAGAAGAGGAGGATCAGATGGAGTTTCGCAGCTTGGTCTCTGCATTGCAAGACTTAGCCAAAGGACAAAAAGAAGTCCTCAATGCAATCAACAGACTGTCAGCGAAACCGGAACCAGGTATCAGCAATACACCTCCCTCACCGATAGAGCGGGGATCTTCAAGCAGCAGTGGAAAGATGGTGTACACCAACATCCAGAACACTCCGCACATATACAGCAGACCTACTATCAAGCCTACCATGCCTCACTTCTTGGCAGATACAGTAGGGGGCCCGGTCATGCAGGTAGAACCCAGCGAGCCTTTTGGGGCTTATTTGCAGGAGTACAGAGACTTAGGGGATGAGTTTCATGCTGCCATGTCTTTCTCAGACTTCTGCAACATGAAGAGTAGGAACAGGCCCAGGAATTTAACCAAGGGTTTCAATCACAACTATGAGCTGCAGAAGACCTTGGGCAGGTTAACCATCCCAAACTTTGATGGGACTCGTGGAGGATCAGCGAGAACATGGGTCCAAAAGTTGGATACCTATTTCCAACTCAACCCCATGACAGAGATAGACGCCATTAAGTTGGCTACACTTCACCTGGACAGAGAAGCTCACGAATGGTGGTACCACGGATTGGTGACATTGGGTCACAACACCATACATTCTTACGGTGAGTTCACTCAAAAACTCATGGAGAGATTTGACAGGAAAGATCCAGAGATCCATTTCAGGGAGTTGGCTCAAGTCAAGCAGATTGGTAGCGCAGAATCGTTCATTTCAGAATTTCAAAGGCTAGCCGTTATGGTAACAGATGTGTCAGAGAGCAGATTGACTATGTTATTCACTGAGGCCCTCATAGAGCCACTACGGGGATGGGTGAAAGCCTACAAACCCCTCACTCTGCAGGATGCTATTAGCCGGGCAAGGGATCTTCAAAATTCAGTCCCTAAAAACAAATTCCCTCTGAAAACCAATTTTCCTGTTAGGGACAAGGACAGGAAACCTTTCCAGCAGGATGTGCCCAAGAAAACCTGGT
>LPNX011048422.1:628747-656057 GCA_001517045.1 Pseudotsuga menziesii
CACAGGCATCCCAAGAGGTACAAGGATGAGATTGAGAAAACCATCAAAGAATTACTGGAGCTTGGTTATATACGACCCAATTCTAGCCCCTTTGCATCTTCAGTAGTTCTGGTTAAGAAGAAGGATGGTACTCTGCGTATGTGCATCGATTATCGAGCACTTAACAAAAAGACCATCAAGAACAAGTATCCCATTCCCAGAATTGACGAACTCATGGATGAACTTCGGGGAGCTCAATACTTCTCCAAGATCGATCTTCGCTCGGGGTACCATCAGATCAGGGTAAGGGACCATGACATCTCCAAAACATCTTTCCGCTGTCATTATGGTCACTATGAGTTTCTGGTCATGCCCTTCGGACTGACCAATGCTCCGACCACTTTTCAGTCATGCATGAACCATACCTTCCGAGCACAGCTACGTAAATTTTTGCTGGTATTCTTTGATGACATCCTGATTTACAGCAAAACCTGTGAAGAACATCTGAAACACCTGGACGAAACATTGAGTATTTTAGAAGAGCATTCACTATATGCAAAAATGTCCAAGTGTGAGTTTGGCATAAAAGAAATGTTGTAGTTAGGACACGTAATCAATGCAGAAGGAGTACAGGTTGACATGGAGAAAAATTAGGGCTATCAGAGATTGGCCTGCGCCAAAAACAGTTACAGAGTTGAGAGGGTTCCTAGGTTTGTGTACTTATTACCAGCGGTACGTTAAGGGATTCTCCCAATTTGCAGCACCCCTCACAAATCTCACCAAGAAAGGAGCGTTCACTTGGACAGACTTAGCACAGAAAACTTTCGAGGAGATGAAGGTTATTATGAGTTCTTGTCCAGTTCTGGCATTACCAGATTTCTCACAACCTTTTGTGGTAGAATGTGATGCCTCAGGGGAAGGGTTAGGAGCAGTATTGATGCAGAATCATCACCCTAATGCATTTGAGAGCCGTAAACTGAAGAACTACGAGAGCCATTACTCCATATATGACAAGGAGATGCTGGCCATCTTGCATGCTCTCACAAAATTCAGACAGTACCTAGTGAGCAGTAAGTTCAAAATCAAAACCGATCATAACAGCCTCAAGTATTTCTTGGAACAGAAGGAACTAAATGAGCGACAGCAGAAATGGGTCAGCAAGGTACAAGCCTATGATTTCGAGATCGAGTATGTGAAAGGTAAGAATAATGTAGTAGCTGATGCATTATCCAGGCGTCCAGCCCCATTATCTCTCAGTAGTATATCCACGGATTGGAGGGCACTTCTCTTAGTGGAATACTCCACAAATAAATTCGCTTGCGAATTATTGGACGGGCAAATTCAGGACGACAGGTACAGGATTGTGGATGACATCATCTATTACAAGGACAGAATATACCTCGTTCCAGAATCCACATTGAGGAAGAAGATCATTCAGGGAGCCCACGATTCTCCTTTATCAGGGCATCAAGGTTTCTTAAAGACCTACAGGCAGATCAGAGAGAGGTTCTCTTGGAAGGGCCTCAAGGGGGAGATTATGCAGCATGTCCGGGAATGTAGCATCTGTCAACAGAACAAGATTGAGAACACCCACCCCGGAGGGTTACTCCAGCCACTACCGATTCCAAAACAGAAGTGGGAGAGCATCTCCATGGACTTCATTACAGGCTTGCCCAAGGTCCAAGGGCGGGATTGTTTATATGTAGTAGTTGACAGACTGACCAAGTTTGCACATTTCTTCTCGATACCATCAGACTACTCGGCAGCTCAAGTAGCGGAGTTATTTTTCAGGGAGTTTTTTAGGTTACATGGGTTGCCTAAGACCATTGTCAATGATCGGGATAGCAGGTTCACGGGTGCCTTCTGGCAGGAACTGTTCAGGTTGGTGGGGACCGAACTGGCTACTAGTATGAGTTATCACCCCCAGAGTGACGGGCAAACAGAAATAGTCAACAAATGGATCGAAGGGTATCTAAGGAATTATGTAGCAGGGCAGCAGCAGACCTGGATCAAATGGCTACACCTAGGGGAGTATTGCTACAACACTACTTATCACATGTCTATTAGGATGACTCCTTTTAAGGCATTATATGGATACGAGGCCTTGGACTATGCAGATTTGGCATTCGGAGACAGTAGGGCTCCTAAGGCTAAGGATTGGATACAGGACAGTCAGGACATCCTGAAAATACTGAAGGAGAATTTACGAACAGCCCAGAATCAACAGAAGATGTATGCCGACAAACACAGGATTGAACGGAGCTTCGAGGTAGGGGATTTAGTATACTTAAGGCTCCATCCCTACAGACAGTCCTCGCTTAAGAAGAAAGGAGCAGAGAAGTTGAAACCCCGCTTCTATGGACCCTACAAAATAATCCGGAAAGTGGGAGAGGTGGCATATGAACTAGAACTTCCTCAGGAAAGCAAAATTCACAACGTGTTCCATGTATCTAGCCTGAAGAAGACCCTTGGGCAACACAATGCTCCATCCACCGAATTGCCTCCTTTAGATGATGAAGGACTGCTGATACTGATTCCCGAACGGATCATTCAGACTAGAGAGAGGAAGCTCAGGAACAGGGTAATCAGGGAATACTTAGTTCAATGGAAGGAACTACCGCCAGAAGATGCCACCTGGGAAGGTGAACAGGGATTCCAGCAACCCAATTTGAAGTTGCTTGAGGACAAGCAATCTCGAGCGGGGAGGACTGTAATGTCCTCTTCCAATTAGGCCTTAAGGCCCCAAAACCGCTAACCTATGTGATTCCTGTGGGTTCGAGCGGTTACTGACAGCTAGGGAATCAGCTAAGAACTGATGCCATCCATAGAAGATCTAGGGCATCATCATTTGGTCGAGGAGAGCCACCGGGGCCAAAGGCCACCTTCGTGCATGCCATCCTAGCATTATTTAATAATGCATGCACTCTTTAATTCTCCATCCGCATGCATGCAAGTCAATGGCAAATTAAAAGATAAAGTGACCTAATTAGGTCAAAGATTAGGTTTTGCGCAGTTGAACTTTATAAATAGAGGATAAAGCGAAAGGAGACTTCACTTTGGATTATTATTATTTTGGGAAATCTTGGATAGCAGCACAGCGTGCAGCACAGCAGTTGGGGTTGAAGACGGAGTCTTCAGCTAACAGGATTTCGGCAGTGAAATATCTGTCCTAGTCTTATTCCGGGTAAGCCATACAGGTTCACCACTTGTTCTTCATTCATTCATCAGTTATCTAGTACATGGTATAGATTGTTGCAGGGGCACGTGTGCAGCCGTAAGAGGGGGTTTTCAGCTAGAAAGCCCTAATCAGCTGTTGGGCCTTCAGATCTCAGTTTCCTTCCGAGACTCGGGCATCATTCTCATCATCAGCTTCATACTCCGGTACCCGGCGATCATCAGATCCATCAGTGCTCATCCGAAGCAATTATTAGCAGTTTCGGGGTTCCAGGGCGTGAGTAGCTGCCTCTCTGAAGCAATTCGCTACCCTGCCTAGAGGTCTCAGAACCTCCGCATGCATCAGGCATTCTCTCTGGCACTGAAAACCTATCGACCCAGCAAATTCGCAGTTCCATCGGACACCTCCTTCCTTGAGGGCGTCACCCTTTTCTGACTGGGGCGTCTTGTTGTTGGGGTTCACCTGGAGCAGAGGAGATCCACCTATTTCCGATCCAGTATCCGGTGCTTGCATACTTTCTCCGGAGCAGTTTAGCCGGCTTATCAGTGGTAAGTGTTCATTCTATCTCGCAAACCCTAACCCTAATTTTTCCTATAAAATAGGGATTTTTGCTTGGCAGTTTGCATGCCCCGTTGTATCAGCATATTTGTATAGAAATAGAAAATATCGGGATTTGGGATATTATAAATCATGTCCCAACTCTAGAGTGCTCCCGCACCATGTTTCGTTGTCTATGTTTGACAACCCTCTGTTCCAGCTCAATGAATCTATTCTATCCATAGATCTACGATTGTCCACTATAGCAACTAACGTAGGATCGAACACTCTACAGCAATTATATCTTCCGCCCGGCATTGCCTTTCCACCGTCAGGCTCGAACACTCTCCATGCAGGCCTTTCTACTGCGTCCATTTGCACGACAACTCCAATGTCAACAGTTCACTTTATTGCCAGGTGTCTGCTTGTGGCTCTTTTCCTCGAGCAATCATGACCTTGTGCCTTCTCTTTTCTCCATAGGTTTGTGCTTCTACTGCTGGGACACCTAATCCCATGGCTTCACTGCCAAATGGACTAGCCCACGTGGTTTCCCTTAACAATTTCCTTCAAAGTATCAAGCCAGGCTCTAATACCATGTTATTTTTCTTCGTTCAAATCTGGTTAGCAATCTTCAATGATTTGCGCAGAATTATTAATTGAAACACATTGAAATCTTAGCAAATCATGTAGCGGAAAAACTCATGAAATCATCACACCATTTGACAATTAATTTACCCTGGAAACCCCATTCCTTCGAGGAAAACCAGCAATGACTGTCTTCTTCTTATTGCAGGATTTTATTACAGAGACAGTACATAAGTCCTCCGGATAACCCTTCCGGATCTGGACAAAAACACAAAAAGGCTCCAAATCCTATATGCAAATTTAGACAGACAATCCCTACCTCCACCCTAGATCTAGACTGCTCACTACAAGAGGAAAGTTGTCTCTTGCAACTGCGAAGCTGACCACTATAGAAAATCTCCTTCTCTCCTGTGACTGTGATTATACACTAAGGCTCCTTTTTTTAATCTCACGCTCTTGCAAATACCATGGACCAAAACCATGGGCACTCCAATATTATGGGCCAACAGAACATTTACATGAGGCGTCATTAATTCACCTTTACAAGACATGTCTAGAGAACATCTCGACTCTTTCTATGTTGCTATACAACCCAACATAGAAGTACCTGTCAAGCTACAAAAAAACTAACAGTGCATCAATGATCACTCTAATAATATGATAATGTAGCATAGCCTAACTAATAGACTTCATTAGAATAATCACTCTACTAATAAACTTGGTTAGAATGTTTGCAGTTTGGACCTTTATTGGGAAATATTGCAACTCAATAAATCCATCCTCTAAAAGTTGATTGATGAAGTGACCATGGATTTCAACATGCTTGGTATGTTCATGGAAGACTAAATTCTTGGCTAACCTGAGTAGCCATTGTTTGTCACAGAGCAATGGTGTCAATTCTATCTGATGCATATCTATGTCTAAAAGCATCCTCCTGAGACAAACTACCTCACAAGCTCCTTTCACCGTTGCTTGATATTTTGCTTCAATTGATGAAATGGCTGCTGCATGCTTCTTCTTGTTGGTCCATGTGATTACACCCGTGCCAAGGTTGAAAATATTCCCAAAAGTGGATTTTTTGTCATCTATAGAACCTACCCAATCTAAATTAATATATCGATTCCACACATCCTAGTGTCTTTTCTTATGTTATACATAATGCCAAAGTTGAGTGTCCCCTTCACATATCTTGACACCCTCTTTGCTACAATCCAATATTATGCTTTCTACACCATCATGAATCTTGATATATAGCTCAAAGTGTAGCTAAAATTAGGACTAGTGGCTATAAGATATATTAAGCTCCCCACTAGTTGCATGTAGACTAACTTATTAACTGCCTTAGAATCAATCTTGGTTAAAAGCTTCAACCCTTTCTCCATAGGTGTGGACGATATTTTGTAGTTGGTCATTCTAAACCTATCAAGCAAATCTTGGCATGTTTTGTTTGTGAGACAAAAATCCTACTACCTGTTTGCCAAACTTCTACACCTAGACAATAATGTAGCAAGCCTAGATCAATCATGTCAAAAGCTTTACTCATATTAGAATTGATCTATTCTATAGCACTTGCCTCGCTACCTGTAATAATGATGTTCACCACATATATGACCAATAGAATGGTATCATTACTTATGCTTTTGACGTAAAGATTGGAATATGAAGGACCTTGTTGGAACCCTTGTTCACCCAAATAACTATCAATTTTAATGTATCGTGCCCTAGGTGCCTACTTCATGCCATATAGAGTCAATCTACAAACAAAATGCTCCTTCCCTAGAACCTACAACCCTGTGGTTGGCACATGTAGACTTCTTACTCCAAGCCTCCATTGAGGAAGGCACTCTTCACAACCATTTGATAGACCTTCCAGCCAAACCCCGTTACCATGGCTAGAACTAATGGGATGGTGCTCATCTTTGTTGTAGGGGAAAAGGTCTCCTCATAGTCAAAGACTGCGTGTTGTCATAACCCTTTTGCAACCACTTGAGCCTTGTACTTTTCAAGTGTGCCATCTTCCTTGCAATTGACCTTTTACATCCATCTGTAGCCAATGGGGTTCTTCCCTAATGGAAGGCCTGATTTTTCATCAAACTGTCATGTTGGGCTACCATGTCCTTCTTCCATTAAGGACTCCCTTTTCTCTTAGTTTTTGGTAGCTCAACAGGTACTCTACATTGGGGGTGTTTAGCAACATAGAAGGGGTCAAAATAATCTCTCTAGACAGCCTTGTAATAATGTCTTTTGTAATTCTTTATTGTCAATCGTATTAGAGGGACCATGGTATTATGTGTCCCTTCGTACTGGGTGTCCTATGGTATTGACCATGGTATTAACATAAAGTATGCTATAAAAAAGTTTATTGAGAGTGGTAAGGTACCACAGTAGTCAAAAGTGAGTCATATCTCTTGAGTTGTCATTGTCAATGTGAGTAACATCATTCACTGTGAGTGTTCAATGAGTGATCAGATTTGAGAGAGGGAGTCTCTCAGAGGCTTGAAGTGAGGGTTTCACTTAAGCCAAGGTTTGTTTGCATTGTTGAGGATTTGGACATAGTTGCAGCAAGGAAGAGTCAGGAGTAACTGAGATCTGGTGTGTATATCCGATAGCCTAATGTTATAAATGTTGTTTAACAAATTTGCAATGTAAGACAAACTGCTTGTTCGTTTTCCCCAGTTGGGGTTTCCAGAGTATCTCTTGTGTTCGGTTTTCTCTGTATTGGTTTCTAGTCAATGTATGGTTATTTTTTATTTAGTTTTGTGTTTAATTCAGTGTTACAAATATCGACAATATATCACCAAAATCGCGATATATCGTGATACGTTCTCAGCAGCGAAAATATCAGCAAAATCAGGCAATATATCAACGATTTTTCCTAAGTAAAAATCGCGATTTTTTCAGTGAAAACCGTGAGTCGATAGGATAAAACACGATTTTTTGGGCGTTTTTAACCTTTTTCCAATCCGCCTGCATGTAGTGTTTGGAGGTCTGCGTTCGTCGTTACAATGTGCAGGAGAAGTAGATCTGCATGGAGGAGAACGTTGGGCAATTGGTGTGTGGTGGAGGAAGGAGAAGGAGCTCTCAGGTGCATGGAGGAAGGAGAAGGAGATCTCAGGTGTTTACCAGTCAAGGTATGTTACTATATACATTGCTGCAACTAAATTTTTTTAATTTACAGTTTGAAATTTTAATAAACAGTGGAGTCTGGACTATGGCCCGTGGGTAAACGTCGGTGTGGCCCGTGGGTAAGGCTTAAGCATGTAGGTTGTTAGTGTATACTATATAGTATATACTATATATTATATAGTATATATAATATATATTATATACTATCTATATTATATAGTATATAATATATATAATATATAATACTATATCACTGTTTACATTTGTCATTTCTTTTTAAAGTTTAAAATTTAAAATTTTATTTAAAAATTAATATATTACATCAAGCCTTCAAGGATTAAAATTTAAGAATTTAAAATTTTAATTAATAAATTATATTCTTAAAAAGTTAAATGTAAAAATTAAATCAATTAAGTATAACTTTATAAATGTAGAATTGTAAATTAATTTTTTGTATGTCTGATTTGCAATTATTTGCAATGAAATTCTCTAAAACACTTTTTTTTATGTTACAGGTTTTGAAATTTCAAGCTAGTTTCCATATTGCAAAGCTATACAAACATGCCGAAGACTTTGGATCCATTCTAGGAGTATACAGAGTTTGTTGATCCACATAATCGGCAAAAGCTTAGATGCAATATGTGTGGGAAGGAGATGACAGGGGGGGGATAAGTAGGCTCAAATACCACCTCACACAGCTTGCAGGGCATGAGGTGGATATTGGTAAAAACTCCACTCCTTAAATAGTTCATAGGGCCAAACTTGCAATTGAAGGTATTGGCAAGAGGAAAGATGAAAGGGAAGCTTTGAGGTAGGAACTTGGAATGAGAGCAGCATTAGGATTTGGGCAGCCGGACACACTTTAGGCGGGGTGGGGAGTGAGACCTTATCCTCATCTTCTACCATGCCTTCAACAACACATTCTATTTCTCACATTTTGTCGAGATCTAGTCCTAATGGACAACCAGGTATAAACTCTATGTACAAGATAAAAGAGAAAAAGGAAGCAAATAAGCTTCTGGGTCGATGTCTTTTGTGAAGTGAAATTCCATTCCACTTTGCGAGGAACCCAATCTACATGCCTATGTTCGAAGTTGTTGCTATTGTTGGGTCGGGGTATAAGCCCCCCACTTATGAGGAGTTGAGAGGGCCCATCCTTGATGATGAAAAGGTTGATTGCACTTCTAGGTTGGAGGAGCTTCGACGTTCATGGGAGGCCACAGGATGCACTGTGATGTCATATGGTTGGAGTGATAAGAAGGGTAGGACCCTTCTCAACTTCTTGGTTCATTGTCTTTGAGGCATAATGTTTATAAAATCTGTGGATGCATCTACACAGGTCAAAGATGCAACATTACTATGTCAGTTGTTGGATGAGTTCATCCAAGAGATAGGTCTGCAGCATGTTGTCCAAGTAGTAACGAATAATGCTGCGAATTATGTGGCAGCTGGTAGGATGCTTATGGACAGGCATCCTACTTTGTTTTGGACACCTTGTGCAGCACATTGTATTGACTTGATCTTAAAGAATATGGGGAAGATCCAGTTTATCAAGGATGTCATTAATTCAACAAGAAGCATCACCAAATTTATATACAATCATGATTATGTGCTTAGCTTGATGAGGAAGTTCACTCATGATAGGGAGTTGGTCCGTCCTGCCATCACTCGCTTTGCCACTTGTTTCATCTCTCTTCAGTCTCTCCTTACTTCTATGTGGGAATTGCAGACTATGTTCCTTTCAGATGAGTGGCATGCTTTATCAATTAGCACTAAACCGAAGGGACATGGCATATTCAGGCTAGTGTCATACCAAGAGAGCTTCCGGAATGGGGTGAAGGAGGTGTGTACTATATGTGAACCTTTGGTAAGGGTTCTACGCTTGGTTGATGGAGACAAGCCCGCAATGGGCTACTTGTATGAGGCCATGGATAGGGCCAAAGGGGTCATTCATACCTACTATGAGGACAAGGGGGGCAAGGGGCAACCGAAACAACAATTGATATGGGAGGTGATTGATTAGCGATGGAAAAAAACACTTCATCATCTCATTCATGGGGCAAGCCTATTCCTCAACCCCGCATTCTCTTACTCATGTGGCTTCAACTTTGATGCAGAGGTAAGCTTAGTTGCACTGAAACGGATACGGGAACGGATATGGATACGGGGAGGGAAACGGATACCACAAATTTTGAAAAATGTGGGATACGATACGGCAAGGAAACGGCAGCAGACTTGTATATATATATATATATATCAAAAAGGCCATGAGACATACATACTTTAGACTACCATTCATCAAATCAGCAAACTCAAATATTGTCTTAAATAATATTCTTCTATCTCAAGTGCCATGGATAAGTCACCCGCTGGCAAGCATTTAAACAGGAACATGTCAACTACTTCTAAACATCGATTTCAACCCCTAAAATTACTTGATGGATGTATCCAAATGTTACCATCTAACAAATATTACGTTGTTTACACCTCTAGAAAAGTGTTAAAATTTGTGATTAAACACAATTTTTTATGTAAGACAGACTCAACTATGTTGTATTTAGGTTGATCCACTCACTGACGAGACAATCAACTATGAAAGTGAGAGTCAATTGACCAACCGACTGGTTCCAAAAGACTAACTGACTGGCTCTTAAAGGGCCTAAATTCATAGGATTGTCTATGATTTGCAACCGACTTGGATATTCAAATTTGACATAATCAACCATGTTTTAAAAGGATTGATTAAGCACACAAGTATAAATAAGTGAGCTCATGTTTTAGTGCAACTTAGGTGTGAGTGTGACGACATGCAATATTGCACTCTATGCAATAATACTATCTCTAGACACCAATGAGTTTCCTTGGATATGTTGTTTATGTTTTATGGTTTATAATAATAAAAATGCTTGAAATAAGATTAAAATATCACATGCACATCTTATAGAGAACTGGCTAAACGACGCACCTTCATAATTCTCTCCACAACATAAGGATAGGGATATGAGTGTACTAGCAATGGAGTAAATAAGGCCATAGGTCAAGGGTTCATACTAATTCAAAAAGGAAAAGAAGAAAACTGAAGTTTGTTGGAAGATTATTGGAAATATGTGTTGGTTTATGTAACCCTTCATAAATGTAGTACGCTATTTTGTATGGCTAAAGCTGCCATTGTATCAATTTTGATATGCAAGCTGATTTATCACATATCAAGTCATTGGGGTTTATTTAAAACAAAGTTGTGAGGATTTGGCAAAAAAACTGAAAGAATAAATAAATAAATAAAAGTCATTGTACTTCTACACTAGGCTGTGAAACTATCACTATAGTAGACAAGCATTTGATACAATAAAATGTTCACAAATCAATGATTTTTTGAACCAACGGTGGGCCTCTATCAATTTTGGAAAATTACAATGAAACACAATCAGTGAGATATAAGATGTCAAATTACCATTCACCAATTTAGGATTAAGGTTTTGCTCTTGATTTATACGCTTTGAGGCTTTATATCTATGTTTTGAGGTTCAATTTAGGGTTATGGTTTTATGGTTTTCCTTTGGGGTTATTTATTTGTTTATTTTCATGTCAAAAAATCAATATTTCTAGTCAAAAACTTACCCTGTAGCAGCTGAAACATTTCACTAAACCAGGAAACTGCTGGAAACGTTTAAGGAAATGGCTAGAAACGGAATGGAAACGTTTCTAATTTTTGGATACGGCTTGGAAACGTTTCAGTGGCGTTTCCAAGCCGTATCCCCTCCGTTTAAGTTTCCGAAACGGGGAACGAAGTTACCCCTCCCCTTCCTAGAAGTTTCCAGTAACTTAGGTCAAGTACCTCATCATTCTTCTAATTCTTCTAGAGTACATCAGTTTCCAGGCACTTCTAGAGAACGACATAGTCCATGACGACCCCATGAGCACCTGGGATTTCTAGCTCTAGAGGAAAAGCCATTACTAGAGCGATTACCTTTACCTGTAAAAGGGGTAGAGGGAGTCCATAGTTTACTTTATTTAGTTGATTTCATTGCATATGAGATACATAATACATTGATTGTATTTTTTTTGGTGATTCATGAGTCAGGGACTCAAGATCCAAGACACGATTCATTTTTTTTGTGTGATGTATCACTAGACGTCTTATACATCTTATATATCGGTTTTATTTCCATATTACTAGAGCGATTACCTTTACCTATAAAAGGGGTAGAGGGAGTCCATAGTTTACTTTATTTAGTTGATTTCATTGCATATGAGATACATAATACATTGATTGTATTTTTTTGGTGATTCATGAGTCCGGGACTCAAGATCCAAGACAAGATTCATTTTTTTTGTGTGATGTATCACTAGACGTCTTATACATCTTATATATCGGTTTTATTTCCATATTCATGTAGCAATGTGTTTATTTGATGTTCTTGTTGCTTTAGATGCTTAGAAAATTGAAAAAAAATGAATATTTTTGTATTTTTTTTAAGTTGTCAATATATTGCCGATGTTTGTCGACATTTTCACCGATAAATCCGATAATTTCTTTTTGGACCCTAGGCGATATATTCGCCAACACAATATTTGTAACATTGGTTTAATTAAGACTGGGGTATAAATCAGTGAATAAATAGTAATCATAATGGTAAGCTAAAAATTTCACATTTTCCTCCTCAAACACTTATCGCTCAAAAACTCCTTGAATATTGGTCATAAGAGCAAAGTTGATTGTGTCATGTTTCTTCCTACTCTTGCCTCTCGATGATCATCCCTCAATCATTTCACCAAAATGAATATCGTCGATGGTGCTATGCCACCACTTTGACCTTTACTTGGTGTTGTTGCCTTACATGCACCTGGGGGGTTAGCGCAACAGAAATCTCCAAGCTGCTAAGTGCATCCTTAAGGGCAAGTATCGAGTCAAGTGTTGTCATCTGATCTTGACTCCTCCACTTAGGCAAAACTCCTAACGAAGCCAAGGGGGGTAGTCCCTAGGAAAGAGTTGTTAAGGCTCTTATTAGTTATTTAGTTATTAGTTGTAGATGGGATTGTTTTTAGGAGTTTTTTAAGTGATTGACTGAAACAAGCTACTACAATATATAGTTTAGTTCGACAGCATAAAAAGATATGGCACTCATAACATGATATGATTGAAATCTTAAATAAGGATAAAAATTAAACCAGTGACAAAATGGAGTCAAGTAAATAAGTGTTGTTGAAAATGAGAAATGTTTTGCATTGTACTTGGTCTGTTTAATTTATTCAATAATGAATGGATTAAGGGGAATGGGATTCCCAATATACTGTGAGGTACAGAGAATTTGTCTGGATTATCACAAAGATGGTTCCACACTTGGAAATGTGGGATGGATCGGAGTCTCTGGGAGGTGTCCAACACTACACCAATCGAGGGTGCAGCCGGACGATATCCCGATGTCACTATCCAATGGTTCCCGCTTCCTTTGAAGAATTTTCCCACACAATATCAAAGATTGATACACCGTATTTTCGTAATTTTTTCAAGGGATGTCAGTTTTATTAATGTGAGTTTTCTTAGTTAGATGTGAGAAATTAATTAGTGCACATTCCTACTTTTGATTACCCCAAAGCTCAGGGTGAACCTGCAATGGGCAAGAGCATACACGGAATGGCAAACGTTGAATCCAATTAAAGATTGTCAATGCACAAAAGGAAAAATCATGAGACTAATTACTACATGCAAGAGTCTCTTTCATGCCTGAAGGTCGTACTCGGGAGAGCAAGGTTGGGTTAGTGTTCATTACTTTGTCCAAAAATGAAAGAAAGAAAACTAAAACTAAGCAAAAATTACAGCCTGTGAAGGCGGATTGTGTGCATGTATGGTCAAAACAAAACGTTGAAAAAAAAGCAAACCATAAAAAGACACTGTGAGTCCCCCCATGGGGATGGAATGTGGGCATTGTGTAGCCCACTTGTTTTTTATTAATTTTTGTTACAATCATTTTTGCAAAGAGGCTGCATTTTGATCCTAAAACATGGATTAAAAAGGCTTACAATTGTTCCCGAGAAGAAGAGGAAAGAGGAAGACGGTTTAATGTTAGATCTCTTATAGCTAAACTCTTCAAAATCCTTCCAATCTTCCAAATTTACTATACATAAAGCGCAAAAACCAGCAAACTAAATCAATTACAAGTTAATGGGTTAGTGCAAAAAATATACATAAAGTACAACCTACATAGTACTAAAAGAGATTCCAAAATAAATTGTGTTCGTTAAGTACTAAAGGAATCAATCTAGATCTAAGCTTAGAAATAACTTTAAAGTGCTTTAGATCTAGTAACTATGCATAGCAAGAAAGATATAAAATGAAATTTTGCAAATCTAACTTTTGCTAAGCATAAATAGAACTAGGTAACTGAGAAGAAAGTTTGATTTTAAAGGAAGTAAAAACGGGAAAAGAAGGAATAAACTCAAGCTTGAACTCCGTAGACAAAACTTGGAGCTTCCTACAGGAGTAAAATGACATTAGATCCAAAGTAAAGGTGTTGAATGGGAAAGAAGATGCAACCGAGCTCACTCCCCTCTTTTAAACTGATGATCTGCAAAACTTAAAAGTTTAAACATCTTACATAAGCGATATTAAAACTAGTATATCTCTATTAAAAAAACAAAATATAAATAAACAAGTCAAAACTATGAATGTTTATCCTACTACACTTAAAGGCCTTCCAAACTAGATAAGCTACAAACTTAATACAAAATTGAAATAAGCAGGCAAGATATCACCTAGCAGCAACTCAACATTCACATAAGATTATTGCACCAGATGGACTTCCAAAGTCTTCAAATTTTATTCAAAAGATAGAAACATTACAGAGTACAAGGGCATAGCCTAGCCTTTGGATCCTCAGACCCATCATATCCAATACAAGAGGAAGTACTTGCTTTTATAGCCAAGAGAGCCCAGGGGGACGCATTCTGAAGTTGGAGTAGAGGGTAGTTGAAGTTGAGTTACAAGATAGATTCGTGGATCTTGTTAGCAGTTTGGTGGAACTACCACAAGGTGAAGGCGCCATCTCTCTACACATGATGCGCCACACAATTTGAGAGATCTCCATTCCACGAATAGATGCCACATAATCCAAGCGTGAGCTTTTAAGAAGAGGAGCGCACTTCAATCTTCAGTGACTCACCACCAATTCAATCTACACTCAATCACATGCTTTATTCATGGGATGAGGTCACTTTCAAATCAAGACAAGATCGCCACCTTACCATTTATCAAGTGCCAAGTATACATGATGTCAACCAAATGAAGAGGCACACTTCAATCTTAAGATGGACTCACTACCTTCCAAATCAATCCAAAACATAATATTTATCCTAAGTATAACTTGCCCTTAACTTAAAAAAGGATCGCCACCCTTTCCATGTCATCTTAATAAGATTCCATTTGACTTTTGACTTTTGTTTTTTATGTCAATTTGTTGCATTTTTAGCATTTTTTTGAGGTTTTGTCGCACACTTAGAGAAAAAATGCCCTACGAGAAAATTTAATCACCTGAATAGGAAAAGTGGGTCCTGGGGTAAAGAGGACGCTCTGAGTGTTAAAACGAGCATCCCCATGCCAAAATCCAACTCCGGATTACACTTTTATTACAATTTCAAATTTACCATTTAAACCATTAAAAATGGCCTAATTTTGCGAGAAATTTTATTTTTTTCAGAAATTAATAAAAACTAGGGGGACCTAGTACATGTTCATAATGACTCAAAACAACGTCTAGCATGCTTATATACATCAACATATTAACTTTAATAGCCTCCCAGGGTCTAACCACCAAGACAACCATTCCAGCTTTGGAGGAGCGGTGAAAAAATCGAAAATTGTACATCGCTTATTTAGCATTGCATAATTGACAAGGGAAAAAACACCTTGGAATGATCAGATTGACGTCTAAGTCATAGGGATCCAAGTCTTTTACAAAAAGTTTTCCATGTTAGCATATTTATCAAAAAATCCCCATGGGGTATGAACATGTAATTTTTAAAAAAGGGGCCCCAAAATGGCCCTGAAAGGTCTGTTGAACCTTCGAGAACTGATAATGAACAACTGGCTTGTTCATCACTTCGGTGGCTCATTGGAAATCCACTCTGTTACCACCTAAGTTGTACTTGGTGGATTTTTCAAGTGAGCCGGCAAGGTTTGAACAAGCACACTTGTTCATGATCAAAGTTTCAAAAGTCTGCCAGGCTTTTTCTGGAAATCTGTTCAAAAATTTTTATAACACATGTTCATAACCCCTTCGGGAAATTGTAAAAAATGTGCTAGCATGATCAATTTTTATAAAAGGCTATGCTTCCCAGACTTAAGCATCAAGCTGACTAGCCCAGAGTGTTTTTTTCCCTCAGTAATTATTGGTTATTAAACAAACGACCAATAATTTCTGAGTTTTTCACTCACACCTCCAAAGTTGGGGTAGTCGTCCTGGTGGTTAGGCCTTACGAGGTTATTAGAGCCTCCATGACGGTGTTTATAAACATGCTAAGCATTCAAATTGAGTCGTATGGACATGTGCTAGGTCCCCCTAGAGTTTCGTCTGATTCCGAGAAAAATAATTTTCCCCCCAAAATTAGGCCATTTATTTAAGGTTTAATTAAAAAACTTCAAAATGTAATAAAACTCAGGTTCAGAGTCCATTTTTAGCGTGGGGATGCTCGTTTTGACACTCGGAGCGTCCTCTTTGCCTTGAAGACCACTTTTCATGGTTTCAGGCGGTTAAAACACCCCGTGGAGCATTATTCAGCAAAACGTGCACCAAAATGGCATTTTAATGCTAAGTTACAACATTTTGGCACTAAAGACAAGGTTGAAAAAGTAAAAAATCAAATTCACAATTGATTTTTTAAGTGATGGGGTGACATGGCATGGGTCCCCTAAAAGCATGCGACCCTCTCCATGCAATGTTTAGGCCCAAAACTTTGGTTATAAGTGGTGAATGGTTTAATGGAAGGGTGACATCATTCAATGAGGGATTCACGCTAAACACCAAACAAGCTAACGTGTGGAGAGTGGGGTGGACCCTCTTCATATGGTAATTTTAAAATAAAACTTTCATTAGTGAATTATATCATGTCCAAACACCAAAGGATGAAGGTAGCGAATGGTCATGAGGAGGGTGACATCAACTGCAAGTTTGTGTTCATGTTAACCATTATGTAAGTGTTGCGCTAGGTAAGGAGTGGACCCCCCTTACCCATATCACTCTAAAACAAACTTTGGTTTAGCTTATAGTCTATTCACCATACATCAAAGTTTGTATCGTAGTGAATATTTTAATGGTGAGAATCTCTCACGTGTGGAGGAGTCATACAATTGCAGGAGGTAATAGATCACATGCAAATTGGAGTTTGTGAGGTGGCTTGGTTGGTAGATTGAGGTCGCCTACCTCTTTGGAGGTGGCACCTCCTCCATACCAACACTTCAGGTAGACTAATAACCACCCACTGATTCCTTAGATCACTCAAGCTCAACTGAGCTTGATCTTCAGTTTTGGTAACACCCCCTAGGTCTTTCATTTCCTATTTAACCAGGTCACTTCTCCATTGTAATGATCGAAAGGTGGAACCTCTGCTTGTAACATTGTAGTAGTTATCTTGAGTATTGTTAATAAAAGGCTTTGGAGGCAATTTTTATGTGGGATCTATGGATGTTTGGATATAATTTACTCTACATTAGTGAGGTAACCTGTATTTATTTTCATGTTTGCATATGTTTGGGATTAACTTGCTTTCAGGGGGAAATGGTATTTTTGTAAAGATAAAAGGTAATTCTTAATAGGTTACTCTTTTATTGGCATCCTTTTTCGTGGTTTTTATGTTGTTAGTGTAGTTTGTTGCTTTCTTTCATTATTTCAGTGCTTCAAGTTTTTATTTGCAATGTAATCTGAATACTTCCCCACTGCACTATACTGAAGTACTAAAAACAAAAAGATTTGATTAGTGTAGTAATTAGAGAACTTTAATTTTTATGCATTGTTGAGTTTAAAAATAAACCCCCTTGCTTTCCCGAGTACAAGTTCATGGATAAGGGCTTGCCCAAGTATTGAATCTGGAAAGAAGCTCTTGGGATTTACCTTTTTTTTAAACAGAAAACTTTGTTCAAAATCACTTAAAATTTACAAGGCCTTCATCCTCGTATGCTCTACTTCCACTATAGCTTTGTCTGATCAGTTGGTAGAATCTGAAAAGGGTTTAGGTGACTAGCAGGGTGTTTTTAAGGATTCTAATATTGTACTTATTCATAGTATTATAGGCAATCGTTTTGGATGGAAAAAACGTGTTTATAGATAGGTAGGCGAATATTAAATATGAAACATACAATTAACACTGAAATGTGTAAATTTTGGCAAATATTATGATAAAAAATATATATTTTATGTAAATATAGGCGATATTAGAGACTACAAATGACCAAATAACGAAATTATTTTTTGAAAAAAACCCAAAAAATGGCCAATTGGTGAAATTTCACCCCTAAAAATTACCCTGGTGACTAGTAATTACTAATTAGTCTAATTTTTTAAAAATCTCCCTGAACAACGAAAATCTCCAGAACCTGAAGGAGCATCCCAGAACTGATTATATGCCTCTGCAAAACCTGACTGCCCTACTATCGTCTCGTCATCTTCAGATCACCTCATCGTCACTCGGAGCACAGCCCAAATGCACACATCTCAACCACAGCCCTTACATCTGCACCATGGTAGGACACACCTACCACCATTTGAGAATGGCCCTCGTGCATCTACGTCTTCTAGACCCATCACCTCCCCTTGGGAGGAACCTCGATCTGAAGTACACCAAGATTCTCTCTAAAGTTTTCAAACTTCACTCTGGCTAATGGATTGGTCAACACATTGACTATTTGCTCGTCCATTGCAACATACTGGAGCTTCAATGCTCCTCTCTGCACCATATCCCTGATATAGTGGTACTTGATCTCAATGTGCTTTGACTTGCCATGGAATACTAGGTTCTCAGACAACTTCATAGAACTTTGGTTGTCACAGAAGATACAAGTCGCCTCTAACTAGAGATCAAGCAAATCAGACAGTAGCTTCCTAAGCCATACTGCCTCACAACTAGTTGAACAAGCTGCGACATATTCTGCTTCGGATGTACTTAGTGCCACGCAGGACTGCTTCCTGCTAAACCAAGAGATCACACCTAATCCCATTCTGGAGCAGCACCCTGAAGTGCTCTTCCTATCTAAGGGACTGCCATCCCAGTCCGAATCAACATAACCCTGTAGGTTAACCTTTTGATTCAATCATATCTAAGCCCATAATCAATTGTACCTTTTAGGTACCTCAATATATGCTTTGCAGCAACCAGGTGAACTTCTCTTGGATCTGTCAAGAACTGGCTCAAAGTGTTCACAGCAAAACATATGTTTAGTCTCATGTTTTTCAGGTACATCAATGATCCAATCATCTGACGATATATCATGGCATCAACTGACTCCGATGAAGCATCACAAAGTAGCTTCAAGTTCGATGCCATGGGTGTGGCTATTGCCTTGCAGTCCATCATCCCGAACCTCTTCAGGATCTCAACTGTATACTTCCCTTGACCAAGGAAGACTCCATCTGTACTCTGCCACACCTCCATACCTAGAAAATAATGCATCATGCCCAAGTCCTCCATCTCGAACTCGGCAGCAAGCTTCCTCTTTATATCAGCAATCAACACATCCTCACCTATCACAAACAGGTCATCTACATACAATAGTAGTATCACTGGGTTCCCTTTCTCAACGTTGTAGTAAAGGTTGGAGTCTACTTTACTCTTGGTAAAGCCCAAACTAGTCAAGAAGTTGTCCATCCTGTCGTACCATGTCTTGGGGGCCTACTTCAATCCGTACAAAGCTTTCTTTTTGCACACTTCCTCTTCTACTACACCATTCAAGAATGTTGTCTTGACATCCATCTGGTGTATCTTCCATCTCATCACTGCATCCAGAGCAAGTACTGTTCCGATGGAGGTATATCTAGCTACATGTGCAAAAGTCTCCTCATATTCTATCCCTTCTTTCTTGGAGAAGCCACGTGCCACAAATATCGCTTTATATTTCTCTATGTTGCCATCCACAGCATGCTTGATCTTGTAGATCCACTTGGAAGTCACAACAGACTTTCCTTCTAGTCTCGGGACCACATCCCAAACATCATTCTTCATGATCGACTGGTATTTCTCGATCATGGCATCCTTCAATTCTTTCTTTTATGTCGCTTCTTCATAGTTGGAAAGATCTTTGTCAATGATGTCGCACAGCAGGGCTACATAGCTGGAGTATGGCCTAGGTCTCTTGCTTTCTCTATGCATTTCTTTCGAAACGCCATAGCTCTCTGCATCTAGGATAGCCTCTCGTACCCATGCTCGTTTCCTCTTGTGAGAATTCTTCTCATAGGGTGGATCTACAGGTTCCTGAGGTTCTTCTGTTTCTCGATCTTCTTTTGGAGTTGCTTCATTCATTGTTGTATCTCAAATCCTGGGTACTCCTGGTTCTTCAATGTCTTCAATAGGTAGTTTTTTGGATTTGTTGTCTGCTGACTCTTCGTCAAATGTCACATCCCTGCTGATATCGATCTTCTTGTAACCTGGAAAGTATATTCTGTAAGCCTTCGAGTTTTCACTATATCCCACAAGTATGCCCTTCTTTCATGAAGGGTCTAACTTTGTTCTTTTCTCCTTCGGGATGTGTATGTACACCAGGCATCCAAATATCTTGAGATAGCTGACTTCTTGTTTCTCGCCGAAGAAAGTTTCTTCTAATGTCTTGTTGTCCAGTACTCTGTGTGGAGTACGATTCTGTACATACAAGGTTGTTCTTGCAGCTTCTGCCCATAGATGCATGGGAAGATCCTAATCATGAAGCATTGCCCTTGTTGCTTCCATAATCGTTCTATTCTTCCTTTCTGCAACTCCATTTTGTTGTGGATTGTTTGGAGTGGTCAACTCCCTCTTAATCCCCGACTCTCTGCATAATTCCTTGAATTCTTTTGATGTGAATTCTCCGCCATTGTCTAATCAAAAGGTCTTGATTTTCCTTTCTGTGTGATTCTCCACCAGGGCTTTGAATTCCTTAAATTTGTTGAATATTTCATCTTTGCTCTTCAAGAAATACATCCAGGTCTTCCTAGAGAAATCATCAATCAAAGAAACCTAGTATACATACCATAGTAGAAAAAACCAACATCGGCAAAAAATCAGCGAGGGTCCAGAAAACATCTTCTCGGCAACATCGGTGAAAAAATCGACAAAAATCGGCAAACCGCGGCAAGCATTAAAAAATGCAAATTTTGTAATTCAATAGGGTCAAAATTTCCTTACCGATTTTTCCCCTATTTGCCGATTTTTCCCGATCTTTCCCGATTTTTTCTCGATTTTTTCTGATTCTTCCCGATTTTTGCCAATGTTTGCCGATTTTTCCCGATTTTTCACGATGTCCGATTTTTTCGCGATTTTTTCTGGCCGAAAAATTGGCAACCAGAAAAAATCACGATTTTTCGGGACATCGCTGAAAAATCGGCGATTTTTTCTACTATGATACATACCCACTCAATGAACTGGATGACATTGGACCACATACATCAGAGTGGATGACTTCCAAGATTCCTTTTGCTTTGCTCTCGCTACTTGTAAATGTCTTCTTTATGTTCTTTCCCTTCGCACATCCTTTGCAGATGCCTTCATGCTTTGTCTAGATTTTAGGAAGACCGTTGACAGCTTTGCTTGCAAGTGATAGTGCTCTATAGTGCACATGTGCAAACCTTCTATGCCTTAATTCACTTGGCTCCATGGAGTCATGGGCCAAGGCTTGTTCAGGTTGGCCCTTTAGTTTGTATAAGCCTCCCTCTTGCTCTCCAATCACTACTGCATCATTTATGGTCTTTCTTTTTGGCCATCAACAAATCCAACCCTCATACCTTTTGCATCCAATGTAGATATGGAGAGAAGATTCTTCTTGAGTCCCGGTACATATAGAACATCCTTCATCTTCAAAGATGTTCCAGAGTTCAGCTTGTAAGAGGCTTCACCACTTCTTTTTATAGGATATTGATAGTCATCCCCAAGTTTCACCTTGTGGGGTGACTCATGTTCAGATAGATTCACAAAGGATTCTTTAAATCCTATCATATGCATGGAAACCCCACTATCAACAAGACAATCATTGCTCCCATGTGAAACAATACCTATGAGAGCTGAAATCAGAACATATTCTTCATCGCTTGAAGAATCTTCACTGTCTCCACTGGTTTTCTTCCTGGGAGGTTCATCATCCTCTGTAGTGTGAGCATGATGTGTCTTCTTGTTGTTCTTCTTTTTGTTCTTAGGACAATCTCTGGAAAAATGTCCCTTCTCATCACAAGTATAGCATCTAACATTAGATAGATCTCTTCTGGGTCTTCTAAGATTATCCCTTTGATTCTGGTGGTGATGTTTTTCTTTCTTGTGATGAGAGTGCTCCCTTTTGTTGTTTTTGGTGTGTGTTGTGAGAGCTTGGTCTTCATTTCCCGTCTTTTCTTCTCGAGCTAGAAGTCGAGCTTCTTCTTGCGAGCATTCCTCCCATAACCTACTGAAAGTGATTAACTTCCTTCTGGCACAAATTCCTTGAATAAAGGAGTCCCATGACCTAGGGAGACCATTCAAGGTGGTCATCACAACTTCTCCATTCTCTATGTCTTCTCCCATAGCTTCAAGTTGTTCCTTGATTTGAGAGACCCTTGTAAAGTATGACTGTATGGTCTCTGCATCCTGGATCTTCACATTCTTCAACTGATTTTGCAAGGTCATCCTCTAATTTAATATTCTTTCCTTCAAATAGCTTGGTCAAGGAATCAAACATCTCTTTAGGTGTCTTTAAGGACGACACATGTGGTATAAGGTGATCCTTGATAGAATCAGTAATAATCCTCTTGGCCTTGACCAAGTTCTTCTTGTGTAAGGCTTTAGCCTCATCTCCCTCTGGAACTGGAACCTCTTCATTTATGCAAGGGTCCAAGTCATTCTCTTCAAGGACTAGTGAAATCCTATACTTCCATGCTCGAAAATTATCAGCTCCTTCAAGCTTATCCTCAAGCTTGGTGTGGTGAGACATCTTAAATGAGAACCTCAAATGGAAATACAAAAGATCCAGATCTTACCACTTTGAGATGCCCGGACTGGATCTAGAGATGTCTTCTACAATGTTGGTTTTCTGGTCTGGGGTCAAATTAGGGTTTGACTTTCCCGGAGTCTTACCCAACCAGAAATTTCGATCTTAGTCTCTAAATTTCGATTTTGAGGAGAACAATCACTTTACATGCACGCACATAAATTAGGGTTTTTGTATTTGAATAAACAAAAATGTTTTACCCCCCCTTAGTTGAATATGGGCGAGCTTCTTCTGTCTGAATCTCATTCAAGCTCAATGTATAGGCCTATGTTGGGTCCACTCTAAAATTCCACTTCTATGAAAATCCCTAATTTCCCGTAGTAGTGACAAGCCAAAAACTGAAAAATGCCCAGAATCAGATTCTACTTCGACAGGAAGATGCGCCCTTCAAAGGAGAGTTAGCCTAGCCTCCTTTCCTTGATGATCTGTGGAGAGAGACCCAAAAATTAAGAATCCCTAGCTTCTGCAGTTGCACTACGCCTTCTTCTCAGTTTGGCTCTGATACCATGTTAGATTTTTACAGTTTATTCAATATGATCTAGGATCTTATCTAAGAGAATAACATGCACAGCAATAATCACAAGAGACGAGAGACACAAAGATTTTCCTCGAGGAAACCATAAAGGAGAAAACCATGTAACTTCTTTGGAGATAGAATGAGCACCAGTAGCAAAAGTATAAAGATGATCTTCGACAGCTGCTCTCTCTTTCACTTGTGCGAACTTGTCCTCTCTCTCTCTCATGCGCACTTGATGAGTGAGTGTCTTTTTTAAAATAGAGAGTCACTCTCTCTATTTATACCTATTTTCCACTTGACTTTTTCTCCCACTGGGCCAACTTCTCTAGGAGAGTCTAATAACCCACTTACCACTTATTTTTGGGGACTAATGCCCTGACATACAAAGGAGGGTTAACCTCAATGACTTTACATGACTCAAGTACAATGATGACTCTCTCGATCGGAAGAATGAGCATATCCGTCGGAGGTACAATAATAAAATACAAATACAATATAAAATATACGAGTGAATATCTTTCGAAGTTACAATCACATTAACAAAAGATTTCAGCCATGTTACCCTAGTAGAATTAGGGGGCAACATTTTGGCGCCATTGCCGAAGATAAATCTTTCTATTCCTAGAATACAACTTTGTTTTCCACTTTTTTGTTTTTGCTTTGTTTGATGAATGATATAGTAGATCTTTACTTTTCATCTAGCAACTCCACTAACCTTTTTTTTCTCTTATAAATTTACAAAGAAAAGCAAAAGATTAACTTTTGTAAGAGTGTTTAAATGCATATTTTTCTTATCACTTTGGCGACTCCATTGAAGGGATAAAACCCTGTTATCTCAAAAAAAAACTTGTGAAGATTTGTTGTGTTTAGATGAGCACATGCGACACACTGATATTTTTTTCCCGAAGCTCATCAGTTGACGACTCCACCTGTTAAGTACAATGTTCCATGGTTATATCAAATACACATTGTTGATTTCTGATATGGATGAACTAAGGGAGCAATGTGGTGCTCAAATAGTCGGATTTTTTCATCCCATCGACTTCTCAAACATCCCAAGTTTTCCTAACTTTGGTCATGGTGTGGGAGATATATATAAATGGCTTCCAGTGTTCCATGGAAATTATGGTAATTCAGCCATTTGGGATGTCAAGTCTTTCCTTCAATTGATGGCTAACTCCAATGTTCTTTATGAGGACAATATGATAGAAATGTTTGCTAGTACTTTTTCAGGGAGAGGCCTATTGTTAGTTCTATCGGGGCCTTCCTAATACGTGTATAAACTCCTTTCCAAGCCTGCTTTGAATGTTTTTAGAGCAGTGGCATGATGGTATGGGTAGTATGAATGGTTTAGAAATATTCCTTGAAAAGATCTTTACCTTCTACCTATCTGGGACAGAGTATCATACGAAAACATATGACGGACCTTTTGCCATGATAAAG
This sequence comes from Pseudotsuga menziesii, assembly GCA_001517045.1. Taxonomy (NCBI): domain Eukaryota; kingdom Viridiplantae; phylum Streptophyta; class Pinopsida; order Pinales; family Pinaceae; genus Pseudotsuga; species Pseudotsuga menziesii. Next base: position 653,297 of record LPNX011048422.1, read on the forward strand.
AGTATTGAAGACTTGGAATTACTTCTAGAAAATTTAAGTGAAGAAGAGGTCCATGATATTCCCATTGAAGAAATTCCTCATGTTGTCGTAGACAACGTCGAACGTGTGGAAATCCCTCTAAGTTATTTTAGAAAGGAAGAGATTAAGTAGCTTATTAAAGAATACGATGCCTCTCTCAATACACAGCAGGATTCTGAAGATAGGCACATCCGTGAAAATCTAATTGAATAAGTTTATGAAGAAACCTCATCTGAAAACATTGTTGAAAACGATCCTCATGTCATATCAACATAAAATAATGAAGATGTTGAAAACCATCCCCATGTCACATCAACAAAAAATATGGAGAATGTGGATAAGCTAGAGGAACCCATTGAGCAGCATATCGCAAGCAACCCCATTGAAGATATTGATGAAGGTCCCTTGATTGAAGATGTTATTGAAGGTCCCCTTCACTATGCCATGATACCATGTTAGTTTTTCTTAGATCTTATTAGCTTAGTTAGGATCTTTATCTGAAAGAATAATAGGTACAGCAATATGCATAAGATAGAACAGATACACAACACATATTTTCACCGGGGAAAGCATAAAGGAGAAAACCCCGCAAACTTCCTCAGAATAGTACAGTAACAAGGACTGTGTCATAATATGAACAATCCCAGTAATAAGAAGTCTCTAGCATCTATCTCTCCTCCTTGTATCTCTCTCTCTCATGTAAAGTTGAGTGAGTGTGAGGTGTGTATAAATGAGGGAGGGCGCCTCCCTATTTATACTAATCAAGTGACTTACCTATTACATGTCTGGGGCCGACCTCTTACCCTAACACAGACGCCTTCTCTTAGAGAGACTCCAAAAATACATTACATGATTTTTCATTGGGGACTATTGCCCCGACTTACAACAGAGGTTGTACCTCAAAGTCTATACACAATAATAACATCCCAAAAGGAGGTAAACACATCTCCGATGGGGGTACAACAACATACAATCATAATATACATCAGAATATCTTCTGAAGTTACAAATACATCAACAAGGGCTACTAAAACTCGGGACTGTAACAACCTCGAACTGTTGTAACCTCGGATTGCTAGCTTTAAAACTGGACTGTTACTGAAAACTCCTACAAATATTAACAGCCTGCTCCTCAAAATCTCAGTGCTGAAACTCCTTCAAATGTTGATAAGCATCACCTCCAGGCTGCTCCTCAAAAATTTGGAATTAAAACAAAAGGACTTCCTCTTCAAAAACGTGATTAGTATAGACTTGTATCCTCTCTTCACAAGTTGTAGTAACCCCCGAAATTTCTGTTTAAGATTTGGGTAGCAACTCTCCAAAAATGTGACTGACAAAAAGAGACTCAAAAATCGGATTGTTGATAAGGTACAAGCCTCTCCAAAATCTTGGACTGTGATAAGATGGAGATTCTCCCAAAAATTAGGACAGTTAACCAAGTAGTAACCCCCTCCAACTGCTGCTCCTTCAGTGAACTGAAACTCCAACTGTTGCCCCCAAATTCTGCCTCAACAGTTGCACCGCTGTGCATGCTCTACAAAAATATTCCTCATGTTTGACTGTTGCTCCACAGATTTAGACAGTCCGAATTTTTCAGAGAGAATAATGCTTGCTTGCATGTTTAATGAATGATGAATTTTAAGGTGTATTTATACTTCAAAATGTAGACATAAAGTGGGCATGACTTAATTAAATTTTATTATCCACTTAGTGGAGCCGACCTCTCAAAAAGCATTTTCAAATTACATTTTAATTTTTGAATTTAATCATTAAACTTCAAAAATTCAAATCTCTTCAACCGTGAGGAGTTAGGAGACGCCCCACATATCAACAGAAAGGGCTTGACGAGGACTATCATCTTATGGAGGGATTATTTGTAAATACATGGTCCAATATTCTTAAATACTTCAATTTGTACAGGACGTCAAAGACACCACACATAAGGGTGCCAAAGACCATGTTACCTTATGCATAAGTTCCAAGGTCAAAGGCTTCAATGGACATCATCAAAGGCATGAGGGCTTCAATGGTCTTCACATCCACATACTTCACATCAACAAGAAGGAGGGCTCCACGATATACTCATCATATCAAGGGTATCAAGGACCCCAACACCACCAATCAAGTGGGAACAAAGACTTTCTCAAGAATATCATCATCATTATTATACAAGATGGCTTCAAAGACTTCAAGGACTTCAAAATCATCATGTTCAAGGTCTCTATATCATTAAAAACATATCCAATTGTTCCAATGCCTTCATCAAAGGTTAAGTCACCACCACCATGACCACAATAAGATTACATGTTCTCCACCATACAACAAGGGTTTCACCAAAGGCTCCTGTTGCCGCCTAATTCACACTTTAAGACGCAGGAAAGTCACAACCTGCTATGTGTGTCCTTGGGGGCAAGCGAGAGCTGGGGACCACTGTCACCACAGTCTACAGCTCCTCCGTTTAGGCAAGATCCCAACAGAGCCAAGGGGGGTAGTCCCTATGGGAAAACTAGGTTCCAGATTTATTAATTAACTTACAGATTAATTAAAGGGATCTTTTGTTAAGGCTCAGGCTAAGGTTCTAGGAGATGACAGTCAAACAAATGCAATGTGCAGGATTTAAATGACAGTCAGTCTTCTTATTATAAAAAAAACCAGTGCCTAAAGAATGGAGTCAGAAAATGCAACTTTACAATTTTACAAATGAATCTGAGATCTAAGTTAAAATTAAATTACAGCTTAGGTG
>LPNX011048422.1:659707-671170 GCA_001517045.1 Pseudotsuga menziesii
AGCTCCAAAGGCATCATCATGCAACATTAATATCCATCAACATGCAATGGTCTCCAAGAACCTACATCATCAAGCTTAACCACAAGCAGCACCAAGTGTCCAAGGGCCCGAGTTACCATATCCTTCTTGCCATGTCATCAACAATCACAACCTTTGTCATTAATTCCTTTAGCCTTGACATCGATGACAACCATGCTCAACAAACTTCCCCTTTGTCATTGATGGAAACACCTCTTCAATTTTCTCCCCCTTTGAGATTAATGACAAAGGGCCAAACATTTATCCATCAAAAGCTTCACAATGCCCAAAAAGATATTGTATCCTTGAATACTTTTTGAGATCATGTTGAAATGTTTGCTCCCCCTTTCAAATGGACTCCTTCATTTGCTTGCTCTTATTGTACAAATAGAGTGTGGCATGACATTGTTTGATTAGTCCTTGGAATGTGTGACAAATTTTCACTTTGCTGACTGCTCCATATTTTGATCAAGAGATCAAGTCAACTCAAACAACAAACCCTCCGACAGTCCCTGTCACACAATCTCTGTTGCTGCAACAAGCCTAAAACATTCAGCAGTTGTCAAGCCCATACAACAGTCAAGTCTGCCCACAAAGCTACTTTGTCATTACACAACTCTTCCACACTACTTTTCCTATAGCTGCAAAAGTCCTCAAACTTCCAATAACATTATAGTCTTCAAAAGAGTACTCCTCAATTCTTTCTTATCCTTATTCGGGGCTATCTTATGAGTTTGTAAATCCCAGATATCATCAGTATACAATGAACAACCTCTTCTACGCAGTGCTTAACTTCGTATGAATATTAGAGACTAATATCTTGACTTACTCTGTTCTATACAGATCTAGTTCACCCCACAGACATATTCAGCTACAAGTTTTTATGAGTGTATACTTCAGCTCTTATTCGATCGACATTTTGTCTCAACACATATCCTCATTCATCACTTCTACATTTCACTTAAGTTTTCTTCACACGAGCCCTACACTAAGTAGATAATATGAAAGAACCCCAAATGTAATCTGCGTTGACGCCCTGTGCTATCGACACTCTCTGCATGGATGCTCGAAGAGTCCTAACACCCGCAATACTTCAATGCATTCCATTCCTGCAATTAAGATAACAAACGCTCAGAGCCTCCATGATTTCTATAATCTCATTGTGGAGAAACAAACATGCCCTGTAATTTCAACATAGTCACTACGTGGATGCACAAGGAAAAATGCCTTTTTAGGATTCATTCCATGATTGCCTCAAACCCATCTCTTCTGCCTCAACAAAACCCTGTTTCTTCTATCATTTATAAATTATACTCTTTCTGTTCAACCTTTGTTCCAACAATCTTCTCTACTGCTCTTCAACAGTCCTCTAGTCCTCTATTGCTCTCCATGATAAAAATCTGTAATGTCCCCATTTTTGGATTCCCCTGTTCTGCAATTAGAGGTGCCTTTATGAGGAGTAAAATGAGAATAACAGTGGGCTCAGGCAATTTGGGGGAGTTATATGATGCTTTCAGAGGTCTGATTACAGCAGTACTATTCTGGATCTAGCATTGATTTAGATTTTGTTTTATGCATTAAAGTACAAATTTTTTAAATTTTCTATCTCAAATCCCTAACCTAACCCAAATTTCAACAACTGTTGCGCCCCAAGTTCTCTGCAGCGCACCCTATTAGATGTGCCAACGAGGGGGGTACTTTTGCTCTTGTAAAAGGTCGAGATGGGTTTCCTTTAAGTAAAAGTGTTGGTCTATCAGTGATCTAGAACCCTTGGTTGGTCATTGCAGGTCCTCTTGGTCCTCATTTCAAGGTGTACTAATCTTGTGGCCCTGCTGACTACCCCTTAATGGGTGGTAACTCCTCATCGTGTCAGGGATTTATGCCTTGGGTAGGTATTGGTGCACTTTGGGGTGACTCCATTATAACACGTGGATTAGGAGCCCCTAGCCACACTCATGATTTCATGCTTTGTAAAGGTGATTGCGCTTGTAAGGGTTGTCATACCTGCTCTAGCACACCTCAATTATACCCACTTGGACCTTATTTGTTGTATTACCCCCTTACCTTTGGTCATCTTCGTCAAAAGACGCAAATCATCTACCATTAAAAGCAATTTTGGAAGGTCATACAAAGCAAGGAGGGTGTTGAAGGAAAAAAACACATTGTTGGGGTTAGTTGGGGCATGACGTCCTCCTACGCTCAACATTTGATTTGTTGAAGCTATAATCACTTATTTGTCATTATTTTTATGAGTTATGAGGTTTAGTCCCTAGATTGTGGGTGACAAACCCAAAAATGAAGTTTAACTCAAATCAAATTAGTTGACCTAGAGGAGAGAAAAGCTAGGACTTTTCTCATATGAATAAAGCGCCCTCCTCTTATTTCTAAGCAAGATCATGGGATCAATTACGACTGAAATTTTACTTCTCTTGTGTTATATGACTTTAAGTGGTGCGCACCTCTTTTCTTGGCATGTTCTAGGGTCTTCTAAGGATAAAGTTGAATGTTCAAGGTTTCTTTGCAATCTTTCAAGGATAATTCAAGTGGAGGAAGGACATCAGGGTTTACTCTCTACTATTTCTTTTCATCATTGTGGTAAGATCTTTGGTCTCTTGTCTTCCATTGCTTGAGCATCCAAGGTAAGGTTTTCTGGGGTTTTATTTCATGTCAAGTTAGTCTTCCTTGGTGAGGCACTTCTCTAGGACAATCCCTCTTGTTTAGAGTCCTGGTGTTCTTGCTTGTTCTAATTAGGTCGACTACTATGACCTAGGGTTTCTAGTTGTTTCCCTAATTCAATAGCATTTGAAATGCCAATTCTTGAGAGGATGTTGACCCCAATTTTTCTCAGTTCCCTATTAGTAAAGCTAAGGTCTAATTCCCTCTTCTTCTTCAAAATTACTAAATTATATATCTTATATTTGAAAAAATACAGCTATACAATTTCGAGTTTGAAGGGCCATACAAGCCAAGGACAAAGTCTTCTACCAGCCCTAATCAATTGGGAGTCTATCTAGTGGCTGGATTTGGTGTTCTTATGATTTCTGGGGGCTAGTTAGGGAATAAACCAAGTCTGCAGTTCCAATTGAAGCCATCTTTTGACATATTTTTCAAGGTCCATGAGCTATTGGGAAGCATCTCTAAGGTGCCTAGTGTCCCAAGGCACTATTGGCAGCTCTTTGGCACCTTTAGCAATGTTGCTAGGGCTGTTATTAGCCATCAACCAGATCTGGTAAGTCATTTCCAGAATTGATTTATTCATCTATTGGCTGCCCTAATGGTATTTTTTCTATCCCTCTATTTGGCACATGTTCCTGGGTAAGTTGGCATTATTCTAATTAGTTTTCATCTATTTTTGGAGCACATTCTACTGCCTGTCCTCTCATAACATCAGCAAACCTTTTGTCATTTGCCCTCATTGTGTCCATTTATGGTCCAAACACCTACCCTCTTAAGCATCTTTGTATTCATCACTTTGATTCCGTAAGGCACTAATATTTGGTAAGAGGTTCCTCGTGAGTCGTGAGGCATACGTGTGTTGTCGGACTGGTTTGTAGGCCTACCCCACTTATATTACCGACCCCCCCCTTGTCTCTAGGAGTTGGCCTAAACTGTGAGGAGTTGTGTTGTGGTGACATTGGGCACAATTCCTCTTATGCTTACCCTCGTAGCGTCGTAATTCAAGACTTTCATCAGGGTGCTAATTTTAGCAGTAACACACAGTATACAAAGTGTAATTGCAAACATATATATCTTATCTTTTACCAAGTTGTGCACATGGAACCATCTGTGTAGGAGCAATTTTTCTCCCAACTGTAGGAACAACTAATCGATACCACACCAAAGTCAAGCTACAAAATAGCAAGGGAAAACTCCGCTTACAGGATCTCGATCTCAAACTCAACCAAACTACAATGCTCAAAGACTCAAGCCAGACTAAACACCTACCCCTCAAGTTCCTCAACCATCACTCCATCAGCTCCTGGGCATCTTCCTTTCAGCCACTCCCTAACTCTGGCTCAAGTATTCCTCTTTTGTACATACACCGCCTCGAAAAATCCTTCATTTGTCAGGTTAGTTACTTAGTATTCTAGCATAAAGATCCCTGGCTACTAATATCCTTCTGAGAGAGGAGACCTAACACGGTAGTGCGGCCTTTAGAATTCACAAGCTAGGGCAACCACTAGTGAAGTCAGGAAGTGTTTGGCTCAGCTCAATCAAGAACCAACATAGGTTTACTTTGTAGTGTTAAAGATAGTGCAGCTGCGAGACCCATTCTCGAGAAGGATGGTACCCTAGTCAGTTAACTTGGGTAGAGTAAGACCTTAGAAGGTACCCTAGGGCCCCCACAGTCTCCTAGAGTTCTTGGTTTGGAACCAAGCAGATTGATGCCAAGGCACAGTCCCTAACATATGGTTAGGGCCCCTATATGTCTCTCGGGTATTCTGGTCTAGGACCAGGCAGTTTCTTGGACACAATGTCTAAGCAGATCCTACAAGTTGAGACAGAGACTTCTTGGTCTGGGACCAGGCAAATTCTTGGTGTGGGACCAAGCAGTTCCTACAGGAGCATTCCTGGTCAGTTAACCAAGTGAAACTTGGTCAAGTTGACCAAGATGATGATGTGTGATGTCCTCTATCCTAATCAGTTGTTGCTAGGTTGTTTCTCAAGGGACTGGCCACCCCTTGGTGATGTCACCTAGCACCTAACCCTTAGGAGCAGTAATGAGGACGAGAGGATCACATCATCAGTTTGGATCTTCCCCTTATACAGTGATGATAAAAATATATGTAACAATGTACGCTGAGAGAGAGAGAAAAGATTAAAGTCCTTGGTCTTATTGGTCTTATGGGTAAAAGGGGTTGTTTGTCCACCTTTATGGTACACCTTGGTCTTGTGAGTATGAGGGTTGTCTTACCTTCTTATTATGACCCCTTTGGTTGACTTGTGGTCCTTTATCTTTTACTTGCTCCTAGGCTCTAGCACCCTTATTGTGTGTACCTTTGGTATGATGACTTTTATCTTATTGTTTTTATTATTGTTATTTATATGACCTTTTGACCTTTGGTAACTTATAATTAGTCAACCTAATTTTATTTTATGTTTTATTGATAACCACCCTAAAAGCTAGGGTTGAAGAAGGACCCTTCTAGATATCCTTTCAAGTTATAAATACAAGTCTCATCTTTCATTATATATCATCCAAGAAAAGACATCTCAGCTATGTTCTTTTCTTATGTTTGACGTCAAGGTTTTCGCTGCTATTACTAGGGCTTTGTTGTTTCATCCTTGAGTTTCCAGATCTTTGTTTAAGGGTTGGTTTTTGTGCTCCTTTCTCTGTTAGCACATGAGCTATGATGGGCCGTGACCCTCTGTAGCTCACCCGTGGACTGTATGTCCTTCCAAAACTTGGTCGTGACTGTTTCTGGTGTGTCTCCTGTTGTGCCGTGACCTTCTGAGAATAAACAATGGACTGGTGTCTCCTGTTGTGCCGTGACCTTCTGAGGATAAACAATGGACTGTTTGTCCTTCCTCTGCTAGGTCGTGATTGCTTCTATGATCTTTCTAGCAGACTGCGTACATCCTTGTGGGTTGTTTCTCCTATAGGGCTGCCAAACCTGTTAAGTAACCTTCATTTGCCTTGCCATAATTGTTTTTGGAGCCACTGTGGGATGGTTGTGACTGTATTAGCCCTCTCCTGGCTGGCCGTGACTGTTGGTAACCCTCTTTAGGCTGAACGTAACTGTGTTGGCCTCTTCTTAGCAGGCAGTGACTGTTGTGTGACCTTCATTGCATGGTTGTGACAGTTTTGGAGTCTCTCTAGGCTGGCCGTAACTGTTGGGCTAGGCTGTGACCTACCGGCAGCTTTCTAAGTCTGATAGTTGATGACCTCTCTTGCTGGGCCATGACTGTTGTGTCTTTTCTCTGCTGAGTTGTGATCTCGTGTACTGGTGTAACCTTTATGGACGGCCCGGAGTTGCAGCTAGGACTTATTATTGCTGTTAGAGTGAGGCCTTGACCTATTACTGTTGTAACCCTTGTTGTTGCCCAGATTTGAACCTTAATCTGTTTGCATGCCACAGACCTGGGCTGTGACTTGTTGGGTGCCTCAGACTCAGGTTGTGACTCTGGTTTTATGTGGGACAAGACCTCTGACTGTTACTGGGATTTCTTGTCAGTCCTGTATGTGTCTAACCTAAACCTACAGCACTCTAACTCTCTCTCTCCCAAGGTATCTCTACTGATAGCTTGTCCTTACAGTGACAAGAGCTGATTCAATATGTCTGAGTATAAGGAAGACCCAAACCAGATCTAACCAGCATTGCTATTGTTCCTTATTTGTTCATTAGTCTGTATTGTACCACTGCTACTGTTAGTATTTATCTTCTGTACATTGCATTTAATGAATTGTATCTCAAAGACCAACTTTAACACAATGACCAGTGGAGTGTTAAAGTTGAAAGAGATGCAAATTATGTTTTGAATTTATTACAGCAGTAATGTTCTGAATATAGCTCTGTTTTAGATTTGTTTTATGCATTAAAGTATAAAATTTTAATTTTCTTATATCAAACCCCAACCTAATCCTAAACTTTAACATGTAGCAGCAACTTTCCCCAAGTTCAACTCTCTACGTTGTAGCCATCCCTTTCCCAAGCAGAAACATAACCATATTCCCCCATGAAAAAACAAAAACCAGAAGGCTCCTTTTTTATGAAGCCTCCAAGTTCCATGTATACAGGATGTGTCAATTCGTTTTGCCAAGGTAAGGACAAATCTCCAAGTTTGAGTTCTCGAAATGAGATGTGGCAAAGATGAAAAGGATGTGTTTTCTCTCTCATCCCCCTTTATTTTCCCCCTCGTTGATTCATAGCCCCCCTGTTGTTCCTAGCAAGCCGGCACTTGTCTGCACTTTATTTTATGTTTCATTTTATACTTTGTACTAGTTCATATGTATCATGGTGAACCATGACAGCATAACATGATACTTAGGAATATGAGCATCGACAAAATAGCCAATTCTAAGCCTAAGACTTTTAACATTCTCTAGTTGGACTTAGCTTTGGGCTCTGCTCTAGAAATCTGTATAAGCGATTTACATCATTTTCATTATGGGTGTATTTTGAACTCAGCTCACATGACTCAAGTCCCAGAAAAAAACCATATCATCTTATTATTTACAAAATTTGACTGATACTACATGGAAAACTTTTCTGTTTATTGCTGAGCAAGAATTTCAACCCTTCATTATTTTATAAGGTAGGAAGTGTGCTTGAGCTTATCATTTCTTGTCCATATCCCATTTATCCACGTTTCTACCTTGTTGAGCATACCACTAACTTCTAGGTTTTGGAATACTTACCTAATTTTAGTTTTACCCTCCTTAACAGCCAATTTTCCTAACCTACTTTTCTGCTGTTTTCCTGGGAGCCTCAGATTTTATTCTTTGGAAACCCTCATTTTCCTCTTCCATGTAGCCAGCAGATGTCAGAATCAAAACCTTTCATTCTCCCTTCCTTGTTCCTCCCATTTCAAGTGCATTATGTTCTGGGAAATTCCCTCTTAATTTTTTATCTTCAATAGAAGATTTTGCAACGTCTTAGTTACTCCAAACATTCAGTAGCAGATTAGGAACCAAGCAATTTCATCTCAAACAAAGTACGCTACCATAAATGGTTTAATTGTAAGCACCTATTGAATGATACAATTCCAACATATCTTTTAATTTTGTATATATTTGCAGACACTATCCTTGGGAAATAAAGACCAATCATACTATTTAGTTCAAAAAAACTATTTGCCTTGTAATTCGTGGCTAGCCAACTCTCCATTGTACAAGATAAAACTTAGATCATCTTGTTCCCTCTGAAGTCAATGCCCAAAGATCCATGCTTATCACTGTTTATTTTTGTTTAAACAAAATAATCCTTGCTACCGCCAGCTAGCATCTTCTTGATTTAATTAAAGAAAAAGATAAGAGAAGATAGTGTTATTAATGTCCAACAAATAACCACAAAAGTAGATCAATAGGACTAGAAGGTACATCCAGTGCAAAATCAACTCCTATATCAAAACCGAAAGCAACAAAAGGTGAAAGAGAAAGAAGCATAACTGAGCGTGTGGCTAAGCTATAACCTATCAGTCTATCTGAAAGATAGAAAAGTATAAGTGCAGTAACACAATAGGGAAGCTAGGGACTGGCGATCCCAGTGCTAATCGAGAGAGGGAAAGAAAGGATATCACGGGCTGCTAGTCCTGATCGCCAAGGGTGAGGACTGAGGTATAGGCTCATCGTTGGAGTTGTCAATCACCATGAAAGGGCTGATGCAATCGCAGATGATGTCCTCTGAGGGGTGAGCAGGGCTGAGGTTGGCTGGCTGTATGATCCTGGAGGAGAGTAGGAGAGAGGAAGCCCCACTCTCCTACCATCCAAGGTTGAAGGAAATAAACTCCGGATAGACCCCTGACTCTTCAGCTGAATCTGGGGGCTTTCTTGTTATTGCACCGAGGGTAGAGAGGTGCTTACAACCCAGTATGGGAGAGATGTTGTAATGTGTAACACTGTGTAACGTTATGTAACATGATGTTCCCATAAAAATAATGCTAATGATGTAGGCTTAAACAAAACAAAAATTATATCGATTTGATCCTAAACCTACATATATCAAAAACCAAGAGCGATCAAATATCTTGTGGTGTAATTTTTTTCTTAATATGTAAAAAAATTAAGATAAAAGGAATTTACACCTCAAGAAGAATTGGATTCCTCTCGGTGTTTGATAGATCCAGGTTTAAAATGGATCTATGATGATTTATATTAATAGTTCTATGCATGGAAATCATAAGAATTATAATTTATGATTTGATTGAACACTACATGTCTGACATGATTAGAAGTTCTTGTCACCACATTTTGTTCAGTAAAACATAATATGTTACTTTCAAATGTTTGGCCAAAAATGATGTTTCCTTTAAGAATTCACTTTCTGCAGAAAAAATCCTCCCACTTTGCCAACTATCATCCCAAACATGAATTTTTGCATGCTATTAAATGACACAATGAATAGTGACAATCAAGAAGGATAACAGAAGGAACTTACATCAAAAGAGCCTTCAAGAATGTGTTGGATTATGTACAAAGTTAACTGTTTTAATTGGATGGGTGACTGCACAATGCAAAAGCACAAATATATGAGAAGATTTAGCTGTACAGAAAGTCCAAATCCGTAAGGCTGAAAATAAAGCTATAGCCTAAACATAAATTTATCTGTGCTTATATTTATATTTATATCTATGCTAAAAGATTCAAAAAAAGGCATCCATCCATGCAACACAATGCTTAAAAACAAATATATTAAAATATATTTTAATTGGAAAATGGAATCAATATGAAAATCAGTCTATGCAATCCCTCAGATGGGGTGATGGGGGTGTGATATTATCATGAAGCCACCTCCAATTAGCATAGCTGCCTGTCACACCAGGGACAGGTGGGGGCACTTGCACTCAACTGCTGGAGGATGGAAGTTAATGGTGAGGAGATGGGGTTAATGCGGATTCAGTCAGACTGTCCAGAGGTTTGCCTGTCACATGAAAGTAGAATTCACTTAAGCCTGTCTGAAACGATGGGAGCAATGGAGAATGTGAATGGTGGTTTCCTTGATATGGTGGTAAGCCAAGTTATCTCGACTGCTGGAAGTCTTGACATCAATGGGTAAAATCATGGAAGGTTAGTGGCTCTAATGCTCTGTCCCTGCATTCTTGGTTACATATGTGTTATCTGTTTTACCAGTGAGTCTAAAAGAAGTTGAGCATAATCTCGAGTTAGTGGTAAGCCGAGTTATCTCGACTGCTAGAAGTCTTGACATTAATGGGTAAAATCATGGAAGGTTAGTGGCTCTAATGCTGTCCCTGCATTCTTGGTTACATATGTGTTATCTGTTTTACCAGTGAGTCTAAAAGAAGTTGAGCATAATCTGATCACACTCTGGGGAAAAATTGGAAGTTCGAAGGTTTGCTGGAGCCTTGTGGAGCAAGAATTAAGCTCTTAGAGTCAGATTATCCAAGTTTCTCATAGCCAAAAGCTACAGGATTCATAAGGAACAGCTGATAGTTGTGGCGTTGCCCCCCTGAAGAAATCCGACCTCTGCTCACTCAATGAATTGATATAGGCATTGAACTTGGCTTGAAAGGAATTGCAACAGAGGTTCCAGGCCACCTGGCTCCAACTGGGACAAGTGCTCTAATGAAGAGAGTGGTTGAGAACCTCATAAATATCTGGTCCGCAGCACCTCGGCAACAAATAATCCAGCACTTCCAGCTTTCTGCTTCCTCTCCAGGTATTACATGTTTCCGCGCACGTGGAAGCAAGAAATACCAAACTTCAAAGCAGCATATATGGGAAAGATATACGCGAAAAAATAAACTGACACAAATAATGCTGGAAAATAAAATACTGAAATGTAAATTCTACTCTAAATAATTCAAAAACAGTAAATGAACTAAAACCAGACCAAACTCAGTAACTAGAAGACTCATGCATTAATCAGACAGAGAAAGACAACTGCTCAAAAGGAGCTTATTCAATCCTACCTACTCTAACAAATGGTGAAAAGATGATATGCTAAGTCATGCCTGGGACATAGTCCCTTAAATAAAGTTGATTTACAGGAATTTTGAATCTGAGACCATCTTCAGTAGACAAATAATACATGTTACCTTCTAACCGTTCTATTGTAAATGGTCCTGTTGCCCACCTATTTCGACTAGGTGGCAACTCCATGTACATTAGGATGTACATTATGGTACCTTAGAAAAATCTGAGGATTTTTCACTTCTGCAGGGCTATTGCCCCTTTGTAAAACGAAATGTCCGCACCCCTGCGTGGGAAAATTAATGTAATTTTATGTGCTAGTGTGGGTAATATGATACGGATGCCACACCATGGAACGGGTTGTTAGGGAAGTCCCCTCATCGAGTGTTTTTCCCTTTCCAATTGACCTTGTTGAACAAACGAGTTTAATCGGTTTGGTTTTCACTCAAAATCCTCCAAAGTGGTGACGGGCGTTCTACCAATCAATTCCATGAGGTGGCTAAGGCTTCAAAGTGTGATTCATGACCATGCTAGGTATTTGTCTAGAGTCTTGCAGAGTTTCGTAATGTTGTTGTATTTTATTAATTTTTTCCTAGTTAATTAATTTCACCCCATGGTGATTAATTAACTCAGTTTTTGATGTAATAATGTAATTGATCAAGCATGGCATTGTGTAATAGGGGCTATGAATGCAAAGATAAATTGCTATGAAACCCCCTAAGCCACTGCTTCAAGTCCCATGTCATTCTGATGAGTGGTTTTTGACAGGTTATTCATCTTTAAAGAAGAATTGCTGCCCCAAAAGACATAAAATCTCCTCAAGCTTCAACCGGCATAAAAGGGGTTCCATTCCT
>LPNX011048422.1:678019-694869 GCA_001517045.1 Pseudotsuga menziesii
ATTTCAAACACTCTTTTACTACAATACAACACTACAATTTTTACTTCCAGCATTGTACTTTGCAGTTACATCTATCTACTTTTAGCTGTACAATCTTATGTGGTGAATGCTTGTTGGCTTAAAGTTTTTCCATTTGTTTAATTTACGGTTGGTTCAATCGTTTTAACTCAAAGTGCTTCTCTGCCATATTGGAAATCTTATTTACATTGTATACATTGGTAAACCACCTGTGCATTGGCTTAATATTTGGATCATTGACGATTATGATTATATCATTTGTTATCTCATTGTTAAACATTTAAGTCGTAGTTTAATCATTGCTGAAATACTTTGATTTGTTATTGTTGTAACTTATAATCTTTTGACTCCATTTAATATAGGCACTGGTCTTATAATTTTGTAATCTTAATAAAAAGATCCCTTTAATTAATCTTCAATTAATTAATAAACATGGAACATAGTCTTTCGATAGGGACTACCCCCCTTGGCTCTGTTGGGATCTTGCCTAAACGGAGGAGCTGTAGACTGTGGTGACAGTCCCCAGCTCTCGCTTGCCCCCAAGGACACACATAGCAGGTTGTGACTTTCCTGCGTCTTAAAGTGTGAATTAGGCAGCAACAGGTCCCATCCAAGGATTTCCCAATTGTCTGGAGATATAATTAAATGAACTATTCTCAACAATGACCTTATCACCGTAGGAATACTTACGCCGGTTAATAGATGATGGCACAACTTGAATGTCACGGGAAAGTATTATAGAGGCATCAGTGTTGCCTCGGGTACGGGGAGATGGCATTCTCCTGCCTCTTTCTGGTATAGCATTGAACGTGGAGGATCCCCGTCTATTGGAATAGTAATTCTTCCAACCAAAATATCTCTTACTTCTCTTCTTGATTCATTGGACTCACTCTTAACCTCCTATGGGTGTGTTGATATTACCTGCTTAATTGTTTCCCCCACAGTCCAGAAATCATGGAATACTTTGTCAATATCAGCTTGAAGGGGAGAAATATTATAATAATGATCGGCTCGTTTACTGGAACCTTCTCCATGGGGCATAGGTAGTTTTCCCTTCCAAGAGACTTCAGACAAGTTTCTTTCTACTTCATCTTCCAAGGATGCCAATTCTATAGTAGGAATGTGAGATGTATCATTACTTTCTTCTACAGGTCTTTCTGGACGTAACAAGAAGTTTGGGAAATGCGAAATCGATGGGTAGCGGAAATTACTAAGGTTTGCTCCTTGGTCTGGTGGCTCATGTTGATTAACCAATTCGTCGTGAGTACCAGTAGAGGAAGCATAGCTTGATTTTCACTTTCAGCTACCTGTGAGGAACTATTAGCTTGAAAAATAAACAAGTTGTTTAGAGAAAATTCCTCACCAAAGGCATCATTACTCAAAACATCTTCTTCCCAATTTCGATTAGTGAGCTCTGTCATTTCCTGTCTTGAGCTATCTCTCAGATCTTGCCTAATTTCGTGGATAGGGCGATAAGTTCTTCTTATCAAAGAATTTAGCACACCATCTCTTGTGGTGGAAGCTTCACTATGCAAAGTTGATTCAAGGGCTTCTATAGATTATTGGGATAAATAATTAGGGGAATCATAGAGATGTTCAGAATTATTGAACATGATTTCCTCTATCAGTTCCTGATGGATAAGCTCCTGTCTAAACCTGACATCACTTTCGTCTTCAGAATCAAAACTACCTACTCCCATAAATAAAACAGGTGGATAATCCTCGTCATTTTTTACCATGCTTAGTCTTTCAACACTCAAGGTACCTTCACCATAAGTATTTTTTAATCCATCTTCGTAAGTTTCAAGATATCCATCGACAAAAGGTTCCCTGCAAACTTTGATTGAATTCCCATCAGAATTAGGTATGCAAGCATATGATAAATCCATCATTAGATATCCACCTAACCCAGCAACCCATTTCCTAGATAGCAACATGCCATACACAGGGGAAGATTAATCACCACTACATCCATCATGGTATTTAAATCGGGGCAAGCAATAAATCAGCTTTCAAGTTCTTGATTAACCCATATGCTTGGACACCCCTTGAATCAATTCCGCAAACATTTCCATATGGACAGCTGATTTCTAATCCCCTTTCTTTCATAATGCTCAGAGGCATAACATCCATAGCAGCTCCCGAGTCCAGCATGCAGTTATGGAGCAAGAGGTTGTTAATATGCAATGTGAGATAGAAAGGAGCATGTCCTCCACTTTTCCTCTCATAGATAGCAGTGTGAATTTGAGGATCTTCTTCTACCTCCATACCTCTAACACTCTGAATGTGGCAAGACTCATAAACAACCTTAGGAATATTTGCTATTGGAAATTATCGAAAAACTGTTGAACTTGATCTTTAACTGATGGTAACTTTACTAATTCACTTAGGGGTATACTTTGCATAAGCTTATGTAATTCCTTCTCTATATCAATCCCTAAGTCATAGTCGCAAAGATCATGTTCTACTTCTTCATCCTCTGAGTTTACGTGCTTATCTAGGAAAGGTGTAGTATCTTGATCCTGGCTTCTACGTTGGTAAACCTGGGTTGTGGGCTGTGTTGTGTTGCAAACCATATTTTCTTCTTCGTCCCAATCTTCTTCTTCAAGCAAGATTCTACCAAAATCCTCATCATTAGTGAAGTCTTCAACTAAATTTATACCTTGATCTTCAGGGTCAAAAACTTCGGGATATTCATCAGGTTCCTCACATATGTTCACATTCTTATTCTCTATGGCTTCATTTCTCCTAGGGGCTTGTCAATTATGGTCATCTACAGGCCCTCTTTGATTGTTCCAATAAGGTCTTGGGCCGTAAGAATTTCTATCTCGGTCATTGTCCTTAGTCCTTGCTATGTCTTTAGTGAACAATGTGAGACTTTTCATCATTTCAAACATCCCTTCCAAAGTAGGTTTCTCTTCAGTTACAGGTTCCTTGGCATTCCTAGGTTTTGGTTCAAAGAAATTCTTTTTTCCCATAGAGGCTATATTAGTTTCTGCTTTCTTAGCCCAGGTTTGAGCGGTTTTGAGATCACCAGCGTTCTTTTCCTTGAGGTTTATACCAAACCATCCTTCAAAAGCATTCAAGTAAAGAATAAGGATAGCCTGCTTTGTGGGTCTTAAGTCTTGAAGAACATTAGAGACAAATTTGTCAAATCTTACGTTAAATTCATGGATTGTCTTATTTTCTTTCTTCTTAACCTCAAAGAGTTGATTTTGTTGACTAAATTGTCATTGATGCCAACAGGTGTGTGTCGATGTGTCTTCGTGCCCCTTGAGGAGCCCCTGAGGGTCTAGTAGTTGTCAATGTCAAATGAGTCATTCTGACCTTGTCCAAACCCAAGTCTTAAGCCTTTGGAGCCCTTTGGACAATGGCAAGAGCCCTGAACACCCTTTAGAGTGTTTAAGTACCCCTGAGCTATCACTATGGTTCCCCAGTTGTTTACTTGGTTTCCCAGTACCACAACCTACGCCCTAATACCCTAGAAAAGTGTCCTTGGTGGGGTGAAGAAGTGTAGAGTCCAAATGACCCATTCTGTGGTCATTTGTGTTTGTAATGAGGTTATGGTACCGTAGGACAAGTCTTTGAACCCACACCTTGTTTGTCTTGGTTTTGAAGTTTGTGGTAACTTTGCTAACCCAACAAAAGGCCCTATAACCCTTACCATTGGTTGAAGTGATGCCCTAACATCAAACCCTAAACTTCACTAAAAGAAGAATTAAAAATTGACTCCCTATGGAACCTTTGCTACCACATCTAAACCCCTCATGAAGTCGGCTCCCTTTAAGTGACATGTCTTAAACAATTTTAATATATTAAAAAACACTTAAACCCTTTTCTTAGGTCAGCCCCCATTAATTGTTTATGTGTTAATACAAAATTAAATTAAACTTCCCTTTAGGTCTGCCCCATTAAAGTGATGTTAATATTAAAACAATTTTTAAAAATCATTTTTAAAATTAATAAAACCCTTGACCATCTCCTAGAAGTCGGCCCCATTAAAGTGTGAAATATTAAAATTCTTTTTAAGCTTTAAATGTTTAAATCTACCTTGAAAGTCGTCCCTAAATAGACCTCCCTCTCACGCCTTAATGTGCATTAATACACTTCTCCTTGTCACTCCAAAATCATCAAAAAACTTAAAAGTAGCAACTCAGCTGAGGTTTTTCGCTGGTATGTGACTGAGGTTTTTCGTGGGTTAACCTAGCAGCAGCAGAGACAGCTAGCATCTGAATTCTTCCACAGAATTTGTTTGGGGTTTAACACAGTCAACCCTTTTTGGGATCCAAGTTTGTGTTCACTGTTGGTTTGCAACTACAGACCCGAATTCTTCAGAGATATATTTTTTGGGGGTGTTAAAGAGATTGAAGACTGATGTTTGTGCTGCTGCCATGATCCGAGTTTTGTTACAGTTCAAAGTCTGAGTTTATGATCCACTACAGACCCGAAAGTTTTGGAGAAGTGAACAGTCCAAGCTTTATTACTGTTGTTTATGGTCTGCCTGCTAAAGTCATCATCCAAGCACTAGTTAAAAAGTTAGTTTTTACACAAGTATGAGGTAAGATCATTGCATACTCTACTATGATGTACACATTATAATATGTTGTACACTCTATGATACATACATGATGAGGATGATAATGTACAAGTGATATATAGTGGTGTACAAATGTGTGTATGTACAACAGACAAGACAAGTGAATGTACAGTATGTGTACTTGTATATGAACAGTAATGATCAGTGGTATGTACTGATAAATAGTAGTATGTAAAGTTGTTTGTACAATGGCATAGCTTGTACAGTGTACAGTGGTGCGTAGTGATGTGTATTTATGTACAGTATGTACAGTGAAGAATAAGTATACAGTGTAAGAGTATGAACAGTCTTAAAGTGGTATGTACAGTGCACAAGTGTTCAAGTATACAAGTGGTATGGTATTAATGAGCAAGAGAATGTCCAAGTAGAAGTATGAAATTGTGATCCATTATATGATGATAAATGCCTTGATATGATACATGAAGATGATTATGTGATGATACATATTGCCCATACCATGATGATGCACTCTATGATGTTGATACACTCCTACACTTGATGATACTTGATCTACACACTATATTGATGATGCATACCCTATGATGACAATGCTATTTTAAGATAACCTATGATGATGTTCATTAAAAGAAGAGCAAAACTACTTCAGTGATTGTGTAAGACGAGGTGTACAAGGATGTACATGAGCAGTGTGTGGCAGTGACATATTTGGCAGTGATCAAAGAGCAGAGATTATCAGCAGCAGAAAGTTCAGGGTTTGGTGTTTGACAGGTCCACAGGTCCAGCAGTCTTTTACTTCAGGGTGGTAGGGTGGTGCTAGGGCTCACAATATCGTGAGTTAAGTTGTTGTAGCAGCTTGTCAGTTGTAGCTGACGAAGCCTAGGGGTTGTAGCCCCTTCCAGTTGTAGCTAGTAAAGTTGCATTAAATTTGTTTGCCCCAGTTGTTGTTGGGTCAAATTTATTTTTAAAAAGGCTTCTGTGGTTTTACCCCCAGGACTTGGGTTTCCATGTCAAAAACATTATGTACTGTGCATCTTATTATTTTTGTGTACATTGATGATATGCTATGATTGGTGATTAGCAACTTGCTCTTGATTAAATTTTAAATAGTACAAATACTGATTCACCCCCCCCCCTCTCAGTATTTCAACAGATTTAAAAGGAACCTATTATCTTCAATGAGCTTCATGGTAAAGGTGTCATAACCATCTACCAACCCTGGAGGTAATCTATCAAACCATCCCCGGGCATCTCCTTCTAAGGATGATTTAAGGGCTACCATGTAAACGTCTTCAGCTTCGGCCTCATATGCATCCATATAATTCCATACCAATTCGATGTGTTCTTCAATAGGAATCGTAGACGAACCTTTGAACTTTGGAAGTTTATCGAAGTTTTTCTCAGGCATGTCATGCAAAGCACCTTGAATCAGTGAAAAGTCAAAAGGAGATGGCCTGGTTCGGCTTCCAAAACGCCTAGGTCTTTCTGGGGGATTGTTGTGAGCCATTTGAGGATTTGCTTTAGGAGGATTGTTTGGAGGAGTAGGAGAATTCAAACTACTAGTTGGAGAATCAAATCGGATGAACAAAGGACTTAATTGAAACGCTTATGGGGGGTTATCTACAATTTGTCTTGGTGAATTAACCACCCTCCAAAAGAAATTAGATGATTGATCTTTAAGGTTCTTACTCTCATTTCAAGTATAAGTTAGGGAACTTTCTGGATTATTTCGGCTTCGAAGATTATACTCGTGGGTAGGTCCATCAGGGGAGTCGCGTTGTGGAGTCACCAAGAGAAAAAATTGTCGTGTTCACCGAAAATAAAATGTCGTAGGAGAGATAAAAATAATATAGTGATTGTGCAAGATTTAAACAATTGAAAATGCAATCACTAGATTTAAAACCAAATGTAATATGAATGAATATGAAAGATGAACGCATTCACAGACACCGAAGGTAGGTAAGCCTCTACCACCGAGCGCCAAAAATGTTGGCAAAGAAAGGGAGTAGATCTTAAGATAAATGTCGAACCAAAGTAGGCCTCTACCTCCCGGACAACGACGCCAAAAATATTATCACGAATCTTGTAGTTGCCCGTGGGGTGATCCTTTCCAGGATAGTAGAGGAAAGGCAACTAAGTCGCGACCTACAATATCCGAGACCTCTGAAAGAACTCGGATGTCATACCAGTCGAGGATACCGACACTTCGAACTATAGTGAAAATACCAAGCCCAGGGGGTGTCCCTATAACCAAGGTGACCCTAAAAACAAGGAATACAAGTGAATAGCCTAGGGTAACTTGATTAGATCTCTTAGTACTATAGTTAATTAGAGTTTTGCACATTTACTAAGATTTCGAGTGTCTGTATGAAAAGCCCCAATTTACCCTAGGGTTTTAAGCATGGAAAATTGGATCTAGGGGTAAACGGTGAAATTAAGTGAAATTGGACACTTGAATTGATTGTTAGGTGTAAGATAAGGCGATTGGAAATGAAACTGGCAATACCTAGTTTGCAGATCTGAAAATGCCCACTCCTCCCAATTAGGGTGTCTTCCCCTAAGAGGCGGACCAGTGCGTTAGGTGGGCAAATGGAGTCTAATGATCGTGAAAAATTAGACTTGGGGGTTTTATGATTATTCCAAAGTGGGTTTCAAGTTTTATATCACGTAGCAAACTAGAACCTACAGATCTAAGAAATGACGGTTTGATGAAAGGAAAATGCAACCCCAATTAGATACTGGGAAAAATGATCGATCTTACTTGGAAAAAACGTACTTGATGTTTCCGAGGATGAATGCCGAGGTGATGAAGATTATTTCCGCATAGATCAAGGGAAGGAATGATGAAAATCCAGCTTCGTTGAAAACGCCCAAGGAAGCCAAATTTGCCCTCTCTCCTGACAAGCCAAGTAAATAACAATGAGAACGGCAAGAAAAATGACAAATGCTCACGAGAAGTAAACAAATAAGAGAGTAAGAAATCATAAGATAGAAATACTCCATATATCCACCAATCCGGAAAGAAGAGGAAGGTGGACGTCTCCCACAGGTGCACCCCTCTCCAAATCGAATTCCCTGTCAAACAAATGGATCCAGAAAAAATATGCCACAGATTCACCAATGATCTCCAATGCAAGCGAGAAATAATGTCAATCAATCACAAAGAACATTCTTCAATCATCCACAAAAAACAAGAGATCCCAGAAATATTTTCTCTATTATTCTTCAAGAGCCAATGGTGCCAAATTTCTCGATGGGATCCAATGGGGGGGTCTCGTCTTTATATAGCTTTCGAGAGACGCAAACCCTAACTTACTTTTACATCTGACGGTTGAGATTATAACATCATCAACAGTGGGGATTAACTTTACATGGATCAATTTGACTAGATCAAGGGGGGCGCACTTTTTGCCCAATCACACCTTGTCTAAGTCAAAGAAAAATATAACATAAGATATGATCATGACTATACATCAAAAGGGGGTCACTGGGAGCTTGATTCACCCTGTACCCCATTACAACCTCATAACATAAGATATAACAATGTAATACATCAATTGGCCAAGTGAGCAGCGCCCCTTGGGGACGTCCTCATTGGCTAAGCCACAATAAAAATAATCCTAAATCCAATACTAACTGAAACTGCTAAAGCATTGTCTGGGGAGCCAAAATACATCATCTGAGAAGTATCACTACCATTTCCTTGACCCAACAGGCGAAATCAAATTTTTCAGTGAATTTCCTAGTTCATTTCTGGTGGTACATCCTCTGAAACTGAATAAAATCATCATAACTATGTCCAAGCTGAGAACTGGGGCAAACTGACTGCACCGGATGATCTGGAGATATAGAAAAATGGTATAAGTGACTACTCATACCCCTTGGAACACTGTAATGCTCTAGGAGAGCCAAAAAGTCTGCAATCTGTAATAAAAGTTGATCATTTGCCCAATAATAAAGTGATAATAATCATTGATCATGAGATCCAGGGCCAAACTCTCAAAACTGAAACCGCAGTATTGGTCCTGCGCATGTCTACTACAAATGTATACATTGTTGTTTTTTGAGTCACTGCCTTGGGAACCGTGTTTGACCTGGTCAACTGGGTTGACCAGGTCAAAGTACCCAAAATGAAGGTGAGATACTTTATCAATATGATCCTACATGCATCCAAGGTAAGAAATGCTCCAATGGTGTATATCAAAACCCAACTTAAGTCATGTTATTCATAATCATGGTGACAATAATAGTAATAAGTAAGATATACCTGTTCCTTTGAAAGATCTTAGAACCTTTTGGAAGTCCCTTGTGCATGTCATGCTTACAAAGTTTAAACAGTCTGCTAATGATGGGTGAAGGTGGAAAACAAGGTTGAAGGTAAACGGGAATGACTTCTGACTGACTTTGACTATGTGATCTCTCTGAATGATAACCGATACACTCAACCAAAAAGACATATGCATGACAGATAGTAACAAGGAATGGTGGTATGTCACAAATGGATAAAGTAGTTGGGTTGGTTTCCTTCAGACTCTAGCAAGTTTTCCTTTTCAATACTTCACAGTATAGGTCAACCTTCAAAGGAAGGTACCCTGGAAGCGTTCTGGGCTCCAGTACTGACAAAGACACAGCCTTTGCAGGCTAGTCTTACCATGTTGCCCTGTGGGAACCAATGAGTCGAACACTATACAAAGAGTGAGTGCTCATCCTTTGACCATTGATCTTTTCTTTCAATAACTTTCTTTTTCACAAGATAGTAACCAGCCTACAAGAGCATCTGCCCTGGAAAGCCTTCTGGGCTCTAGTAAATGACTAAGGCCTAGCCTCGCTACCAACAAGCAGTCCATAGCCCCGACAGGTTTGCCTCACTCTATTGCCCCTGTGGAGGGCAGATGAGCCTTACATTAAACAAAGAATGAGTGCTCAACCCCTTTGACAATGACTACTTTTTAAACATTTATAATTTTGTATCATTTAGATATAGCATTTATGCGTTCCGATGCTTTAGTGTTTAGCAACACTATTTGGTGGAGCACTTGTTTTGAGGACTAAAGGAGAACTACCCGGTGAACTTAGCCACACTAGCCAAGCCACATACTTCATAGCCAAAGACACATAACAATATGCCATCCTATACTGCACTCAAACTTGGGATCTCATTTGTCTAGCACCCCAAGATGTTTGAGTGCAGTATAGGATGGCATATTTCCCCAAGGTTTTTCCACTAGTCCTTGAAGCAAGTTATCCTTTGTGAAACAAAATTGCATTGAAATGCATAAATGCCATATCTAAAGGATGCAAGTACAATTGCGATTAGTTGTGTTTTTAAACACTTGGCCTAAATGAATGAAATAAATTCAATCTTTTTTGCAGCTAGTTAGTGGCCAAAGGATGAGCACTCATCCTATGTATGATGTAAGGTCATTTGCCCCTACAAGGCAACAGGGTGGTAACACCATCACATCTATGGACAGTAGCGGGCAATGGTGATAAGACCGAGCCATTATCTAGGCCCTAGGGCCCACAAGTCTATCTAGGGCACCTGCCCTTGGAGGCTGGCTAGTGAAGGAAAGATTATCTCAATGAATTTTGAAAGTGAACTGGAAAGTTATACTATTGAAAAGTGAGTCAAATGTTGGATGGTTGTTAGAGTCTTGTGGGAACCTTCTAGGCACTTTATCCATATGTGAGACACCCCCATCCCCTGGTGTTACCTATCCTGCACATGTCTTGGTGGACTCTTGTTTCCCTTCTCTCTAAGAGATCACAATGTCTAGGTCAAACAGTCAATTCCCCTTAGTCTAGCCTTATTTCATCCACCTCACCCATCTTAGCAATGTGGTTAAGTTTGTAGTGAGCACATGCAAAGGGCTTCATGAAGGATTATATAATGTCCTCTTCTACGTGAGCACCAAGAACCATCATGCTAACCCAATTAATTCCCATAGGTTCGAGCGGGTACTAAAAAGTAGGGAATTGATTGATAACTAATTACACTTGGAATAAAAGAATATCTTAAGCAGTGATATTAAGCCATCAGTAGATAAAAGAAGGCCATCGAAGCAAATATCAACTGACATGCGGAGCATGCGGGACATAACTCAATTTGCATGCGACATTCATCATTTTAGTTGCATGCATGCAAAAGCAAGCACATGCATTCTCACTCAATAAAAGAAGGCAAATTGAATCCCTTTTCAAGCATATGTTATTATTCACTTTTCAAAAACAGGTCCAAGAGCTCTGAGAGCAAAGTTGGGGTTGAGGGCGCAATCCTTAGATAACAAGTGTTTTCAGTAGTGAATCTATCTACACTAATCACTTTCGAGGGATAGATCATCCTGATCTATCACAGTACTTCACAGATTTCACAGTATTTATTGAAAGAGTTATTCTACTAGGGCGCAAGGGTGATTATTCCAACAAGGGCACAAGGGTTTCCACTCAAGGAAGAATTATCCATCTATTCTAGAGATTGAATATCCATCTACATCCTTGGGTGAGTCGTTGGTGGACTTATTACAACTTATTGATCACATTACTATCATTCTGAAGGAAGCATTATAGATTTTCCATCAAAGGAAGACGTCTTCTTTGCATGGGCGAATTGCACAAAGAGGGTGACAACCATATCTTAACCCAAAGTCGCTATTTGGTTTGTATGTCCCTTCCATTCTCCCTAGAGGAACACTATAAGCCTTATTCTAGAGCATGAACTCCCACAACATCTTCCTGAGGCAGTTACAATTGATTTCAAGAACAAGAAGGGCGCTTTCCCTTGCATGGGCAAATTGGTTTAGAAGAGCAACATGTTTTCTAACCTAGCCTCAGTGCACAGCATGCATGTCTCTTCTATCTTGCTCCACTACTCCAATATTGATAATTGATATGTACTTGCTTTGATTTCAAGTCTCTTTACATTGTATATCTGAATTTCTTATTTTCTGGGGTTCATGCAATAGCATGCAATACATGCAAATCTATTTCTATAAATTGTGAATACCAAAAATCCTGAACCAACAACAAATACATCAACAAGTTAACACAATAGCAGAAAATATCAATTTCGGATGTGACAAATTATGCACCTACTCTAACACAAGTCTTATCTTTTATTGATTGATGTTGATCACCATTCTTATGTTGCTTATGTTATAGTTGCCTATTAATATAAATAAGAGAGCATCTTTCACCCCTTATGCGAGCAAGATCATTCAAAGTCAGTTCAACCATTAGTTTGACTATTTTGACTTGGTCAACCTAGTTTGACCAAGTCAACATATAGGTCTTGGTATGGATTTGGCTACAGGTGCTCAATTTGGGGTATTTGGCACCTATGGATACTCGTTAGATCATTCCAATCTTCAGTTGATGGTTATTGGTGATGGTTCATGGTTATTTTTATTATTATTATTTTTATAGGCCATGTTTTTATTACTAGAGATGGTTTGGCTTACAGTTGCTTATTCAGATGGATCCATGGGGTGTTCGTAGTCACCATTGGTGGGTTTGAGGTCTCTGACTTCATTTATGCACTCAAATGTTGGTTCCGAACATGGGAAATTAAGTTATGAGCAGATTTATCCTTCAACATGAAATATCAGCATTTTATTACAATAGAAAGTGACTATGGCTATTCTAAGGAAATCGATTTGGCAAGTGTGGGAAAGGAAATGACTTGGGGGTTGGATTTTATGTTATGTCGAGGCTCCAGAGACCACGTTTCATGTCTACATCACATTGAGGGGGTCATTAACATTTGTATCATCACCTAGAGAGGACGACCTCCATGCGGGTTGCACTTCACCATGGCATCAATTGATATTATTATTGTATCATTGTATTATTGTAATGGGGGTGCCTAGGGAGACTTTAGACCCCTAGGTGACCCCCCCCACTCAATATGCTATCATATGCTATATTTTATTTTATAATGTATCTTGCTTTGCCTAAGCGTTAGAGGCAAAAGTGTGGCCCCCTCTTGAGCTAGCTCCACATATTGCCGTTGATCTTCCAATTAGATGATTAGATCCTAGTTGTCCATATCATTCGGTTAGGGATTGTGTATTTGGAGATTTATATTAGAGAGATCTCACTCATTGTAGAGGGACTTCTGGCTCTTGATTGATAATAGAGAAGAATTCGATTTGGCTTCTACCTTGTGATCTCAGATGTGGATGTTTGAAGTTGATGTTGATTTGAATCTTGATCTTTCCTCTATATTAGTGATCTATATCCCACATCTTGGCATCTATTATCTTAACATTTGTATGTAGGAACAAAATCGTTTCAGTGGAAAGCGATTTGGTTGAAGATGGCCTTCTCCTCCCACTGAGGCGACTTGACTAAATCAAGTTCAGTTGTTCGATCTTGCTAGTCATTTGAGCAAGATTTTCTTTTAGTCTTTCTTGTATGCATTTGTCTTCTCTTGCCATCGATTTCATTTGATGCTTATGCGCTTGATATTGTGTGACAGGGGCGCACTTGTGGATTTCAAAGGATAAGTCAAAGCTTGGGAAATGCATTCCTATTTTATGGACAAGAAAGATTATCAACATTTTTTAGCATCTCTTGAATCCAGGTATTATCAAATCATTTCTCTCTAGATTTCTTTCTATTCCATTTGTCAGCAATAAACTAAGTTAAAACCCTTGTTTTTCATAAGTTTTGGTTTTAGTCATCTGGCATAAGTTTAATTCAAAATCCAAGTAGGAAATCACTTAAAACCTCTAGAGACCAAGTTTCGAGCAATTTCGTCTCCATTTTCCCATCCTTAAGCATTAATCTCCTAGGTGGAAATCGCCCTCCTTGGGTATCCTTACGTTTTTCCAATTGTGTGACTTGGGTGTTGCTTGTTTTCCCTATAATATTCATATCGTACATCAAGAGATATTCTAGAGTGTCAAAAATCCATTGTATTGTCAATCGTGGCCACATCTCACTTTGCACATCTAAACCCTAGCCAAAACGAATCGGCTATCTTATACTATCACTCATTCTATCCTAGATCTAATTGTGTATTAATAACTATCGAGGTAGAAATCACTATGGTTGATAATATCTCCATTTCCTAAATCTTTCAACCTTGTTTCCTAAGACCCAGCCTCAGCAGTCATCTATTGGTTAGGATACTAAGTCAATATACCTTTGCTTGCTTTTGCTTCTCATTTTGATCTATTTGTCTTGTCTTGTTCGTTAGCAATTCAATGGTAAACAAGGGTCTCCCCTTAAGCTTATCTTTTAGCTTGGCCTAAAGTGACAAGAGCCTGTTTGGTGTGACAACTACTCTATTAGTAGTGGACGATGCCCTTGCAGTGTCATCGGTTTTAGCTGCGCCTCCTCTACCGTCCCAGATAGGATACCCTTCTAGTGGAAGCTATAGCTTAGGTGATAACATTCTTGGCGTTGTTGCCGATGTTATCCACTAATTTTGCACTTAGTGGATTTCTAGTGAGCCGTTGAATTCATGAACAAACCAGTTGTTCATTGCCAGTGCTCAAAAGGTTCCGCGGTTCATCAAGGCCACTTTTGGGCCTCTCTTAATAACTGAATGAGTAAATTTTCCTTTAATATTCAACTAGGGCTAAACAGTGCATGCAAAATATCTATTGATAACCACACATGAATATCTTTTACAGTATGCAGCGAAATATAAAACTGAGAAATAAATCACAACATCACATCACAATATTGACACTATTATTTTGAGTATGGAAACCCTCGGAAAAACCCAAGATGGGAAAATCGGTGCAGCAATCAAATATAGATTTTATTATGAGAAAATATGGAACTTTTACAATCACTTCAAATTCACCCAAACCTGGCAAATGCAGTACCTAACAGAATCACTGGGCAAATCCCAGCTAAAGCTCAACACCCTCCTATGTGAGTGTACGGCCCAGCTGTACGAAGCTTGGTGATCCTACTGCTCGCTCCTCCGTCTTCTCAGCTAAATCCTCTGTCTGACTTTCTCTCCCTGTCTGTATCATGTCTCTATCGAAATACAAGTGTGTGTGTTCTCTCCACCAATTGATCTCTCTTTTATAACTTTAGGTAAAGCGAAAACCCTAATTTCACTTTCACTNAAATTTAGATCACTTTAATTTATTTTCCAAAGTAAACTTAGGAAAATTAAATTAAATACAACGGGTTTCCTAATTTAAGTCTTCTGCATGCAAAAACACATGCATGCAGGAAGACCTTCCTTGTTGCTACTAGTTTAACAGCATGTTCATACCCTACGGGGATTTTTGTAATAAATGTGCTAGCATGGCAAACTTTTTGTAAAAGACTTGGCTTCCTAGGATTTAGACGTCAATACGATCATTCCAAGGTAATTTTTCCATTGTCAATTATGCAATGTTGAATAAGCAATGCATAATTTTCGAGTTTTTCACCGCTCCTCCAATGCTAGAATTTTCGTCTTGGTGGTTAAACACTGGGAAGCTATTAAAGTCCACGTGTTGATGTATATAAGCATGCTAGACATGATTTTGAGTCATTATGAACATGTACTAGGTCCCCCTTAGGTTTTTTTTAAGTTCCAAAAAAGCTAAACTTTCCCTCAAAATCAAGCCATTTTTCAATGGTTTAAATAGAAAATTTCAAAATGTAATAGAAGTGTGATCCAGAGTCCGATTTTGGCATGGGGATGCTCATTTTCACACTCAAAGCATCCTCTTCACCCCGGGCCCACTTTTCCCATGCTTAGGGTGACTAAATTATCCCGTATGCCATTATTTCTCTAGCAATGCGACGAAGTGGCAAAAAATGCTAAAATGCGACAAATTAACAGTAAAGTCAGAAATCAAAAGTCAAAAGTCATTAAAATATTGGTCAAATGACATGAATTAAGTGTCGCTTCTTGTTTTTATGAGAAGTGAATTAAACTATGGAGTAAAGCGTCATGTTGGAGACATTAAATTGGAGGCTAGCAAATTACATCCAATGAAGGGATGCGCTCCCTCATAAACTCACGTGCGAGTAATTCGTGAAAATGCGGCTCATGCATGTGACGATCAAATATTATTTGGTTGGGAGATTGGAGTGAGGCTGCATTTCTATTATGGGATGTGGTGCCCTCACATAAAGTCCACAACAAGCATCTCCCCAATCATCTCATGAAAACGCAAGCTATTCACTCCACGATTAAAGATGTGCTCCTTCATTTATCTCACAAGTTGGCACGAGTGAGGAATGGTTGGGTGTGATTGAGGATAAACTAACTCCAATCAATCCCAAGAATTACTCTACGAACTAAAGCTCATGCTTGTCCACTCCAGTTGTTTGGGTGCACCCCCGGGGACTTGTAAATTCTATTTAAGCGAGACCTCTTCCTCCATTTTGGACAGTAGCAAGGAACCTCTGCTCTTGTAATGCTCTACAACTGTTTATCGTATGAATAAAAGTGAAGACTTTGGAGGTCCATCGTGTGCAAGATCCTTTTCATGGTGAATGTTTGTGCTTCATGAGGTGATATTAGCTTAGTTTTACTTCTTCATATGCAAATTGTGGTATCATTTCTAGTTTAAGAAGGCTATCTTTAGTCCATAGAATAGGCATTTGAGGTTTTCAAGTTGCTTTCTTGTATTTAATTAGCTAAGACTAGAAAGTAGCATGTTGTAGTTGGTAATACTAATGCTCTTTTCATTTTATTTAAGCTACCACACTTGATTTGGTCCCTTTTTGTTTGAAGTTTTATAGCTTTGCAGATCGCCACAAGTGAAAGATAACTTGGAGCTCGGCTGCTTCCTCTTTCTCTTCACTTCCTCCTTTTTGAGATCTAATGCTTCTTGTGCTACAGGAACTCTTCATTCTTCACTACATTCAAGCTAGAGCTTGGGATCCTTCTTTCTTCAAGCAATGTTTTCTCTCTTTTTCTTGGTTACTTTATTATTGCAAGTAAAATCAAATCTAAAGTGTTTATCATTCATCTTTACTTGCATATGTTTAGATCTAAAATATTGCAAGTTTTTATCTCTAAATATTAGATCTAAATCACTAGTTGCTTTCGTACTTAAAAGTCCCAATTTTTACAAGTATTTAACTAGTGCATTTTTTATGTATTCTTAAAACATTAACCCACTAACTTTGCCCAATTAGCTTGTTGGTTTTTAGCAGGTCGAAGGAAAAAGAGAGGGAAGTGCTGCCGAAAAATCAATCTTTTGGTCATCCGTAGTGTTATCCAACTTTTTGTGCCTTAAGTTGGGTTACCTAAGGAGCCGCCAGTTGACAGACTTGTTCAAAGTCTGATTCCAGTGTATCAGTTGATCCGTCT
>LPNX011048438.1:0-17732 GCA_001517045.1 Pseudotsuga menziesii
GGATAAATTTAACCATAAAATATTTACATAAATAGTTTAACAAGTAGGATCTAGTTAAGAATAATAATGCACAAGAGACACAACATTTTATGCCTTTCTTGCATGTCCATTGCCCGGTGACCTCCGTATATGGTGGTTTCTAAATCTAGGGTTCCACTTAGTAGGGGACAATGCATTTCACGCCAACGAGGGACAAACCTGGAAAACCATGCACGATGGGGATGTGGTTGGAATTCCCATATTTCCCATGCCCAAACACACTAGCAAGATTTGATGGAATTCAAAATTGTAGCTCCCTGCCATTTTTTGTGCATGAGGCACAAGTCCACCAAGTGTCCCTGAATGGTATCTAGAGATGACCTGCAACTTACCATAGATCGATGCTCGGTCCTACAATCAGAAAACCATCATTTATCTTCGATTCATGACGTGGGACTTTAGGTGGAGTTTAGATAGGGGGGCCCTCTCTCGCTTTTCCATTTCCTAGTGACCTCTGTATACGGTGGTTTCTAAAACTAGGGTTTCATTGAGTAGGGGACAATGTATTTCACTCCAATGAAGGCCAAACTTGGACAACCATGCACTGTGGGATTGTGGTTGGCGTTCCCATATTTCCCACGCCCATACATGGTAGAAATATTTGTCGGAATTTAGAATTACATCTCCGTAGCATTTTTTGCACACCGGGAATAAGTCCACCAAGTGTCCCTCAACGGTATCTGGAGGTGACCTGCAACTCGCAATAGATCGATGGTCAGGCCTTCAATCGAGAAACCATGAATTCCATTGGATTTGTGGTGTGGGATTTTATCTAGGTGGTGCCTCTTTTGTTTGTTCATTTCCCGGTGACCTCCGTATACGGTGGTTTCTAAAACTAGGGTTTCACTTAGTAGGGGACAATGCATTTCACCCTAACGAGGGCCAAACTTAGAAAACCATGCACGATGAGGTTGTGGTTTACATTCCCATATTTCCCATGCCCAAAAAAACTAGCAAAATTTGACGAAATTCAAAATTGCGACTCCGTGACATTTTTTGGGCACCAGACACAAGTCCACCAAGTGTCCCTAAACAGTATCTGGAGGTGACCTGTAACTCACCATAGATCGATAAATAGTCAATTCCATTGGATTCATGACATGGGATTTTAGCTAGGGGGTCCCTCTCCCACCTTTCCATTGCCCGGTGACCTTCGTATACGGTGGTTTCTGAAACTAGGTTTGTGCTGAGTAGGGGACAATGCGTTTCATGAAAATGAGGGCCAAAATTTGAAAACCATGCATGGTGGGGCTGTAGTTGGTGTTACCATATTTTCCATTTCCAAACACACTAGCAGGAATTGACGAAATTCAAAATTGCAGCTCCCTCACATTTTTTGCCCACTAGGCACAAATCCACCATGTGTACCTCAACGGTATGTGTAGGTGACGTGCAAATTGCATAGATCGATTTTCAGGCTTCTGATCGATGAACTGTTGATTCTGCTAGATTCACAATGTGGGATTTTATCCTGGGGGGCCTCTCCCACCTATCCATTTCCCGGTGACCTCCGTATATGGTGGTTTCTTAAACTAGGGTTTTTCTCACTAGGGGACAATGCATTTGACACCAACGAGGGCCAAAATTGGAAAAACATGCATAGTGGGGATATTGTTAGCGTTCCCGTATTTCTTGTGCCAAACATGCTAGCAAGGTTTGACAAAATTCAAAATTGCAGCTCCTTGACATTTTTTTCACGACGGACGCAAGTCGAGCAAGTGACCGTGAACGGTATCTAGAGGTGACGTGAAACTCGCCATAGATCATTGCTAGGTCATTCCATCGATGAACTACTGATTCCATTGGATTCGTGACATGGGATTTTAGCTATGGTGGGGGGGGGGTCTCACACCTGTCCATTTCTTGATGACCTCCATATACGGTAATTTATGAAACTAGGGTTTCGCTGAGTAGGGGACAATGCATTTCATGCAACTGAGGGGCAAACTTGGAAAACCATAAACGGTCGAGATGTTGTTGGCATTCTCATATTTCCCATGCCCAAAAATGCTAGCACGATTTGATAGAATTTAAAATTGGGGCACCTTGACGGTTTTTGGACACGAGGCACAAGTCCACCAAGTGTCAATGAATGGTATGTGGAGGTGACCTGCAACTCACCATAAATCGAATCTAGGTCCTCCGATCGATGAATCGTTGATTCCGTTGGAGTCCAAACGTGGGATTTTAGCTAGGGGGGGTCTTCTCCCGCCTATCCATTTCCTAATTACATCAATATACGGTCATTTATAAAACTAGGGTTTCTCTTAGTAGGGGACGATGCATTTCACCCAAACGAGGGCCAAACTTGGAAAACCATAAACGGTCGGGCTATTGTTGGCATTCTCATATTTCCCATGCCCAAAAATTCTAGCAGGATTTGACAGAATTCAAAATTGGGGCACCTTGACGTTTTTTGCGCACCAGGCACAAGTCCACCAAGTGTCCGTGAATGGTATGTGGAGGTGGCCTGCAACTCACCATCAATCGAATCTAAAGCCTCTGATCGAGGAAAAGTTGATTCTGTTGGATTCAAAACATGGGATTTTAGCTAGGGGGGTCCTCTCTCGCTTGTCCATTTCTCGGTCACCTCATATATTGTGGTTTCTGAATAGTTGGATTTCTGTGAGTAGGGGACGATGCATTTCATGCCAACGAGGGCCAAACTTGGAGATCCACGCATGCTGGGGATATGGTTGGCATTCCCACATCTCCCACACCAAATAGGCTAGAAATATTTGACGAAATTCAAAATTGCAGCTATGGGGCCTTTTTTTTGCACTGGGCAGAAGTCCAACAAGCGACCCTCAACGGTATGTGGAGGTGACCTACAACTCACCATAGATCGATGCTCGGGCCTCCGATAGATTAACCATCGATTTTGTTGGACTCATGACATGGGATTTTAGCTAGGGGCGCCTCTCCCATCTGTCAATTGAACGGTGATGTCCATATACGGTGGTTTCTAAAAATAGGGTTTCGATGAGTAGGGGACAATGCATTTCATGCCAATGAGGGATACAATTGGAAAACCATGCATGGTGGGGTTGTGGTTGGCGTTCCCATATTTCCCATGCCTAAACATACTAGCAAGATTTGACGAAATTCAAAATTACGTCTTCGTGACGTTTTTGCGCACCGGGCACAAGTCCACCAAATGTGTGTGAACGATATGTGGAGATGACCTCCAACTCGCCATAGATTGATGCTCAGGTCTCTGATCGATAGACCGTCAATTCTGTTAGATTTGTGACGTGTGATTTTAGCTATGGAGCCGCTCTCCCTCTTGTCCATTTCTCGATGACCTCCATATATGGTGGTTTCTGAAACTAGGGTTTTGCTGAGTAGGGGACAATGCATTTCATGCCAATGAGGGCCAAACTTGGACAATGCATCTCACACCAACGAGGGATAAACTTGTAAAACCATATCCCTAACTAGGGTTTAATGTTTAACATTCATGGCCCATAACCATAAACCTATTCCTAACCCTAGTCTTATCTTATTTTCATAACTTAGTTCAAAATCAATTTAATATCCAACTCAACTTTTTCAAATCCGATGGACTTATGATTGAAATCATCTTGATCCACGAAGTTGGTTCTCGCTCTTTGGATTCTATTGTAGTTCCTTTAATTCTGAGTGATTAGTCATTGGGTACATGAGGTTTGTTGAATAGTGTTGTTAGTGGTTGATGAAATGTGAAGCATGTATTGCACTTATTTTTACTAAATTACACTTGAACATTGACTTAACTTGTAATTTAATCAACAAAACTCACAATTTTTAATTAGATATATCCAATTGGTGTGCATGTACTGAGTTCATTGGAACCTTGAAATACATTGTATTGCACTCAATTTAATTAAATTACATGAGCCCAAACTTTGACTTTACTTGTAATGATCATCCAAAATCACAAATTCTAATTAGATACCCAATTAGTGTGCATGTAGTGAGATCATTGAAACCTTTACATATAATAGTTTGTTCTTTTGACATACTGCATTCATATGTAATAGATAATTCACACAAATCAACACAATAGATTGACACAAGAACATGTGGAAACCAAAGAACAAATTCAAAGTGAAATGTATCATTCATTTATAAGTGAAATGTCAATGTACATGTCTCCAAAAGTCCATGTCTCCAAAACTACATATATATCCAAAAGAATCCAAAATTACATGTATCCAAAACTATCCAAGCCACATATACATGTAACTAAAATGGCAATGTACATGTCTCCAAAAGTACATGTATCCAAAACTATCCAAGACACATGTGCATGTATCAAAATGTACATATATCCCATAATACAAATAAAAACTCAAGCTTCATGTTGTTATTTCCCGACGTTGATCCTCTAGGCACAACTCTAGGACAAGTGTGCATCTCTAGATCCTACAAATTAAATATTAGTTGTTAAATTCAACTAACTATGTGCTAGTACATCATCTCAATAAAATAGCATATCTAAATTAACTCAACAATTATGAACATGTTCATGGACATTGCATGAAACAATTGGTCATTAATGAAAATCTCACCTCAATGAGAGACTATGACAAAGGGGATTGTGTTCCTTGTGTAGCAGATGAAGCCGTTGGTCGAACATCAAGGATGGTCACATCCAGGGTTGAACTAGAGGGAGCAGGAACTATTGCTACTGCTAGTGGCTACAATCACCAAATGTTGAAATAGTTATACATGTGGATGAATAAACAATAGACAACAATAGCATACTATGTCTATATCATATTCAAATAGTTAGACCTCTGTGTGGCTTGTTGTTATTGCCAATACCACATTGATTGATGTTGGTGGCTACAATCACCTATGTTGAAATAGTTAGATATGCATGACTAAACATTAGACAACAACAATAAAGTATGTAACGATCATGTTGAAATACTTGGACCTCTTTGTGACTTGTTACCATTGCAGATTCAACACTGACTGCTGCATCAACCATCCCTATGAGGTTTTCAATAGTAAACTATGGCTTCTGATGTAGTAAACATGAAAATCAAACATTAAAAAAAAAATTGCATTGGATTTCAAGTTAACAAAACTAGAGTCTTGATAGGAGTAGCCTGCCTCATATACACATGAACCTTGTTCATGTATGGCCTATGAGGAGATACAACTCTAGGAAATGGTCCAAGTGTTTTGGTTGGTGCCTATAGTCAAGAAGTGTTCATGTAGTTAGACATGCATGATTCAACGAACATACATGTATTTAAAAAAATGACATTTTTAATTGTTTACCTGGAGCCCAAATGTTTTCTCGGTCGATACAACCGTGGATGCTACCTCCATCACTGCTTTTCCCCATGAAGGATCTGCATCTGCAAGTTTAATAATTGTAAATATTAAACCCTAGATAGAATTAGTGAACTAACATGTACAGTATGTGGAAATTAACAAATTAAAACTATTAAAAAACTGAAACTTTAAAATGTTTACCTCGGTGTGAGATACGACAATGGGTGCTATATGAATCTCTCCACCAACCAAGGGATCAATGGATGGAATTTCATTCCCCCCTGTTGAGTGTGGAACATGAAACTCTAGGGTATCGCTTCCAGCATAAATCATTAAGTGCAAGTTAGAAAAATTAATATATTAGCTCAAACCATACATATGTGTACAAAGACGAAAATAAATGAAGAATCTATTACAATTAACCATGTACATACATCACTCAAAAACCCACTGAAGACAACATCTGAGGAAATACCATAGTAGGGATGACCACACGATGTGCACTCATGAGGCTCAAAAGTAGGTTGGGGATGTTCTGATGCTGCTACACTAATAGATAGTGTTGCACTAGTGGGTGGTACTACACTAAAAGATGGTCCTGCACCATGTCGACCTCATGTATGTACCACAGCTGGGACATATGTCCCTTTACTCCCATATGTTGAACCATAGTGCTATGAAAAACAACTACCCGTGCTAAACTCAAATACGCATCACGTGTCTGTGGACTAACACGATGTACAGGTGGGACATCTAACCCAGGAAACTGCTTGCGAGGTGCACGGATAGGGAGATCAAGGTCTCGAAGCCTACAATTGGTTCAGTTTGGGGGCATCCCCCCACCGGTCCCATGAAATTGCAATATATCAAAATAGTTTACGTGTTTACCCAACACGAACTCTGCATACAAATTTTGAAGGAAATACAGAGGATTTCCCTGTTGTTATGTGGTGCAGCATATCAAAAACCATATACCATCTGCCCATCTAGTTATCAACAAATGGCTGAAATGTGCACCACTCAATAGAGATATGAGGACTATTTTCATTTGGGATTTCCCCTGTGTGAGGGTCCCTAAACAATGAAAATACATGTTCTTTGGTTATTTTCAACTTTTTGATTGTATTGTAGTCTATCCCATCAGCGTACTTTTGTCTTTTTCTTTCTCTATATGATGTAATAGCATATAGTATGTTGCTTGACAATGAAATAGTCTCAACAATTGCATCCAAAGTGGATTCAAGTGAGCGGTGAATCATGTTACCTCTACTAAAATATGTACTAAGTCCCCTAAAGTGGGAAAGCTCAATCAGTATTTCGGCATTTGTGTTCATAGCCGCAACTCCAATAAAAACATCAATAAGAAAATCATTAGAAATGTATACATGGTCAATAATGACATCTCTTCAAAATTGAAAATGTAAATTAAATCAATGTCAAGTAAGCAATCTAATGGAATTCACTCACATACATTTAAAACTTAAAATTAAACATTTAACAATTAAATAGTAAGTTTCGTTCAACTTATTTCTAGAATTCAAGGCACTTCTTAACCCTCATTGGTGACTTTTCCATGCAAACTTGGTTTTAAACTTCTTTGAATTTAGGAGTGTTGTTTTGACATGTTTTGGCCTTTATGTCCCTTGGATATGTAAAAGGAAGGGGAAAGGGACTATTAGGACATGTGAGGCAAGAAAAGGGGTGATATAGGGCTGCCACCAATCCTCTAAATATAATTGGATTGATCATGGTTGGGAACACTCTCATGACACACTTTAGGTAGTTCATGGGTGTTCACCATTTCCATTGTTGTATAAACATGGAAACCAAGAAAAAGTGACATGGAAAAATGGATAATTTGTGGACTGGAATACAATTGGTTGTAGATGAGCTTAGAGGCTCGACATGTAGAAATATATTACCCATAGTTTTTGCTATTTTAAAAAATGGTCGATAAACCTAGTGATGCAGGGGCATAGACTGTTTGAGTAAAGCCATTTGTGAGTTTGATAGGTCAAGGGATCTTAGGGATACCTAGAGTCTCACATGATTCTAATTTGCTTTATTATGTTTATAGGATAAAAGAAGCAGAATTCAAGTTCTATTTAGTTCAGGTGATGGCCTTTAATTAATTAGCTTTTTGGTAGCCCAATAGAGCTAGGGTCAGAACAACATGATGCTTATGAACTCTTCGATGGTGCGATGAATACCGAGGTTGTATTGTGGCATGAGGATGTGTTGACTTGTAATTCGATATCACAATGAGAAAGTTCATATATTTTAATTTTTTTTCATTACGATAAGGTGAGGGGCACGGAGGGTAAGTCATATGCGTAGAATAAGAGAAAAGTGTCAATAAAGGTATAATTAAAACACAAATGAGGTGGGTTCTAAAACCAAGAATTGAAATATTTTAGTGGAAAAATGGTGGTGGCCAAGGATGATTTTAAGGAACCATACTTATTTAAAAGTGTATAAATGTTGGCGAATATCACCAATTCTTAAAATGTCAACTATAAAATGATTGGCGATATTTTTCAAAAAATATGTTAATTTCCAAGGATTTTATATCATTTATATAATAATTTGGCGATTTTTAGGGGGAAAAAAATTTACCCCATCAAAATTGGATAAAACAGGGCTTCAAAAAATGCAAAATGGTGAAACTTTTTTGGGAGAAAAACATGGAAAAATAGCCCACTGGGCTAAAATTCGCCCCTAAAATTATCCTTGGTGGTGGCTGCTAAAAACGGAGGAAGGAATAAAACTAGTCATAGTTAAAAGGGCAGGCCGAGAGGCACTTTGTTAATACGTTTTCACATTTAGTTAAGGGTGATTAACTAAGAGCCAATGTATAACTACATACACTTGTGATGAAATTTTGATTATGTTCATGGACAAATGATTGTGATGAAGTTTTGAGAAACCAAGTTATTAATTTTTTATGCATTTTTTCTATTTATGCTCGTGCATGCATTTCATCTTGTTATGGCCATTTCGAAGGAAAGTTATTCAATTAGTATCATGGGGAAATGGCCTTTGAGGGTTGGAAATTTGGGTTTCATGTGGATGCATACATTGTATAAAGGGAGGAGTTCTATATTTTTCAATTTTTGCTTACAATAGGAATTCTTGATTTCTTGAAAAGAGAATCATTGTACTTATTCACTCATCTCGGCCGAGGGAGATGTGAATTTAATTAGTGACTGGGTTATTTCCAATCTGCTAAATAATGCAAAATTTGGTTGTTTTAATCTATTAAAAAATCGTATTTTAGGTTTAGAATTGACAAAAAAAAATGCTATAGGCGAATGAATTACCTGATTAGATGAGAATTGACCGGTGGATTTTCCTCCCCTAGAACTAAATCACGGGGGCATCACCTAGGGACCAATATGATATCACATCCGTTCATATTGGGGGGGTTAAAATTAAAAAATTAAAATTAATATATTGGGGGTATATTAGGGGTAATTAGGGTTTTTTTTTACTATTTAAATACCCAATATGCTGGGGTATTTTTTATTCAACATTTTCACCCGAGCGCTTCACCAGTCCTGCCTGCTAGGTGCCGGTGCCTGCGATGCCTGTGCCTGCGAGCTCTTTGCTGGTGGTCTGAGGTCTGAGTGCACCTGCGGTGCCTGTGCCTACGAGCTCTTTGCTAGTGGTTCGAGGTCTGAGTGTGCCTGTGCCTGCGAGCTCTTTGCTGGTGGTCTGAGGTCTGAGTGCACCTGCGGTGCCTGTGATTGCGAGCTCTTTGCTTGTGGTATGAGGTTTGAGCGCACCTGCACCAAGCCGAGGTGCAATTTTGAAAGCAAAGAAGCTGTTGCAGAGGGCGTTTATTCACCGTAGCAGCTTTTTTTGGAAAACGAGGGCGTTTATTCACTGTTTTGTGGTCATGGGTTTGTGGTGGGTTTCTCTGGTGCTGGAGGAGGCACTTTGGAGAGCCATTGCATATCATTCTTGGAGGTACGCTGTAGTGTGTTTAATCTTTGATTCCTAAACTCTCCATCCTTACTATCATAGTGATTCAGACTTCTTTGCACCCTCTGAAATGATTCCTCTGATTACAAAAATTGAGGGCTTGATCCGATTTCCCCGTCAAACTGAAACACATACCTAAGGTCTAGCTGAGCTATAACATTGAAATGCATCTGTGCACCATCCGGCTTAGATTTTCCATTTGAAACCCATCCACTGTGGAAAAAAATGGCCTTTTCATTAGTGCCCTCAAGGTCCAGAGGAACTCTAAATTTCCCCAACAGCTTTCCTAGAGCCACACCACAGGTTGATCCCTGTCTTCCAGCATATACTACAATCTCCAAGCATGGTTTTGAGTACCCCAAACAAGAAGAAGACAACTTCTTCAAATCAATCTGCTCAAGATGGAAGTTGGCCGAGATGTTATGAACATCTGGGTCAGATGACCTTGGGGAAATCAGGGAGGATACTACAGTCTGAGGGAGCAGATTAGGCAGTCTGATCTCACAAAATCACAGAGAAGTAGTAGGATGGACACCTGTTCTGGTAGGCTTCGATGAGACTGGGATTCTCAGTGCCAACCCTCCAACCAAAACCTTCACAAATGAGCAAGGTTCCATTGTTATCTTCTGAGCTCTCAATGCATTCCCCACAACATCCAAGAAGGCCTGATATTGTACTCAGACTTCCATTGACCTGTTGAGCTTTGAATACATTATTTGCACTGCTGAAACAGGCCACTACTCACCCTTCCAATTCCTTCAAAGTATCCAAACAGGCCAGTGTTGGGCTCTCAATGCAATCCGTGCAAATACCCAAATAGGCCTCTTAAACACAGCTAGGCTTCTTTAAATGCAATTCCCAAACAAAAAGAACGCTGCTGTCCTCAACACTCCAGTGATGCACACTAAAAATCCTGCAACTACCAAAAATGGGACCTTACTGCAGTGGGGCTCTTACTGTATCATGGGCTGTGATTGCATTCCTTGAAATACCCAATTGAGCCTCCACCACAAAAAGAGCACAAACAGAGCCCAAAATGAAGCCTGTAGCTTCCTGTTATCTCCTTCTCCAGTTTTGAGACATGTTTGACCAAAATCTTATCTAGACCTTCCCCACCATTTTCGTCATGGTAATTTTGCTTTCTCTGCACTCACTCAACAACATCTGAGGCAGTCTTCATGGGAAGAATCTCTTGTTCAAGATCAGTCATATCCTTCAGTGGAATAGTGTTGAGGTTACTACCAGATACTGTAGAAGTAAAATTATAGCTTTGCATTTTATCTTGGTTGGTGTTATTCATATAAAATTTTCTCTTCATTTTGAGTGTCTTATTCTCAGTTGAATACATGTTGTTTTGGAACCACCAATCTATTTAGCTTTCCAACATCACTAGGAGTCACTTCTTTGCCAAATAGATGCTCTGGGTTAGACATCAATTGCCCATAACAACTAACGTTATTGATTTTTTCAATGCTAAATTCCCCAGATTCAGCTGCAAATCTACTGTTTATTGATAAGAAATATCTAAATTTCTCAGGGTAAGAGTGATCTTTGATCATTTGGACCACTTGTTATTTGGTGTACAACTCTTGAAAGTTGTTTTCTATCTGACTCCGTTTACCATTGAGAATATTTCTAGGACCTTCAGTACTTCTGAACTTAAGACAAGCCCTATCATATGCTAATGCAGCTTCAAGTTCACTGTTAAAAGTTCCAAGCCATAGTCTATGATGGCTTACATATATCTGAGCTCCCCATTTACCATTATGCTGAGGAACAACTCCTTTATATTGAGAGGAAAACTGCCTTGAAGTATTTCCACTCTTAGACGTCTGATCCAATGCTTCCGTTTTAAGATTGAAAGGAGTTGAGACATTATTGGATCTTGAACATGAATTAGTGTTCGCCATGAAAGAATGCAATATATACTTATATTCTTAGCCAGAAATTTATCAAATTGTCGCAATTTTCCTTAATCATGTCCGAGGCTCCCAAGTTCCCAGGCTCCCACTCACCTGAGTCACATATATCCAACAAAAATAACCTAAAAATAAGCATGAGAAAAATCATGTTACTGAAAACTCTAAAAGCACTAAAGACAGAGAAGCATATGGTTTCTATAATATCTGCACTCGCTTGCTTTTTACCATTATCATAGTATGTTAAGGTTAACTATATTCTCATGCTTTTCTTTGTAATAATTTGGAAACCTCCCATTTTTTTAGCAAAGTTATGGTGTGCCAACTAAGTTGTTCTACTAAAATCTGGAAACCATTTTAGCAGCTCTCATACCTAAGTTCACTTGAAAACTGAATTCAAGTCGTATAGCAGAGGATGAGAATAAACATAAAGATGAGAAACAGCTGTGAACGCATAAGATATCTGCAAATTGAATAATGGGCAGATTTGTTGCTAACTTTGGCTTTTACATTGCCAGAGAAAGCTTCTTGATTATTTTTTTTTCATTACTTGGATCTCTCAGATGCAGTGGATGCCTGTGCTTGTTTTCATATTTAGGAAACGAAGAGTAGGCAGGGTTTGTTCTTCCAGATACCTACTTGATTCCTTTCTCTCCTTATGTAGCCTATCCCCGGTATGGTACTACACAACAAAACGCATCTAAAAGTGTGTGGGATTAAGTAGGTATAGGCTTAGGTACTTGTTTTAATTTTAATGGAAATTTTTAAGCTAAATGTGAAAGAAAAAGACAAAGAAAGTGATATATGTTTTAATGGAGAATGATGATTGTTTCCTGAACAACATGCATATAATATTATTTGCGGGAAATGTACTCATCACATAGCACTGATAGCCACGGGGGCGTCACCTACGGACCAATATGATATCACGTCCGTTCATGGGCATTAACAATGATGTAGAGACAGTATGTGTTTATCTTCCATCAGTAGTCTCAAATTTCAAAGATTGCTTGGAACCCCAGGATTGTTATCAATTATCACTCCGACTTCTGTTGCAGAGTCAAAAGCTTCAACTGCTTTTTGTTTAGCTTTCTTCAGCTGTACTTCAGCTAATGGACATTGAATTCTGAACAGAAAATACATGTAACCACATATGGAAACGAAATTTAAAAGTTGTATGGCTAAAATGTAAGAAATATGGCTAATTCTGACACTAAATTTTTGGAGGGTATGAAATACGGACTTATATACCTGCAGCATTCTTACCTTCCACTCTAGATACGATTCTATCCTCTTTCGTGGGAACCAATTCAAAGGAGAATGAACAATGCATGAATTTGTGCTTTGGGTGCTTGGGTTTATACCATCTCAATCCTTTATCACATTGTTGAGCCTTTCTGCACTGCCTTTGTTGAACACTTGCATTAGTACACCAATTCCCTTGTTCTCAATATTAGATTATCATTGATCCTCACTGGTAATTTTGATTGACTTAAGTGGTCTTTATTTTCCAGGGAATCTGAATGCTTAATTTCATCTGTAACCACCTCTTTGTCACTTTACATGCAACAAACTTATTTTACTACAAAAGGGTCAGCATGGAGTCTTTTATGCTCAGAATAAGGACAATGGAACATGGTACATTTTCAACTGTAATTATGAAATCAAGGTTCTCCTTACAATATGTGGACTCTGTTTGAACAATAAGATCTAAGCAGGGAATGAAACTTAAAATCATGGCAGGAAGGATCTTCTGAGATAATAGATTCAGAAAAATCAACGAAGAAGAAACAAAGAGCTCATCTGAATAGGTTCATATTGAGAACTTACACAGCTAAAGTCTTGCACCAGATTTGGTTCACTCTGTCC
Source organism: Pseudotsuga menziesii (assembly GCA_001517045.1). Taxonomy (NCBI): domain Eukaryota; kingdom Viridiplantae; phylum Streptophyta; class Pinopsida; order Pinales; family Pinaceae; genus Pseudotsuga; species Pseudotsuga menziesii. The sequence goes on from LPNX011048438.1 coordinate 13,083, forward strand.
TATGATTATCTCATATATATCAAAGAAAATTAAGATAAATATGACACCTCTGAGTCAGGTGTAATTTTGAGGGTTATTCTCATCTAAATTGATATTCAAGAATTAGGATGGTGATTCACTTCCAAAGAGTTCAAAGAAAACTATGCATATCTACCACAACTGTCTGTCACCTAAAATCAACTAAAATGCAAACATTTTAAAAACTTAGTTTATAGAACATTTCTGGGCTGGTCTTTCAATAGTTCAAGCAGAAAAAGAGAATTCCAGTCTGCTTAGCTTTGCCATCTAGGTTCTACTAGAACTGTCACCTAAAATCAACTTAAATGCAAACACTTTAAAATCTTAGTTTATAGAACATTTCTGGGCTGGTCTTTCAATTGTTCAAGCAGAATAAGAGAATTCCATCTGGGTTTTCTGTTTCCATTTACTCTGTCCTACCAAAACCAAGCTGGTAGTATGATTTTATTAGCATACAGCCAATTTTGCAAATAATGTTACTGATAAAGGGAATGCATAGAACATTTCTATGCTGGTCTTTCAATAATTTAAGCACAAAAGTAATTTCAGTTTGCTTAGCCTTGCCATTTGGGTTTTAGGTTGCCATATATTCTATCCTACCAGAATATATTGGGGGAAATATCAAAACACATCAGTAAGCATAAACTTTGACCTGAAAAACTCAGAAAAATGAGGAGATATCAGAGATATTTACATCACTGCATATGACTATAAGAGGCTTATGTATTTGGAATTTGAACCGGAACTGTCACCTAAAATAAACTTTATAGAACACTTTTGGGCTGATCCTTCAATAGTTCCAATAAGAAAGAGAGATTGAGTCTGCTTAGCCTTGTCAAGCTGGGTTTCTTGTTTCCAAGTATCAACTAGATTGGATTCTGTTATTTAAATTTTCCTTTCATGTTTGAATACGGCCTATCCTTTAAATTCAAAAAAGAGGGGTGAATTTATTTGGTCTATTTGTTTATTTTTCAACATCGCCTATTAGTCATATGATGTTGGGAGAAATTGAATACCATAACTAGCATTTGTAAAAGTAATAACTCTACAATAAAATAAAAGAACATGGTGTTTTTATGAAAACAATGAATGAGAAGATTAAAAATTGTCTAGATAACTCAATACAGTTTGACAAAATGACTCTCCCTTCCCTCAATTGAGGCAGAAGACACCATAATCAAATGTGAATCAAATTCACTATCTTCTTGAAATCTAACAAAAAATGCCTATGGTCAGTCGAAACCAGTGATGTGGATGCAGTAGAGTGCATACATCACTTCAAAGTAACAGTGTAGTAATCCTCATTTTCATACTTCAGAAGGTAGGTGCTCTCTGCCATTTTCTTCAATGTCCTGCCACAAGATTAATCTTCTGAATAAACTTCTCATATAACATTCGAGACAGCATAGTAAATTATAAAGGGCACTCCATAAGCTGTCTCATCACCCTCACAAGGGTAGTATTCTGGAATTTTTGAACACCTCTAATTCCCTAACTCCCAAGTCAGTGCAACTCTTTGAATTCCTGAGTTCCTGATTCCAAAACTCCCAAATCTAGTTCTGAATTTGTGAATTACTTGGACAACAGTCCATGCTTTGTTAAATATTCTCCGATTCTGCTGTGTTCTTCTCTGATTATGGTGTCTTTTGCCTCAATTGAGGGAAGGGAGATTCATTTTGTCAAACTGTATTGAGTTCTCTGATTCTTGTTGCCAACTATCAATGCTTAGACTTTGCCATACAATGTGATAGTAGTGAGAAAATCTTATAATGGCTGAGATCTGAAATGTGCTGTAGATGACTATTGGGAAAACTTCATCTTTTACTTAAATATTCAGATCTGGAAATGAGAGTTATTTGACTAACAATATAGAGTTATGAAAGTACTATAGCAGCCTTAGAATGTGCTGGCATTCCATATTCAATCCAAGCTGGTGTAGCTTGTCAGAATGTCTTCAGTATAGCCTGGAATATGGATGGTGTCAAAATATCAGGAATCTCGAATCATCCTTTCTTTCCCTTGATTTTGCTCATGTCTACAGAGAATACAACAAGAATGCAGATGGCTTATCCAATGAGGCACTCTCTATGGCATCTATCCTCTTACAGTTCACTGAAATATGTGAAGGTGAAATAGTGGGGAATGGATCGATGAAGGTATTTTAATTTGAGTCTTTGACATCTTTGATGTCTATTATTTCAAGAGTGACATAATTTAGATTTTTTACATCCTTTGGATGTCTGAGGAAGATGTTGATCGCCTGTTGTATCAGTTTCTTGGTAGGTCCATAAGTGCCTCCCTGGATAAGCCATGACTGGGTTCTTCATGTATTCCCTTGTAGACATCTTTTGAAGTCAGGATGAAGATGGGATGTATTCCTTGGTATTTTCATCTTGGTGGTGAGGTTGGTTATCTGACCTCTCAATGTAGCTATCTGGAAGAGTCTCTGAACTAGATGTCTTTATATGAAGTTTGATAATTCATTTTTGGCATATTATAACCTTAAAAACACATTTTATGCATCCTATTATATGCCCTTTTCTTACAACCTAAAAGGTGACCAGTCCCACACCAATCCAATGTTGACAGAGAATATTTCATAGCATATCTTCTACATAGTTAAATTATTTAATAGAAGAAGAGTAATTTCAGAACTATATTTAATACTAATTGTCGTTACATGAAGTTTGATAATTCATTTTTTTCAAATTATATAACATTTATAAAACATGTTATGCCTTCTATAGTATATGTGCCTTGTTTACCAAAAAGTGACCAGTCCAATGTTATGTTAAGAAAGGATGTGTTAGCACATATCTTCTACATAGCTAAAAACTTGTGTAAAAGTAATTCCAACACTCTCTACATAAGTTTGACTAGGTCTACAATGTTGATGGTAAAATGAGTATGCATATTAAGATTATGATGTGAAATTAAATGCATCCCTTCCAAAATCTTGCCGATTTCTCTTTGTTACCTGTCATTAGAGCTACAATACCTATTCACAGTAATGTGAGAGATTTAGGTCACTTAAAGTGTTATGGCTGCAATTTAATTGTGTTGTTGAGCTGTGGAAGCTCTACCAACTACGTAATCTTCACCATTTGGATGCAAAATTGATCTCAAAGATTTAGGGAGTGAATTTAAGAGTTGTTGCATTTATGTGGGAAGTTTCCAAAGTGGTTTACTTGAGCTTTGTGAGCGACTATTGAACAAATTTATCTCTCCTTGGACCGTTCTTCATTTATTAGGCGAGTTCACTTATTACTAAGTTTTTTTCTTACTCCAAGGCCAAACACCATGTAGAATAGGGCTTAGGCTTGCAGGTTGGGAATATTAGTCAATTAATATGTTTTTATCATTTCCTAGAGTGGATTGTAATGCTTGGGGCATTTCCATAAAAAAAGAACAAGGCTAAATTCAAAAAAGAACAAAGACCTTTGATCACCTCTATGTTTTTTGATCTCTTGTTTTGATCACCTTTTGATCTTTTGAAGGTACGTTGAAGTTGACTCGTCAGTTTGGGGAGGGATATTTGAATAAGCCACTAACAATACATTTTGCTTCAAGGTGTTTCATATCGATAGTAAGATTTCTTCATCCTTTTTAGATATTTGAATTGAAAGTGCATACTTTGCTTCCTAGCTCTTTGTTTTATTAATGAACTAATATGCATGCAGAAATTTGAATTACTTTTTGTTTTTCATTTATTTATGGATGCACTCAACTCATTTCGTAGCCTTATTATATCCAAAATTTTGAAAAAAATGTTATAATTTTATTCATTTCTTACCCAACTAGAAGGTACACATGGATGTAAATGCAGATGAATCCAAGTGATGTTGTGGAATTCGGAATTTTTATTGGTGAAGAGAATTGTCCCGTTGGCACAGTCCAGTGTCAAAAAGGCTGTACATATGCTGATATCCGTTCTGAAATTCTGAATGATCAAGTCATTCAATATCCTTTTGAATTTATTATTGGCTCACCTAGATGTCCTTTAAATGCATTCCAAGAGGAAAGAAGGAAACCTACAACAACATATGTAGGCATTAAGAGGAAAGTATGCACGGAGGTTGCTGATACATTGGAATCAAATGTAATGGAGGGAACTCCAATCTCTGAAAACATTGAAGGGAACGTGGAGGAACCTATGCATAAACAACCAAGAGTTGGTAATGTGTCCGAGTCAGTGGATCAAGTTGTGGTTGATCCTAATGTATTGGCATCTTGGCAACATAAAGTGAACAGATTAATGGAAGAGTTTGTCAAGGAGAAGCTAACGCTAAAGGTATATTTAGAAAATGGAAAACCTAATATAAAGATCCGTTGTGAAATCTGTGGCATTGATTATGGAATGGAGGAGGTATCCTTGGCAGCGCGAACAATTCGTAACTTCAAAAACAATCATATGAAAACAGGGTCCCATCAACGTCAAATTTCAATGTTGGGAATTAATGAAATGTGTGAAATTCCTTCAAGTAACAGAGAAAAGCAGACAACAGTGGCTAGATATCAACTTGAGATTGATCAAGGAATCAAACTTCTACATGATTTCAACCAAACGCAAGAGCCTAATTTGTTCAAGGTGGTGGAAGCAACACTTGCAAACTACGAGGACAAGAAAAAAGT